>OY282594.1:16671623-17099243 GCA_958298965.1 Chrysolina haemoptera
TTGTTTTGATGCGCAAGCTAGGTTAGCTTGCTCAGTTTCGGTTTGTCTGTCAATTACGAGCTGATAACTATTTCACGCTGGTACAAAGCGCACCACGTTTCAGTCTGGATGGACAAAATGCACGTGTGTTTGGTCACAAGCAATCACACGGAAAAAATACTGATACAGAAGAACGTACACCTGAAATTATCCGACGAGAGACACCTGTTCCAAATATGGTTTGGTGTTCTAAAACTACTTTCATACATTCCCAAACAACCAATCCCAGATAATCAGATTCTCTTGGCATATTGAGCTAGAAACCTCGTTCTACCAATGTATTAACCAGGGCATGCGAAAATGACAATCTGGTGGAATATAATTGATGACTAGTTAGCTCATCTTTTCAACCCACTATACCTATCATATGAAGGTGAAGATCTCATCACATGAATCTGAGTATCCTGTCATATAAAGTTTATAATCTTGTTATATGAATCTAGTAGCCTCGTCGTATGAAGCTAGTAGTCTTCATATAAAACTAGTAATTTCGTCTTATGAAACTAGTAATCTCGTCGTATGAAACTAATATTCTTTCAGAAAAGTCTTCGAGAGGAGTAGGAGATTTGAGCCGGTTCTGGGCCTCCCCCCACCACTATGACGTCATCAGTGACCTTGACCTATGACCTATGACCTCGACCTATGACCTTGACCTTGACCTATGACCTTGACCTATGACCTCGACCTATGACCTCGACCTAGGACTTGACCTAGGACTTGGGCTTGCCCTTAGCCTTGACCATGATGTATATTGTTGGGAGGTGTTCAGGGTTTGTGTTTGACATTGAGATTATAATGACTTGGATTTTTTTTTCATACACGGACAAGTACTTTTTCCAAGTACTTAATTTATTTTTCTTACCTCAATGTCTTCCATGTCCTTCATGTATACTTACTCTGCCATTGTGTATGACCCTTATGTGTGGAGTACACATACAAATCTATACCGAAGTATAGAGAGGGTACAACACGTCTGCACACCACGGAGATCCAGTCAGATATGTGAACTCTGATTACTCTCCAGTGATGTATACCTTGCGATGGTGGTGGGAGGAGGGGTCGCGTGACGCTATGCGCATCCACCCTCGCTCTCGATAGGGTGGGTTGGATCCGCGTTGACGTCACACACCCATACGCTGCGGTGACTCATCGACTACTATTTACTCTCCGCCCTCTATCGATGCGATGCAAACTCGCGCATGGTGGGGGCTTTGTATCATACATGTTTCATAAGTCTGTGGTGGGGGGTGGTTCACTATCTATTATAAAAGAAGTTGGTATGGTGATATGAAATCAGAAGTTGTATACCTAGCAGTCGAGCAGTCAGCAAGAGTAGTGAAGTTATTCAGTGCCTACACAGTGAGAGAGATCAGTGAGTGTGTTTTTCTATTGAAAATTATTTATATTTTCCATATATATTATCATCATGTCAGTTCCAAAAGTAGATTTACAAAAAATCAATTCTATAATTAAACAAGAGATGGAAGTGTTAGAGCAAAAAGTAATATCATCTTTGCCACTGAATGAAGCTTACCCAATTAAGACGATGTCAGTTTGTTCTACCCGGTTTGGTAAATCCATTTTATTGATACTACTTGATGTAAGCAATGATACATTATTCAAAACATGGCTGCCAAAACGCGTTTCAGAACAATTTACCGATGATGATGTAGCATGCATCAATTCATCAGGTGGTAAATATACAGTAGCATATTTGGGTCAGAGTCCACAAAGCTTTGCCGGCATGAAAACGAGATCGTTGGTCAAATTTGATCTCACTGAATAATTGTAATATATAATTTCCACTTGTCATATCTTCTAATTCTGATTCTTTTATATTATAGGTGATAATTGTAAGGAAAATATAAAAACTTTTCATACATTGTTAAACACACTCTTCGGTGGAGACATCATCAAAAGTCTAATGTGAGTAGTACTGATTATTTTTGTAGCATTCTTATTTCAATAATTTCTCTTTGATCATAGCTTCATTTTTGAAAAATGTGGATGATGTATGCAAGTCAACACTGGACCGAAGCCATAGACATCTCTTCCGCCGTTGAAAGGTTAACTTCTGAGTTGCGTGCTTTGAGCGAGGATGCTCACCACGCCACCATTTATGACCTGAGCGTATGCTATGATGAAGAAAGGATCCAACACTGTATGCGTGATTACGAGAACTACAAAAAGGGTGTGGATCTCTGCGAGAAATATACAGATGGTTCTTTCGATCTACATCACCTCTGCGACGCAATGATTGAATGTGAGCTGAAAAGATTTCTCCACCGCCTCCTACCATACCTACCTGAAGACATCATCAAAAAGTACCAACTGGATGATGATGATAGTGAAATCGAAGAAGGAGAAAATTATGATGAAGATGAAGAAGAAGTTATATTAGATTGTTTGTACATACCTAAGACTATTTGAATTCTAAGCTAATGATATTTGAATAAAAAAACATAAAAATTTTTTACACATGTTTTATTTACCTATTTCTCTTTTACATGAATAAAGAAAGAAAAATGAAAAAAATGTGTGTGTGTGTGTCTTCATCAATATCTGCAGTGAACTGAACCATCCAATGCATTGTATGTCAAAAATGTATCATGCAGAATGAGTGCATATACTTTGGTGTTGGCTGGGAAGTTGACTTTCCTAGTTTCAAACTCGAGCTTAATATCAATAGTTGATGATTTTGTGGCATTCGGCTGATGTGAACAATCAATGATGAATAGTGGATTTTGTCGAAATTGACCTATGTCCATGAGAGGTTCACTCATATCTTTATCATAATAACTTCGTTGAAAGTTCTCATAGGCATAATAAGCCGAAGTATCGAGTTTTTTATCGAAATCCAAATTCCAACGTTCATATGGGTATACTTCAGAGTTCAAGTACACACGAATGTTATTGATATCAGCAGTTGTGAATTTAGTGATGTCCTTTGTCCTGTCTTCAGAAGTGGTAGTGCTTTGGAATCCAATGATGATGTAACGAGGTGTTTCAAGGGCGTTGGTTGTCTTGATAGCCCATATGTCTGAAGACGTGCCACGTAGTGATGGAAGTTCATAGAGATCCCACATGCGATAAGCCAACTTGATTTTAGCATTCAGACCGCTTTTGTTGATTCTATTTAAAAGTTTGAGCTTGTGCTTATCTTCTGGCACTATGTGTCTTATTTTCCACTCAATTTTATTGATTTCCAAATCAGCATCAACCTCACCAATATATGAGTTCTTGAAGGATCGAGCGATTATTAAAATCATTTCTTGTTTGGCATTCAAGATACTTTTGTTGTAATCTTCAGCGAAACCCATCAAATATTTCAGTGGTAATTTACCACTGAATACGTGACTAGTTGTATCCAAGATATCCTGTTTAGTTTCCGAAAGTCCCCATCCAGTTGTCAATAAAGTGTTAGCATGCGATTGTCCAAATGATATCATATTCTTCATTGTAGATGTTATCCCCGGCTTCCTGACCACAGCAACTTGTTCACCACCCATTTCGTAGCGAATTTCATCAAAAAGGAAGGCGATTGCATTATTCGAGAGATAACATAATTTTGTTTCATCTTTAGGTGTGAATTTACCCTCTATATAAATGAAACTCTCAGCAATGTCAAGTATAACGTCTTGATTATTGATTGCAATTCGAATTTCATCTGAATTCCTAAACAATGGTGATCCATATGGTTTATATGTATGCTCATGTAAACTTGTGAGGGAATGATCGAGCATCGGCTCGTCAAATATATTCAACTTTTCACTATTTGTTTCGAGCACCATTGTTCCTTACTTTCAGTCCAATTGATTTCAAAAATTTGAGATCTCTCAGCGAGAGAGCAGTGTGGTGTGCTAACTGTTTAGCGTACACTTTTGGAATGAGCCTTTTTCTATTCGAACCTTCCTTTTTAGCTATTTGTGGAATGTTTTCAAATCCTTGTCGATTCTGTCTATTATAACAAAAACCCATAATAGTTATTAGATTTTTTTCAATTCCAAAATTATAACAATCTCTTCTGCACTTCCAAAATCAATGAGATTATTATTATGATCCAAAATACGCACTGTGATGTTGTGAATCAACTGACGACCTTCTGGACTGATGGGCATATATATAATCTTGTGTGGTTCTTTTGTGAGATTGAATCCAGGCTCCACATCGATATCGAATGAAAAAAGAATGTGGGATTCTTCATTGTTTATGTATGAACCAGATATAATGTTGCAATCTAAGCGGATTAGTCTCACAGTTGTTATATTTATCGGATGTGAGGATTCGTGTATCTGATTCGGTTGAAATCTATCAAAATTAAAACCCATCATCTTTGCTATGGAATTCGGATGAGTTAGATCAATTTCATATTTTGATCGCATCTCACATTTGAAAGTATTATTATTGGCATGTAGGTAGAATATATCATCTGCATTGGTATCGTTTTGATTTTTCCCATGAAACAATCGAAACATGATATGTTTCTGAATAACTGCATTGATCTCATCTATTTCATAGGCACCACATGGAATTTCAATTGTGTACTTCTGAAGTATTGGTGAACTTATATCACTGATTCTAAAACTGATCACATTGTTTTTTTCAGTTATATTATTTACTGTGTTGCATCCATAGAATCCTAAAAGTCCCAATCCATAACGACTGTTTCTATCCAATTCAACGGGTGGGAAAAAGTCTGCACTCAAGACACTCGTCCCGACAGCTTGTAGTTCGAACTTCCGTGACATGACTGATACATTTTATGGATTTCACTTCAATTTATTGTTGTCTACAACACACTCGGGACAACCTACGCTTTTTCGGAGATGGTTCATCAATATCCATTTCATTTTTATTAGCACCAATATTCATATCCTTTATATTGCAATAACAGCAGAATATTTTTCGAGGTATAGGACCATCATTCACATCAGAATCTGAAACGCTTTCGCCGTCAAGATTGTGGTGGTCATTGCAATATCTATATTTCATTATATCAACATCATCTTGTAGACTTTTAGGTAACTTTTCCCAAACAGAAGCAATCTCATGTGCAGCGCATGCGAGTATCACTTCCTTCGGCATATTTGCAAGCATCACTCGATCCATTCTTGTCAAGGTCCGATATTTTGAATACATTTTGAGTGATAATCCCATCGTCCTAATAGCCTCTCGAGTCATTGCTGGAGTTTTATCCATTCTATAATAATTCAGAGAGAAACTTCAGGCACAAGTGACCGCAGAAAACTGTGTTGAACTTCTGCTGGCGATCATAGTTATATAGAATTTTCACTTTCGAACATTTCTGGAAGTATTGAATCAACTCTATTGGTGGGGGTAGATTTCCAAAACTATCAAAGTATGTAATGTCTTTCCCACATTTGCTGTATGCCACCCAATGTGTTCCCGATCCTCTTATTCCATCTAAATTGACAATGGCGGTCTCGCGGTGTCGTGGACCTCTAGTGGGTAATGTATCACGCATGAAAATACCGCGAAAGTATGGAATTTTCATTTTCTTGGCATAATAAGTGAGATCGATGTCGGTGAGAGGTTTTCGAGGTAGGGAATCAACTAGTTTTTTGGATTGTATGGTTTCAAATAGAGTCCGAGTCCTTTACGGTAAGGTTTAAGGTATATACCACTACCACTTTTACCCAATGCCACACTTTCCATTTTCCTATTATGACGATTCGCTTCGATCAGGGCGGTTCTGCTTGCTTTTGCTGAATTCACAGCTCTGGTGATGCCTGCAACAGCACCAGCTAAACTTCCGAGCGCAGACAATCCAGCAAAAATTGGTATCAATGGTAGAATCCCTCCGACTTTAGGTATTGGAATTATGCGAGGCGTGCGGATCGTTTTCTTTCCACCGGCAGCTTTGAGGTATTTACGTGCTGCATGCAATGCCACTACGGTGGCTTTTTTCAAATTATTCGTCACAAATTGCTCACCCCCAGCTTTTTTCAGTACATTCCGCACTTTATGAACCACCCCAGAACCAAAGGCGATTTTTATGAGATTATTTTTCTTCTTCTTCGGTTGATTTCTCTTCTTTTTCTTCGGTTGATTCCTCTTCTTTGTCTTCACAGTAGTACTACTACAACCCATACCGAAACGTCTCTTTGATTTCATAATGTTGGTAACGAGTAGGGCAGCTATTCTTTCCTTAATACCAGCGTCCTTCGATTTAACCCTGTTCCAAGCTGCGTATTCGAGTTCTTTGTCTGCTCTATGTCTCGCTGTGAGATCAGTTAGATGATTCAAATATTGAATATCGTGTTGTTTGCATGCAATATCCAATTTATTGATTCCAGGATCTTTGCGGGCTAAACGTTTTTCCAATTTTGTACCGGGTCCACAATACTGATATCCTCCGGGTAAATGTAATTCGAACGGCAATTTGTTTATTAAATTATTAACGAATCCACGACCGCTTTTTCTGCATCCACTACGAACACATCCGTATCGTTTGATGGTACTCATTTAAATGAAATGTTCACAGCATATCATCGCTTACATAGTCTCCAACCACGGTACGATGCGCATTGTGAAGCAGAAAGAAAAGTTTGCTGTAGATAATCTAGATGAAAAATTCGGTTGTGGATTGAATGGACAGAAAGTGTTGCGGCATGGTCCACTACTTCCATCATCTGTTCGAGGACTCATTATCGGACCATCGAATTGTGGAAAGACGAATGCCATGATCTCTCTTTTAACACATCCACAAGGACTGCGATTCACAAATGTTTATCTCTATTCGAAATCACTCAATCAACCCAAATATCAATTCCTACGAAATGTATTGGAACCCATCAAGGGGTTGGGATTTTATACATTCAGTAATAATGCAGAAATAGTGGAACCATCCGATGCCAAACCAAATTCTGTTTTCATTTTCGATGATGTAATATGTGAAAAACAGGATATTATAAGATCATATTTCTGTATGGGACGTCATAAAGATGTTGACTGTTTTTATCTTGCTCAAACATATTCACGAGTGCCCAAACAGTTAGTGCGAGATAATACCAACTTTATCGTAATGTTCAAGCAAGATGAAACGAATCTACACCATATTTATTCGGATCACGTGTCACCCGATGTAACATTTAAGCAATTCCAATTGATGTGTGTTAAATGTTGGGAGGATCAATATGGATTTTTGGTCATTGATAAGGATAGAAAAATGCATGAAGGTAGATATCGCATGGGGTTCGATAGTTTTATATATCCATGATAATACAATACGCATTCAATCGATCGCTGAATTGCATAGAGGTTACTTCAGTGTATTCTCTCTCTTGTGAAGCAAAATGAAGACAAAAAATGATAAAGTAGTTGAAGATAAAAACAATGAATTGAATTTGAAACGCCAACTTGTTGAGACAACAGAAGCTGTACGGCAGAAATTCAACTCTATCAAGAGTGGACTTATTGAAAATCGAATGGCGCTTGAAAAACTCTATGATCCCATAATGAAGCCATTAAATGTTCTTTCTTCAGCTGCTGCTACCACGAAACCACAGCCACCACAGCCGACGTTTTCGATGAAGCAAGTGAATTCTCAGTCTACTCCAATAAAAGTTAGGAGTACTTCAGTGGGAAATAATTCATCATATAGTAGTGAATTATCATCTGTTGACAGTGAGACAGATACCATCAAAGAATTCGGAAAAGATGAAAAGTCCGTATTTGATAATTTTGAAGACAATACTGGAGATGTTTTGAAAAGACATTTGGAAAATGTCAAAACTAAGAATGCAGCTTATGACAGAATATTTGGCATACGGTTAGATCCTACTACACAAAAACTGAAAATGGGGAGTCACAATGTACGTTTCAGTGATGGAAATATATTATTTTGGAACAAAAATAAAACACGAACACATGAATTCCCAAGTAGTCTGGAGTTATACAACATGATTTTTTTGAAAAACCCACCTGAAGTTGATGATGATGATGAAGTTCGTCATACATATGCTAAAATATTGAGGCTAACAAATGCACCTTACAAACAACATCTACTGCGAAATGGTTTCAAACACCCGAAATCTAAAAAATTCCGTGAAGTTATTAAACCTATACTAAACTTATCACATTATCAGACGACCAGAAGTAGGACAAAAAAAGGTGAAGGGTTCCATCGAATGAAAATGCAGAAAATGTATGATCCCAAACCTGCGAATTATGTTTACTGGAATTCACCCAAGGAGTTGGTCGCTCGTTTGCGGCTATTGATATCTTCAAAGTCAGCTGGACACACTGGACATGATAATGAAATAATTTCCATAATTGAAGAATTACGTGAGGAAGGTATAATAATCTAATACATCAGCAAAAATGATCAGTTTGTTCTCATTATATGATGCCGTAACATTGTCAAATTGTTTGTCTGAATGAAAACAAATAAGTGATTGCGAGGAGATGGATAATGAAATAAGTGATGTCAAACGACAAGTTGTCAATGAGTTACATAAGCCGGCAAGACGTAATTTCATCAGAAGAACCACCACCGTCAAAGGTTTTGCAGATCTGTGGCAAATAGATCTTGCCGAATTACAACCTTATGCTAAACATAACAAAGGATATCGATATGTTCTTGTGGTCATTGATTGCTACTCGAAATATCTATGGACGAAGCCGATTAAAAATAAAACAGGTAGTGCTGTAACCAATGCAATGGAAGATGTGCTGAAAGAAGCCAACTATTCCCCGAAACATCTACAAAGCGATCAAGGATCAGAATTTTTCAATAGTTCTTTTTCATTTTTGATGCGAAAATATAAGATCAACCATTATTCAACATTCAGCACCATGAAGGCGGCCATAGCTGAAAGAGTAATTCGAACAATAAAGACGTGGCTTTATAGAGAATTTTCAGCGATGGGACACAACAAATGGTTGAATATTCTTCCAATCATAACAAGCAAATATAACAATAAGGTGCATCGTACAATTGGTATGAAACCAATCGATGTTATGCCAGCAACAAAACTGAAATTCAAAAGTTCCAAAGTAATCCCTCGAAGAAAACAAAGTATTTCCAAATTTCGAATGAATGATATTGTACGTATAAGCAAGTACAAGAATATTTTCGAAAAGGGTTACACTGCCAATTACACAACAGAACTATTCAAAATTGTTAAAATTAACCAAACATACCCCATAACTTATATTCTTGAAGACATGGATGGGAGCCCGATTAGAGGATGTTTTTATGGAGAAGAATTATTGAAAACGCAAAATCCTGACGTATACCTAGTTGAAAAAGTGTTGAGGAGGAAAGGAAATAAACTATACATTAAGTGGTTAGGCCTTCCAAGCGGAAAGAATTCATGGTTACACAAAAGTGCTATGGTTTAATATTTGAATGAAATTGTATTACTTATTATTCTCACTAAGCTGTAAGATTATTAATAAACTATAGAAAATATAGAACTATTTTTGAGTTTTTTTTCAAAATGAATAAATCATGAAGTGGTGAACGTTGCCCCAACCAAACGCAACGCCCAGTGTATGCCAAAACCGAAATAATCTGCATACTCCTCCCCACTTCATAGATTTTTGAAAAAGTCTTTCATTTCAACTCACAACATTGATAACATTTCATAATCCTCAGAGCTAATCACTATCAGATTGGAATGCGTGATCAAACTCTTTTCGCCACTTATCACGTACAGATGCTACCATATCAAAAAGTTTAGTGGACTCCTGAAGCTCAATCTCAGCTTGCATTTTCAAACAAAGGGCGGACTGATTCTTCTGTGTGATTTTGAAACGGAGTTTATCTGCATCTTCACACATTTTGATCAGTTCAGCCTTCGATGATACAATCTTTGCATCGAGCTTCTGAAGAACCACCTCGTCGTCCATGCTACCTCTTCGAACATCGTCATCGCATTTGACGATGATAGCTCTCGATTTTACGATGCTGCATTTCGCTTTCTTAAGCATGTCTCCACAACGCTGCAGTGGACCAAAAGAATGAAGCGATACATCTTCCAAATCACCTATCACATTCTTGAAGGTGTCATCTACTTTCTTCTTACGGGGTTTCCGTACACCCTTACTTGTTTTCTTGGGATTTGAAGCAGTAGATGCACACTTTCTCCTAGATGGTTTCGCTTTCGTATCGACACTAAGAGGAGAGAGAAGTGACGGGCATTTTGGTAGTGACAATTGTGAAAGGGTTGGATCAACACTTTCTGAAGGTTCCGGTATATCTCCCATCTTCAGATAATCATCAATGTTATATTCATCGATGAAACCTTCTTGGGATGACAAGTGATATACCGGAATATCTTCAAAACCAAAGTCATCATTTGTTGCAATACATGGCATTGCTTCTTCTTCAGCAGACAAATTTGGTAATGAGTTCATATTTAGCTCGTAGGAATGTGTGATATCAATGGGATGTGGACAGAAATGGTGCTGATGTTAATGCGACTCTAAGTTTTATTCAAACAAGTCGACTGGTACATGCGCACAATGAACATGACAACAAACCACCATAGAAGGAGAGGGAGTAGATATCCCTCCCTCCCAGGAGTTACCTTCACAAACTTCATAGGAAAAAGAAGTGTTGGACATCAAGAAAGTGAAAAATTCAAAATAATAGACCTACGGACGAATCCGCGGATTCGAGACCTTGACCGCTGTTTTGATTCGCGAGCGCGAATCAAAACGCGATTAAATTCGCGGCCGCGAATCGAACTGCGATTAAATTCGCGGCCGCGAATCGAACCGCGAAATAATTTGCTGGTTGAAAGTTATGATGGTGGGGGTAGGTCCAGAACCGGCTCAGATCTCCTACTCCTACTTATTTTTGAAAATTATATCTCACTCATGAATGATAATAAAGAAAAAGTTTGTTGGTCAAAAACATTAAAAATGATCATATCTTCCAAGAAAAAATATAAAATTGTAGGTTATACTTGAAATAAATTTTACAACAAAATCTCGATATCAATATTTAAAAAAATCATATCTCACTCATAAGTGGGAATTTCAAAAAAGTTCTATGATGAAAAACTTTCGCAATGATCATATATTTCCAAAAAAATATATAAAAAAAATCGCAGCAAAATATCTGAAAAGCGGTTCAATGCATTGCCCCTAATCAAAACATTCTGCACTTCAATGGCTGGTGGATACGCCAATATTCAGATACATGGGTGCCCACCCAGGGTTTTTGACCCTTCATGTTAAATTCCTCCAGTAATAACAAAGTTAATACTTCTGAACTAAAGAAAATATCACTTTTGAATAGGAACGTATGTGAACTGTTAGCAGTTTATAAACACAAGCAAGGGTCAAAAATATATGCTTGTAAATTGCCCATGCAGAGTTTTTGAAGCATGTACAATTTACAAGCCTGTAAACTGCAAGATATTTCACATACGTTCCTTTTACTTGCACTTCTATCACAAAAAGTCATATTTTCTTTGGGGGAATTTATCATGAAGGGTTAAATAAAGGCCTTTAGAGGTAGCTATAACGAATTCCTTCGGAGATCGCATTAGCTCAGTTGGTATAGTTTATATGTGTTGTGCTATTTGGCACTAGATGGACCAACTCTTCAGTTTTACGGAATTGTAGGAGCATGTATATTTAGTCGCATACATTTCAGGGGTTTGATTTAAAACATTCATATAGAAGAAATTTGACTAATTCTTTCGGAGGCTGCGTAGCTCAGTGGTGAGTTTGCAGTGTGCCCCGAGAAAGAAATCTCTCTATATCACCTAGGAGGTGGGTGGAGGGTGATATTAAGAGATTTATTTCTCGGGCTTTTTTTGGTTTTGTGACCTTGAACTCGCCCATCAAAAAAAAAACCTATCTTTTCTGTTCGATTATATTTTTTTTGCATAATTCCATTTTTATTTTTCATATCTAGAATTTTGCGCTGTACAGGTTCGAATCCCAGCCTAAAATAGTTTTTTTTATTTATCGTTTTTTAATCAATGAACCTCTCTTTTCTATTCGATTATAATTTTTTTTTGCAGTTCGGATCCCAGCTTAAATTAGATTTTTTATTTCAAATAATTAATCAATGAATATTTCCATTTTTATTTGAAAATATATTTATGTCATGATTCTGCGGTTTCATTCGAAAATCAAATATTTTTTCCTAATAATCTCTAAGATTTTTTTATCCACGTTATAATGGATTTTATCGAAATATGTCATACTTGATAAAAGATTTGAATGGGTGGATTCTACTAGAAAAAAAATTGAAGATATATTTTTGTCATGTTTCTGTGGTTTAATTCGAAAATCAAATATTTTTCCCTAAATATCTTCAGTATTTTTGTATCCTCGTTGTTTGCATTTGCGTCACTAATTAGATGACGAGGAAATCTAGGTTAATGGAGGAATTGCTATTCTCAGGAGATGAAGTGTGGGTTTAGTGGAGGTGGTAACCCCCACTCACGATTGTAACATATAAAATCGGTCCAAAATCCTAACATTTCATTCGACTTTTGTATTTTCTGTTAGAAACTGTGTTTGTATAGCAATTATGGTTGATCAAGTTGGTTTTGCATTGGAAGCCCTCTCCCAATTAGATGCCAACAATCAAGTTGATGTGTTGGCAGGTGACGAGTTTGTTTGGGAACAAGAAGATGAAGTTGTAGTGGGTGAGAATGGTGACAATGGCGAATTCCATGACCTGGTAGATTTTGAAGATGGCCGCCAAGACATACCCGCTGGGGATGACTTCGTCGAAGAAGAGTTCCTAGAAGATGACGGAGAAGAACCAGAAGTAGACGATGGAATTGTACCAGACTGTGAGGATGTCCCCGAAACGATCGTGAGCAATGCCCATCAGATAAATATGACAGAGGTGTTAGAAGACGTTGCAACAAATTTGTACTGTTGCAGCTTTTCATTTGTTACTATCAAAACTTGTGATAATGAAAAACGCTTCCTATGTGATATTTGTTTTGTACGGTATTGCGGCATGAATAATAATGGTGAGTGGTATCAGCATGTTAATTCACATGATACACTCGAGTATGCAAATGTTCCCACTCATAATTGTTATTCTTGTCACTCACCCCTATATCTGCTCTGTCCCGTAGGTGGATGTGTACATGTAACAAATAACAGAGCTGAAATAGGGGTGGGGTTATGATGGGGTGGGGTTTTCTGGTCTGAGGGATACTGGCTAAAGAAAGAGGTGTGGCTTAAGACATAGTGGGGATTGAAGTGGAAGGTCGGAGTAGGTGGTCGAAGTGGGGACTGGAGTAGGAGGTCGGAGAAGAAGAAGAGGAGTGGGTGGTCGGAGTGGGGATTGGAGTAGGAGGTCGGAGAAGAAGAAGAGGAGTGGGTGGTCGGAGTGGGGATTGGAGTAGGAGGTCGGAGAAGAAGAAGAGGAGTGGGGTGGAGGTCTGAGTGTTTAAAACAAGAACTTCCTCCGAATAATCTTCAGTCACTCTTCTGAACTGACATCAGCTACCACATCATCCACAAGATCACCCGCCAGATCAACCACCAGCCAACTGAATTAGCAGACTATAGCAAGCTGTAATAATTTGAGAGTAAGTTAACAATCTTGTAATCATGAACCCGTTTAATTTTTTTTTGTATGTTTAGCTATGGATTCTCCCGCATTAACTGGTCTTGCAGCAATAACGATCCTGAGTAACATCAGGGTGGATGGCGCCGCACCTCAAATGCCAGACGAAGAGCACTTCAATGACGTTATGGACGTCATCAGGAGAGAGGTCCCCGAAATGCAGTCGCTGACGATGGACCAACGCAGACGGCAAGGTGGGTTCATTAACGGAGTTGCTTCCAAGAGATCCCGTGACGCAGGAGCAAATTCGTCGATGGAAGGTTTGCCTATAATCCAAATTGCTGACAGCGATGATGATTTCCTGCCTCCAAAACCACCGAAGAAATCATCATCGAGGAAGCACGCACACAACAGCAGAAGAAGGGTGTCCAAGAAGACATCCTCAACTGTTGTGACACCGGTTATAGACGCACCTTTACCACCTGTCGTTGAAGTTGCCCCTCCACAACCCACTGCTGAAGAAGTCCACCCTCCAGCACCTATCGTACCTGAGCTGGAGATGAGTGTGCAACGGGCAAAGCGTGGGATAGAGGAGGCCCAGCGGGACTATGATGACAGTCAGCTGGCGCGGGCAGAACTCAACCGCCAGCTGGAAGAGCTTGAGCGCCAGCAGGCAGAGCTGATGGCCCGCGATCGGCAGCAAAGTCTCCGGGAGGTCCAGCTAGTCACCAGGCTGGAAGACGCCAAGGCGCAGGGGGTGGCTTTGGTGGCACGGCTCCGAAGCAACCTGGAGCAATTTGCTAATTTTAATTTTTAGATATGTTAAGGTTAAGGTTAAGTTATTTGTAAGTAGATATAAGTTTTGTATATGTAGATTTAGAATAAAAATAGAAAAAAAGATGAAGTGAAATAGGAGTGCACATTTAATGGTCTGGTGCACATTGAACAATGCGGAGGATGGGGCATTTTTCTTCAATTCATCTGAATTATGTTTTTACATATTTTATTTATATTTTATTTATATACATATTTTATTTATATTTTATTTACATATTTTATAAAATAATATGATGTGTATTTCTCCCATCTCCTGATTTCTCTCAGCCTTCAAACCCCCACTCTTTTCTCCCACCCTACACTGCCACCCCCGAACTAGTATAAATTCAATGCCAGCTCAGATTATAGTATCAGTCTTCCAAGATGCCTCTTCCAGACTCCACCTCGTCTCCGAGACATTGTGCCGAATTCGAAGATGATTTGGAACGGGAAGCGATGATAGCAAGATATCAGATCGTCTCTGCCGTACAGGTCCAGCAGGTATACCAGGGTGAGAGGCAGGATCCATTTTACCATCGAGATCCACGGGGTCCGATTCAGGTGAATGAGGTGTCGGACTCCACAGATGTGTGGAACTATCCATCTCCGTCGACTTCGGACGACGAAGATATGGATCAACGCGTCGACGACTTCGATAGCTCCTCGGAGGATGAGTTCGAGGATGATGGCCAAGTGGTCCATATCCGTGTCGAGGACATAAATATGGACCTCGACCCGGACGAGTTCCCCGTAGAGGACGACTCCGATGATGACACCATCATCTTGGTGTCATCGGATGACGAGGATGACGATGTCATCTAAGTCCTCACCCCCCCCCCCCGTGGTCGTCCCGCATAAATATGCGGGATGGCACCCAGCTCTTCGGAGCACCCAATAGGCCCTTTTCAGGGCCACACAAAGAACATAAACACACGCATCTGCGCCACTCAATGGCAAAAATGTACAAAGTTTCCATAACTTGAATTGATACTTTTCAAAAAGAACTCACCCACTACCAAATTCTATAATATATTTGGTGAGTAAGAAATGAAAAATTTCAACATTGATTTAGAACATTTTATTTGTAATATTTTCATAATACAAATTTATTTTTCAAACAGCGGGTTCTGGATCACTACCTGGAGCCCACAGTTTTGGTCTATGTGTGAGCCAAACATCAGGATGTTTATTCTCCAATTCAGCTAACCTTCTTTCCAAATCATTATATTTCAGCATCACTGCAGATGTGACATTCAATGCATTGGCATCCAAATCATTTTTCAGATTTTTGCTGTTGTAATCGAGTTCAGTTGTCAACTCTGATATTTTTCGTGTCATTGTGGCTGTAGCATCCCATACTTTGATATCCACATCACTTTTTAGATTTTTGTATTTGCGATCTAGATCATCAGTCACCTCCTCTACTTTTTCATTGAATGCTTGACGGGCTTCAGGTACAATCTTAGCCATTGTGGCATGTATGGCAGCCTGCAAGGCTTTAAGGACAAGTGCCTTCGTCTCCGTAATTTGTTCATTGAGATATAATTGAGTTACACAATCACTCTCGTCTATCGGTTCACCAGCATTTTTCAGTCTTTTACCTTGCATATCATATTGGTCGTCAGGCGAAAGCTTGAATCCCATACCTTGAGGACCTTGGGAACCTTGAAGAACTCGAACTTTGACAGTACCCCATTTTCGTCTACGGCCGAATTTATCAATAGCTTTGGACATCTTTCTTCCACCTTGATATCTTTCATACTGATGATTTCAAGACAATTAAAATCTATATATCTCTGTGTAGATATTTATTCTCTTAAATGAAACAATAGGAAATCAGAATAACGTGTATATTTATATATTTTTATATATTTGGTAACTGGACAAGACATTAACTAAAATTGACTAGTATAATTTGACTTTTATATAATAAGCGTAATTACATCTCAAATACAAATAAATAAGTATGGTGGTGAATTTTCCATTTGAAATGATATTTCATTTGTTCAATTCAGCTGTTAATAAATGAAGTAATTGATCCAAAGGACTCTCTTGGGAAAAAGATTGAATAATATTGGAAACCCAACGAATATTCTCTACTGGATCATTCTGGTAGAATTCTATATCGCTATGACCCCAAGGAAGAGTGTGTGTCGTATTGGGAATGATGAACCGTTTATCATCATGGTATGACAATGCAACTTTGTTCTTCAATTCAGTATACATGTCATGCAATATGCTTCTGAACGAGTTCATCTTCCTGAATATTAGACCACCCTGTTCGACAATTTTCTTATAATCTTCACATGTCAATTCATTCTTTATGACGGATCTTTTGACACCTTTTGCTTTTTTGAATTCACTACCTACAGACTGAACATAATATGCTTTGGCACCGGTACCATAAAAGCTAATTATGGGATCATTCGGAAATTCATCTTTGAAATTACCCAGAATTGACTTTGTAATAGGAATATTGAATTGGTTTCCTACGTTGTAATTGGAAGTATCAAACTCGCATATATTGTTGGTCATGAAATCATAAAAATTATCGGTATTTACTTTCAAAATTAAAGAATCCGTGTCAGTGTAGAGTAAGGTGGCATTTTCTGCATAATGACGTTTAATACATCCATAGAAAAAGTTGTACATGACTGTTTTGGATAATTCTAGAATACAAAATCCCAAATATAGCGGTTTATCGTACAATACATTAACTTTGCCCAATTGAATAGCAACAAAATTTTCTGAAAAAATTGAACAGCTTTTGAAATTTGGACGTGATATTAGGGCGCTAGCACCAATTTTCCTCTTGATACTTTCCCAATGCGTAACCAGTCTAACATCAATTCTGTTATCAACGTTTTCCATTGTTTTCCCATAAACTGCATTATTCATGAGTTTATAGAAATCTTTTTCAGCTTTGTTGTTAGATCGATTTCGCATTTCAGTGTTCAAATCAATATAAGGTTTCATCCAACATGACTGCTTGAATCTCAACACTCTATGTGTGTTCATAATAATAAGACCATTGGCCACAGCCTGCTGTAAGTTTTTATAATGTACAATATATTTTCTTTTGTCATTTAAATTTGGAATTAATTTAGGAATTTTTGATTTCGAGTGTGGTGGTATTAAACTTTCAACGAGAAAGGGAAGATCAGCATGTTTGTCATGTAACTCTTGGGGATAATGAACATCTACTTCAAGAACATAACCGTATGGACTATCAGATGCCACTCCCATTACATCCAAATTGATTATTTCATCGGGTGTTAGCCATGCAAAATCGTTGGTGGGTAATGGTTGTGACATACTGTGACCATATAGGTTAGTTGCATCTAAATATGATATGTATGATGAAGGTTCATCTGGGTTATAATCGGGTAAAAATTTATTATTAGCTATATGCTTCCTTTCACTACACTGACTTATTCCGCCCCGTATTCCTTTTTTGAAAAAATTAATCATGTCAATGTCTGTCAATAATTCCAATTCAATATTCGTATACTTCAGCATTGCATCCCACGATAATCCGGGCGCTGTATAATACTGTGCTGGATCTAATTTATATTTATCTAAGCATATATTTCGAAAATTCTCAAATATGTCGCATAATAGAAGAACATCGGACTTCAAATATAAATCCGAGTATTCCCCTAAACTCTTACACTCGAATAAATGCCAAACAAGTTTCGCTCTCATATAATCCTTATCTGATATATGCTCTCCGTTAAGATTGTCATAAAACTGATTTTTAGTGGGTAGAGTTGGATAATTCAACTTGTCAATATGATCAACAAAGTTATATGGAAAAACACCTTTCTGTCTCATCAAATTGAATTTGTCAATTTGTGGAAAATGTTTATGCATCTCAATACACTGATCGGATGTTAAGTTAGCACCTAAGTTCTGCAAAGAATTCGACATGAATTTGAAACTATCTATAAATCTCATTTTCAAAAAATTCTTTTTTTCTTTTCCGTCTTTGTCAGTGTATGTGTGAGTGAATAGATGCTTAGTGAAAGAAATGTATTTTTCCTTAGTTTGTGGAATAACATCCACTTTGTCTTTGTTTCTATACAGTTCTTTTATGAACAAATGACAATCATACCCACTCAGATTATGGAAAATGATTGGAACAAAATTTGGCAATTTGAAATTTAAGTTACATACGGAATGTGCGGCAGGTGATCTTTTTTTTCCAGTGAGGTGGCAATGGTCTCTCACTTTCACATCACCACCCGTGAATGGTTTATCACATATTCCACAAAATTGTGTAGAAGAAAACTCTGCTTCTTCCGCGGGGGTTTGTGCAGCCATAGGAATTGGATACCTCAAATAATTGTGATAAATATTTCTCAAATCATCTTCAAGTTTTGTAACAAATTTCTCGGCTGCATCCTCACCCCTATATGTAACAAATTTCGATAATTTATCATTGTATGAACATTTTATCGAATAAGCAAATGAATAAGGTTCGTGTTTGTATGTTTTATTCGAGAATGAGTGTTTAGGGTTGGGTTGACTAGTTTGAATGGGTTTGAGAACTGATTCAAAATCAGCATAAACTACAAATGGCACCTTCATTTGTTTCTCAAAATTTTCAAACATAAGTGCATTACCCGGTAACATTTTACCATATTTGTTGATTCTGAAATTGACTGATGGTGTTGTAGTACTCAAGTGATTACAGTCATGCAACTGATGACGTAACAGTAATCGCTCGTGAGAGAAATACAATAAACATCCATCACAAAAATATTTTTTATGCTCATGCGCAGATAGTTGACTTGAAACTAACCTAGAAAGGTCTTTAATCCAACAATAATGACTATTGCCAGAATCATCTGTTATAAGTAACAAATTAACATGTCTTCTAAGTCTTCTCTGTGAGTAACGCAACGGACCAACCACTTCATATTTCATTTTACCCTTATCAAGTTTTGACTCTAACCCATACACATTAATTGAAATATCATTCATGTCCTCAAACTTTTTTATAGCTTGAAGTTTAACTGGAAAATCCATACCTGTTACATTCAAGACATTGGCGTAGTGGGGGTATGAGGAAACTTCTGACACTCTACCATTCGCAGGAAACAATGCAGATGTGATGGCCCATGCAAAACAATGTTGATCTTCATTACGAATATTCACAACGCCTTTTCTTGTCTCAATGAACTCGGGCAGCTTCACATACGAACATCCGCTGAGTGGACTATACTTGTTGATGTTCACTTCGAGGAACTTAATTTTTTCACAACTCCATCCTGAAACATAACAATAATTTATTATTCATATAAATAGAAATGAAACTTTAAATAAATACCTGAATCACGTTCTTCAAATTCCGTAGTCTGAGCAATAATGACATCACGGAATCCATCGAATAATGCACCCAAATCCGTAGACTGATCCACAATTTTATTCTGTGAATTGAATGACTTCGTGTCACTCAAATCCCGTGTTTGAACAATGTAGCTGCCAAATACTTCCATATTCACTTTAAAGATCTTGTGAACCTTTATTGCCTCTTCAAGTAATCCAATAACCTTCTCCCTGATCTCATTGAAGAATGGCATATATTCAGTGTAAACATTGGTACTTTCCACTCTATAACTCACAATTCTACACTTGAAAGCATTCCTTATAATCTGTATGCCATCACTCACTTGCACACATGCATTGTTCCTGTGTTGGAGAGTTCTTTTGTGAGAATTAACTTGGGATGTAGGAATTGTCACATTACAACAATTGCATGTGTACATTGGTGTCGATGCAGCCACATCTAACTTAATCCTTTTCACAGAAGGGCCACCTTGGCAACTTTGAAGTTGATGCCGACGGAGATTATCACTACGAGTGAACGATTTACCACAACCACAGGAATACATTTTATCGATGTCGTCTTCTCAGCACAAAACTCAACAAAATACTGATTTCACAGTCATTCCCACCTCCTTTATATGTAATATCGATGAGTGGGAGAGAGGGTGAACAAATTCTATCCGCTTCGACTATTCATACAACGTCACAGCAGAACCATCCCCACCATATCAATGAAGAGAGGACGGAGAGTAGTCGATGAGTCACCGCAGTGTATGGGTGTGTGACGCCAGTTCACATATCTGACTGGATATCCGTGGCGTGCAGACGTCTCTATACTTCGGTTTAGATTTTTATGCGTACTCCACACATTAGATCATACACAATGGCAGAGTAAGTATACATGAAAGACATTGAGGTAAGAAAAATATATTAAGTACTTGGCAAAAGGTACTTGTCCGTGTATGAAAAAAAATCAAGTCATCACAATCTCTAGGACAAACACAAACCCTGAACACCTCCCAACAATATACATCATGGTCAAGGCTAAGGGCAAGCCCAAGTCCTAGATCAAGTCCTAGGTCGAGGTCATAGGTCGAGGTCATATGTCAAGGTCATAGGTCATAGGTCAAGGTCATGGGTCAAGGTCATAGGTCGAGGTCATAGGTCAAGGTCACTGATGACGTCATAGTGGTGGGGGGAGGCCCAGAACCGGCTCAAATCTCCTACTGTCGTTTCTAGAAAAAGGTCGACATTAAAGTCGAATTTTCGAGATTATAGACGAAATTTCTAGAAAAAGTCGAAATAAAAAAAAACTATTGTGGCCTTCCCGTGCGGCCCTCCTGTGCTTTCGTAGATAACATCAAAGGAATTCCATTGATTTTTTTAGATCATTAAATTTCTTAAAAAATGCCCCGAAAAATCCGTGATAACGGTAGAACATCATTGATTTTTAATAACAATAAATTCAATAAAACGTATTTTCGACTTTTCAAACATATCGATTTACAAAAAAAAATAATCACTGCACTTTTTGTCCCTAACCCCCAGCCTATTATTTTGATACGTCATGTGAAGAAGTTCCTTCGTTTTTGAATAAAAAATAAATGTTCCGTTTTTTGAATCAGTTGTAAGAGCGGTTCATGAAATACTTATGTTCTAGACACATTTCTGTACTGCTCTCCTATACCGTACATGTAAAAGTGGTTGATTTTATATCTCAAAAACGGAACACAAGGAAGATTTCAAACTTTGGGGAACTAAAGAACAACATGTCATCCATTTCATATATCGATTTCAGCCTTCTCTTAAGAAAACCGTCTGAGTGAAGTACTACCTTGAAGAACTTTTTCGAGCACAATCCCCCAAAAAACGAGCACACATGTATTGAGATAACAGATTTACTTACACTCCATCATGTATACTTTAATTCCAGATACAATAATAACCTCGGTGCTTACCATTTCAAGTCTACAAGATACTAAATAAAAGGAAGAAAAATATTATTCCATAAAGTGTTAACCCTACAAATTGAAAAATGACGTAGTTGTGAATTTTTTTGAAAATCGATAAATTTTCCGGGTTTTTCAGTTTTTCTCCGTTACTAATGATCCGATCGGATCATACTAAATTTCATTTTGTTCATATTTCATTTCTCTACAATTCATTTCATTGAAGCAACCAAATTGATTAATTAGTTTTCATTTTATAAGCAAAACCAAAAAAACACGTTTTTTTATTCAATTGTTTATAACAAATTAATAAATGACAGTTGTGTGTCTACAACATATCAGAATATAACTAAGGACTGTCCCTCGTGTGATGGCACAGTCAGTTTCCTAATTGTAATTTTGTTACGAAAAATTCCTCTATTGATTGGCCTATCATGTGAAATCAGATCTTGATTGGCTTTCATGCATTTAACGTTCAATAGCCATCATCATCATTATAGCTTGGGAGGCGGCGTTGCATTTTTGATTTCAGGTCACAAAATTGTGTGTGTGTAGGCGAAGTCTAGATATAGCTAGCCACCACAACAAGCGTCAGCTGTCGGAGTCGTGATGGACCTTGGAAAAAATGTCGATTATGTAAAAAAAAAAATCATTAAGTGAATTCTGGTCGATTCAAAATAAAAAAAAAGTCCGCTGAAAAGATAATGGGGGATTATACGTCGGCTGCTCATACATTGTCATCATCAAAAACCGCACCTTATGAAAAATTTCTTTATTAGGTGTTTTTTACCAAAAAGTTATTCCCGATACAAGTTTGTTTTTTCCCGAAATCCAAACTTCAACAAAATTTAGCAAAACACTCGCATTGGAAAGCAGGATTTTGAGTCAGAAGTAAAGTACCCTTATTTTGGAATATATCGAAAAATGTTATTCAAAAAGTTATCCAGTATTAAAAAATATTCCATAGATTTGAAGACCGCCATCTAAGTAGTTTATTTAAACGACATCATGTATACAATGTTTCATCAAATATCCTCTAATATTATAATCTGCCTAACTATTAGGTTAACTTTCCTTAGTTTTTCTCAAATGTTATATTTCAGTTATTCTGTATGAAATTATTGTTTTCACGTAGTACTCTACATCCCATACAGCACGCGTACGTACATTGCATGTTCATTGAACGTACAAAATGGATATTATGGACGTCCAATGTAAAATGATACGTCCAGAAAATGTCCGGTCCTCACTGGATTTAACATTATATGGATGTACATTCAGGATGTGGAATGGTCGTTATACGTCCATTATCTTAAATACGTCAAAAAAAAAATATATATTTCACGTCTTTAACGTGGATACAATGTATAATGATTGATAATAACTAATTGTGGTAAAACTGACAGAAAGTCGAGATTTCCAACAAACAATATTTTTGAATGATATGTCAAGCGGGTACAAAATTGAATTATTTTATTTTCAAAATATTTTCAAAAAAATAGGTTTATATACGGCCTTTTTGGCTTTTACTATAAGTTGCAACTACGGTTGCTACCCTGTGGCTAGGGGTCGTAGCTACAGATGGTTTCACAGAGAAACTCGTATAGATAATAACAAAATAAAAAACATTTATTCAAATATCACTTACTACTAATTGATGCAAGGCCCAAAAGGGCCAAGCCCTTAGCCACACTGGCTATAGACTTCAATGAATGAATAACTAAACTAACATGGATCTTGAGAGAATTTCGAATGCTTTTCACCATAAATGAGTCTTCATTTATGGTAGTGTGTTATTTACATTCAGCCAATACAATGACACAGTGATCGGTGTAACCGAGAGTCATGACCAAGCTGTCATCAGACTCATTCATGGTAAGACATCGTTCCCGAAATGATCACTAAATAATAACATACCAGTGACCGAACATCACGTACTCCAGCCATACACAGGGTGCTCTTGCCATTCTTGACAATATATCAAAAATGAATAAAATTACAATTTCAACACAAATCAAAACATGTAATATAAACATCTGAGCAAAATAAATTATTCAAAACAGAAGATATTTTCAACAAAAACTGAGTTTACTCTTTTCCCTCATTCGCCTTCCCAACCATTTGAATATG
This sequence comes from Chrysolina haemoptera, assembly GCA_958298965.1. NCBI lineage: Eukaryota > Metazoa > Arthropoda > Insecta > Coleoptera > Chrysomelidae > Chrysolina > Chrysolina haemoptera. The sequence continues at coordinate 16,695,408 of OY282594.1, forward strand.
GAGTCTCTTTTCTAGTAGTTGACACTTTTGATTGGTCTACAGCTTCTGTAAAATTCAGTTTGATTTGAATTAAATTGAATAAAAATTTTTCAGTTAGAAGTGTGCTGCAGGAATCAATACTGTATACTATATAGTATACTTTTGTCATGTTTTGAGCATCACGTTATTCGATTTCACATGTGTATATTAAAAATGATTCCATATACTGACCTGATGATATGTTCCCTTCTACACACACTTCGTCACTACTATAAAGATATGTCAACAAGTAAAAATTATCAAATAACACACATAACGTGAGTATACGAAAGATTATAATAATGGCGCACCAACACCGAAATAAACAACAGCTAACTACATCACGATGACTGTTCCCTCCATGCTAGTATGGAAAGTGTTCGCAGCCAACGAATTGCTTTTTTATGGCGTACTTGACCAAATATTATAACTTTTGCATATGACCCGCACGCGAAATGGTCTCTCGTGTGAAATAACAGACACTACAGGCAGTACCCTTCAACAAATAGTAAACAGCGTCCTTTAAATAAAAATGCACTTGGCTGATAAAGGTTGCGATTTCTCTGCACGGATAAACTTAGTTTGGTTCCGCTATTCATTAGGGGATGGCACTGTTGTATTTTCTCAAGAAAAATCAATGATATAGACAAAATTCAATTTCTGAATTTTTATTCAAATTAAACAAACCTCTCACAAAATCATAATATAACATCGAGTACTGGAACATGCATTATCTACAGTAATTTTGAATTTACGTACAAGTATTGTCACTGTCGATACTTACTTCGTCTTTGCTTTGTCTACTTGAATTTGTTTTATCATTTACTTACAGGACTATTTATTTAAAAAAGAAAGAAAAGAAAATATAGTTTGTTTATGTCATACTGAAAAAGTATAGTTGTCAATAAAAAACTTCTTGTTTAAAAGTGTAAAAACTGATTATTTTTGAAAGAGATCTGAACATTTGGTGACCCCGACTATTGCACGAAATGGAGAAGGATGGAAATGAGCGGCCGAAACGAACCGGAGCAGGAGTTAATGAAAGTCTTTCTGCAGATTTTGTTTGGCCAGAAAATTTTGGTGGTACCAAAAATACCATTGCGACAGTACCCATCAATCCAGTGCCTTCATTGTCCTCAAAGCATACCACACGAAAGACAAACTCTCAACGTTCTTTGGTGAGTTTGGAGAGAAAAAAACTTGCTTTGGAAAATGAAAAAAAGAAGCAAGAATTGGAGAAGAAACAGAGACAACTTCACTATGAATTCATGCAAAAGGAAATAGAAGAAAATATGCGACTGTTGAATTTAGAACAAGATCTTCGAAATGCAGAACTAGATGCACGATAAGAAATAGATAGTGTTTCAGTGAGATCAAATGTTTTACCCCTAGAACTTGTTCAGGAAAATCAACTGCAAAGAAGTGAATCCGTAGCAGAGTGGGTGAATAACATCCAGAAAGAACCCATTGAAAATGACCCTGAAGATAGAAAACACTCTGGAAATGATATAAAATTACTTTGCGAAACCATCACAAGTGCTATCAAAAGTGTGTCTCCTAATCAGAATAAACACGATAAACTAATAGCAAGAAATGCAATGGAGAAAGACTTTCCATATTTTGATGGAAAACCCCAAGAATGGCCATTATTTTATAGACAGTACAAAAATATTTGTAAATTATGCGACTTCTCAAATGAAGAAATTATGATAAAACTCCAAAGGTGTTTGAGAGGAGAAGCTAAATCTACAGTAGCTGGTATGATGCTGACGGCAGATAATGTTGATTTAGTAATGGAGACGTTGGAAAGACGTTTTGGAAGACCAGAATTTATAATAGACGGGATAATTGATAAAATCAGATGCTTGCCATTCTTGAAAGATTCTAACTTTGAAAGACTAATTCAGTTCTCCAGTGAAGTATTCAACATGGTGTCAATAATGAAGACCTTGAAATAGCCTGGCCATCTAAAGAACCCACAACTGATGAAATACCTCCTGAATAAACTTCCAGATCATTTAAAATTAAGATGGGGGGAGCAAATGGTCAATAATAACGCTGAACTCGATCTGGAAGATTTCTCAACATGGGTGGGAGAAGTTGCAAAAGCAGCATGTTTTGTCAGTACTCCTTATTCCTCAACTGGCGACAAATTCGGACATAAACCTGCTACTCCTTATTCCTCAACTGGCGACAAATTCGGACATAAACCTGCTTATCACAAAAAATCCGAAAGAGTTCTCAATACCACTGAAAAACCGACTGATATAAAATGTGGATATTGCGAGAAACCGATCCATGAAAATGATTGTGGAAGACGACATTGAAGAAAGATGGAAAACTGTAACAGAAAAGAAACTCTGTTTTTCATGTTTAAGAAAAAACCACCAGAAAATGAAGTGTAGACGAAAGAAACAATGCGGAATAAATGGATGTAGGTTATTTCATCACAGACTTTTACATAAGATTGAAGAATCCGGAGAAAACAACGATCTTGCAGCTGATGAGGGAAGAAATTTGGTGTACGCTATCCGCAATGATACGAAAAAGGTACAGCTCAGAGTTATCCCAGTAAATTTATTTGGGCCAAACGGACAGTTACAAGTATTAGCATTGTGTGACGAAGCCTCAACTGTTACTCTGATTGACGAAAGAATCGCCAATAAGTTAGGATTCACCGGATTCCAAGAATCGTTATGTCTTCAATGGACAAATGAAAAAACGTCTATGGAGGAAGATTCGATGAAAATAGATGTGAAAATTTCGAGACATGGAAGTGAGAAAGTTTTCACAATGAAAGAAGCCAGGACCATAAAGAATCTTTCACTACCTGTCCAAAATATAAGGATGAAAGATTGGCAAAAATATCCTCACCTGAAGAATATTCCCGTCAGAGAAATTATCAATGAAAAACCAGTAATCTTAATCGGACAAGACAATGTAGATCTAATAGTAGCCCGTCAAATAAGATGTGGATTTACCAATAGCAACTAGATGTAAATTGCCCAAGAGTTTGTTTGAAATTTGGACGAAATTCATTGAAGACTTACCAAAAATTACAGATATCAGAGTTTCGAGATGCTACAGCTTAATGATCCCAATAGCAATAAAAATTGAGCTTCATACCTTTTGTGACAGCAGTGAACAAGCCTTTGCAGCAGTTTCGTATCTCAGGGTGTTGGGAGAACTGAATGGAGAGGTAGATGTTTCACTGGTAGCATCAAAGACTAGAGTTGCGCCGTTAAAACCTTTATCTATAGCCAGACTCGAATTACAAGCAGCAGATTAGCTCAATCCATAAAATCTGAATTGAAATAAATATTCATCAATTCTATTTTTGGTCAGATTCCAAGTGTGTTCTTTCTTGGATGAGAAATGATGGTCGCAAATTTAAACAATTCGTTGCACATCGGGTGGGAGAAATTCAAGATAGAACAGATGTAGAGGACTGGAGATGGATACCAACGCATTTCAACTCTGCTGATGAAGCAACGAGGCCATGCTGTGATGAAAGGAAAAAATTTATCTCAGATGTATGGTTTGTTGGTCCAGAGTTCCTACGACAATCAGAAGAAAATTGGCCTAAAGAAGTGAAGAATTCTACAGAAAATTGTACCACAGAGATGAAAGGAGAATTTATTCAGGATTGTTTTAAGAGAATAAAAAAGAGCGGCGATCAATTCCAGAAAGAACTCTCAAAAGAGGAGCTTGAAGAAGTGGAGAAAATATGGGCCAGACAGTCTCAGACAGAAAGCTTTCGAGAAGATTTCAATAATATGGAAAAAGGAAAAGACATAGACAATCATAGTAGACTACGAAATCTCTGCCCAGAGTTGAAAGATGGTATTTTAGTATTGGGAGGACGAACAAATTTTGCAAAATGTTTAAGTGATAATGCCAAATACCCAATCATTTTGGACCCGAAAAATCAATACTCCAAATTATTGATAAGACATTTTTATGAAAAGTTTTGCCACAGAGGCGTTGAAACAGAGTTGAATGAGCTAAGGCAGAAATATTGGGTAATAAATGGTCGAGCTGCAGTAAAATCAGCATTTTCCAACTGCCAGAAATGTAAAAATACATACAGATACCAAAAGTCAGATTTTCCAGAGAAATTAGACCATTTACAAATGTGGGAATGGACTATTTTGGTCCACTATCTGTCAAAATTGGACGAAGGAAGGAAAAACGTTGGGGTGTGATTTTCACATGTCTTGCTGTAAGGGCCATTCACTTGGAAATAGCTCATGCCCTAACAAGTGAATCAGCAATCATGGCAATTTTAAGAATGGCAAGTAGAAGAGGACAACCCAAGCGGATATACTGTGATAACGGAACAAATTTGGTAGGAGCCTCTAAGGAAATAAAAAATGCAATTAAGAAAATGGATTCTTCAAAAATTTCGGATACTATGTCCTCAAAAGGAATCGATTTTAAATTCATTCCACCAGGTGCCCCGCACATGGGCGGAACATGGGAAAGAATGATTGGATCTGTTAAGAAAGTTATTGGAAGGAATTTACAAGATCAATCTTTGAGGGATGAAACATTACAAACATTTTTGGCCGAAGCTGAATATCTTGTGAACTCACGGCCACTGACAAGAGTATCCAGTGATCCCATGGATGCTGAAGCTCTCACGCCCAATCATTTTTTGATTGGATCATCAAGCGGACTATTTGAAGAAACGTTAGTACACCTGAACTCAAATACGTCAAATACGTCGCGAATGGAAGAAATGTCAAATGTTACTAGATAGTTTTTGGAAACGATGGGTGAAAGAATATTTACCCACACTAACAAAAAGAAATAAATGGACAAAAGACAACAGTCACATAAAAATAGATGATGTTGTTGTATTGGTGGATGAACATTCTCCAAGATATGCATGAAAATTAGGCAGAATACACGGACTTACCCAGGCCCAGATGGAAGGATTAGAGTCGTGGATGTAAAAACGGCAACAGGGCAGTATCGTCGACCAGTTACGAAAGTTTGTAGACTGGAACTAGATGGTTAGCCCTTCTAGCGGGGCGGAGAATGTCGATACTTACTTCGTCTTTGCTTTGTCTACTTGAATTTGTTTTATCTTTTACTTACAGGACGATTTATTTAAAAAAGAAAGAAAAGAAAATATAGTTTGTTTATGTCATACTGAAAAAGTATAGTTGTCAATAAAAAACTTCTTGTTTAAAAGTGTAAAAACTGATTATTTTTGAAAGAGATCTGAACAGTCACCAATACGAATTAGAGGTTGGGAGAGCAAATATCCAATTCTCTTCATCAATTATGGTCTCCACCGAGCGTTTCTTGATAAATCATCTATTTTCTTATACTCACAAATTGTAATTTCAAACTACGTGTCCTAGCCGATTAGTTGGTACCTCAAAGAGACAAAAAAAAATTGTTGAAAATCAGCTTTGTGCTGTTTTGTTGTGTACTACCTCCGTGTGATCGTATATCCACATTTCTTGGGTATAAAGGGCATTACATTACCTTTTTATTATAAGTTGTATATTTTCTTTTTGATTATCACTTTTCTGGAGTTTGTTTCATAGCTCATAGATGGCACTACCGCTGTTCTGTCCGTTCCCATTGCACATCCAATGCGCGGGAGAATTTTCTCTGGAGGGGAGAGGGGAAGAAAAGTTTCGAGATAGGCTTCAATGAGTTTCGATCTGGGGTTAGAGAGAAGATCTAGGCTGTTTTAACCTAATTATTTTCGGGATTTGTGCTGAATTATTAGTTACTTTTTTTAAATAATGTTTATGTAATGTGTACCCTTGATGGTATGATGAAACTTTATTTAGAATTGCCTCCGCCCAGTACTGTGCGAATGCTAGCTTCTTGATATCGCACGAAGTTATAATGATGAACAGTTTTATTTTGAATGTCTCTGAATTTCTACCGTAATTGAGACCTATATTGAGGGCTTTCGATTTTTCATATAACTCAAACATTTGTAGGTTGTTTTTATTTTACATTTTACATTACATTATTAACTAATAATATTAGAAAGACATTCTGCCCTTCATGTTCAGATTTCTATAAAGTGATTCCTCGGCTCATACGAATACAGGTTGAGATTTGAATCAATGTTAATTTCAGTTATTGTAAATATATAAAGAGATATCTGGGAATTCCGTGTACAATTTTTTCACCTTTCTTATCCCACTTAGGTATATGTTATAAGTTGACAACATGATCGCTTAATTTGGAATGATTTATTTTAGAACAACTGTTTTTATATTGTCTTATTTTCTTGATCTAAATAGGGTAAACTTTACTTTTGAATTTATTCATTCAAGTCAAGTGGGGCCTGGTAAGCTTAACTCTTAACAACTTTTGAAGCTTATTAAAAAAATATTATATTGGTATAAAGTTCATCACACAATAGATAATCCCGCCCTCCATGCTCTCCAGACCACATCGCTAAAGGGATCGTAACCTTTCATTTTCTACATTACCAAAAGGAAAGCGGAACGTTACAACATATTCGAATGTAACGTACAGATCAAGTACAGTATTCTACATTCGGTGTACGTCCGTAAGCGTACAATCACGGATTTTTTCGATTGATCCAGTTTTGTTCATCCAATGTTGGATGTACAGATCAAGTCCATTATTCCACATTCGGTGTACATCTGTAAACGTAAAATTATGAAAGTTTCCAATTGATCCAATTTAACATATTGAACGTACGAATAAGTAACATTGGCATTATTGGTTCATTATTGTACATTTAATGTATATCCAAAATCGTTTCTTTTTAATGTTTCATGTTGATCCAATATTGTACGTCCATTGAGCATCCATGAGATGTACATTAAGAATTGCACAAAACATATCCAGGATAGAACATCCGTTGGATATCCATATCGAGGCCCCGGACGTTTGGATCAATATTGGATCTGAACTGAACGTCCATTGGACATCGTATTCTATATGGGATAATGACATGTTCTTTTGATTATTAAGAAGTTAGATGAAAAGGTTGAAGTTATGCCTATTCTCTTAGGGAGTTTGGATGAATCTCGTCTCGGGTTTTTCTTTAATTATTTTTGTTCGCTTACGTCATGTCTTCTTATTCCAACCAATAATTACTTTATTAATAAATATTAAATTTGATTTTCCATCACTCGATATTATTTACTATCATTTCCGTGTTACGATACTGTTAACAAAAATAAGAAGAACTTTGCAACAACAATTTTGAAATTTACTTCAGTTCAAAGTTAACCTAATAGTTGGACAGTTTGTAATATTAGACGAGTTTTGATGAACCGTTGTATACATGATGTCGTTCAAATAAACATTACTTAGATGGCGATGTCTTCAAATCTAGATATATTTTTTAATACCGATCAGTTTTGAACAACATTTATCGATATTTTAAAAAAATGGTACTTCACTTTCAATGCGCCTCGTATATTAGGTGTGCTTTATTTTGTTGCTGCTTAGATTTCGGGGAAGCACACACTTTTATGGGAATTAACTTTTTGTTGAAAAACACCATAAAGAAATCTTTCATAAGCTGCGTTCTCTGGAGAAGACACTGTATAAGCAGCTGACGTATAAACCCACATTAAATTTTCAGCTGACATTTTTTTTAAGAATTTCAAATCGACCTGAATTCTCTTCACAATTTTTTTTTTTACATAATTGAGATTTTCTTCCAGGTCCACCACGACTCAGACAACTGACGCTTGTTTCGATGGCTAGCTATATCTAGATGTTGCGAGCTGAAATCACTATGAAATGCACCGCTGCCTTCCGAGCTATTAGTTAACGTAACGTCAAGCTGATGTGATCGGTATCAAGTCCAAAGAGTACTACTTAGGGGAGATCGGGGCAAGATGGGGTGGTGAGGCATGATGGGGTACCCTTTCTACTGACCAAACTAGTGGTGTCATCTGCCGCTACAAATCCCAAACTGTTCAACACAAGGAGGAAGAGCTATACTGAGCGCACCAGTCGCTTACATTGTGCTGAACGAAAGCAATCGGTGCGTTTGTATGGTTCTTTCGGTTTTGTTTATCTGTGCTATTTTATTAGGAGAATCTTCGAATAGAGCTGAGGTGAGTGTGGGAATTTTTTTCCTGTGATCATAGTTATTAGTGGAAAGTATGAGTTCTGATGATTTATTCGCTATGAAACTACTTTACTTCTAATGAATCTAAACATAGTTACAATGATTTCATTACAAAATGGCGTAGGTGGGGCAAGATGGGCTATTATTTGAGGGGCATGATGGGGTGGTGCCCCATCTTGCCCCATGATTATAAATGTCCCATAATTGGTGTTTTTTCTTTGTTTCAGATTGATCACGATGGTTAGGAAGTACATACGGAGAACTGAAATAGGTAAATGATCACCAGAGGCTATGAAATTTGCCATTGATGCTATTTTACGAGGAGAAATAGGCTATAAAAAGGCAGCTAATTCATTCAATGTTCCCCAGTCAACACTCGAGCGAAGAATAAAAATGTTGAAGCAGCAAGCAAATAGCCCTGTTGAAATTCCAGCAATATCTGCCAGTGGATCTGTGTACCTACACCAACCAAGTCCAATTTTAGTTCAGAAGTTAGGACCAATAAAAACGGTTTTTTCCCCTGAAGAAAAAAGTTTATTAGTGGAGCAAGTGTTGAAAATGGAAGAAAGATTATTTGGCTTAACGTCTTATCAATGGGCTGAACAATTAGGCATAGCCCACAGCTTTTCAGCAATCAAACAAATTGCTGGAAACGACTGGTTATCGGGTTTCAGGACCAGCCATCCTCAATTATCGTTGCGAAAACCAGAGGCAACTTGTGCTGCTAGAACGGCCGCTTTCAACAAAGTTAATGTTGGAAAGTTTTTTGATTTATTAACTCGAGTAGTTGAGAAAAATAAATTGACTCCTGATCGTATCTACAACTGTGATGAGACAGGAATTAAGATTGTACCCAAACAAAGGTCGAAGATACTCTCTTTGAAAGGTAGGAAGCAAGTTGGTGTTTTGACATCTGCTGAGAAGGAAAACACAATAACTATTAAAGTTTGTTTCAACGCTTCAGGATCATATATGCCTCTCACGTTTATATTTCTGCTGGTTCGAGCGATTGAACAATTGATGAATGATTGCCTCCTGGAGCTACAGCTGAGTATCACCCTAGTGGATGGATGCAGTCTGCAATATTCTTTTCCTGGTTCGAGAGGATCGTTGATTCTCCACTTCTCCTCCTCTTGGATGGACATTTCACCCATACTAAGAACCTAGAGGTGATTGACTACGCAAGAAATAACGGTGTCGATGTCGTGTTGTGTTTTCCCCTACACTGCACTCAGCGCCTACAACTCCTCGACGTGAGCTTCATGAGACCTTTGAGTGTATTTTATGACCAGGAAGTTTCAATATGGCTCAGAACGAATCCGGGCCATGTTGTGACACAATTTCAAATTGCTAAACTGTACGAAAATGCTTTTCTCAGATCTGCTACAATGAGAACTGCAATAAATAGCTTAAAAAAAACTGGTGTCTGGCCAGTTAATCCAAATGTTTTCAACGATCACGACTACGCTCCATCGGATACAACTGATAGGCCTGCTTTCATTCCACAAAACGAGGACCAGCCTACTCCTATTGATTCAAGTGAAAATTGAGTCATTCCTGACACTTCTGTTCCTGTAACGAAACAGGTTCATCAGACTTCTACTGTCCCATCTGTAGATATGTCCACTAAATCTGCCGATCAAACTAAAAATCAGATAACCGGCAATTTTGATAAAGTTCCCGTCCTGTTAACACCAAAAAACTCTAGTGCAAATTCGCAACCAAAATGTAAGCCTATTCCTGAAGATATCATGACCATACCAGGATGTAGTGGCCTTCAATTAAAGCCAAAAAAACAATGTATACAAATGATCTGGCGAAGGAGATAAATGATAAAAAAGAAAAAGCACAACTGAAAATAGAAAAAGCCAAGCTGAGGCTGGAAAAATGCCTTTCTGGAAAGCCTAGTCCTAAGTCTGTGGTGACATCGAATCAGAAAATTATTCAAACAAAGCCAAGGTACAACGAAAGTTTGCCAAAAAAAGGTTAATAAAAGACAACGGTCCAGGTCTTTTTCAGAGTCAGATGATTCAGATGCTGAATGTGTATACTGTGGGTATTTATACTCCCAATCATCTGAGGGATGGATTCGGTGCTGGAAGTGCCAACGATGGGCGCACTGCTCCTGTGCAGGAGAAGAGGACGAAGATGAAGAAGCTCTTCATTTATGTGATTATTGTAAAGACTAACCGATGCCATCTTACCCCACATGTGACCCCATCTTACCCCATCAAGTGGGGTAAGATGAAGTGTTTGACACTGTTTTAATAAATATTTTTTTATTATTTGAATGAACAGATTATTTCATATTTTTTCACTCGAATTAGTTACCAACCACTATGTGAATGAATATATAATTTTTTTAATAATTCCTAATGCTATTTTTTCATATATGAACTCAGAAGCCCTTTAATATCCCGTCTTGCCCCTATCTCCCCTACAGCTAACAAGAGGCGAAAGCTTTTTCGGAACTTCTGATGTTGGATATACCCGATTTTAAGAGAAAATACGTCACAGTTTTAAAACATAAACTACTTGATATACTGAATAAAGTTGCAGAAGTAGTGATTCACATTCGTACAACACTGAACTACACTACTAAAAATTATACTGTTGATGAACATCCTCGTTATGACGAAATATTTCATATATTTGACAAACTAAATTACTTTTACTATTTAATTTCGTTCATGTTATTGTTATCCAAATTCACTGATATTTTAACAAAAAACTTTCATTTCGATATAAAATCGTGGTTTTCTTATACACAAGTCTCTTAATTATGTTTATACACAATCATTTTTTTTTAGTTATGAATGTATTTGTTTTCATCAGTTTTCAGTGAATTTGGTGGAAATGGCTACAATTGGTAATTGGTACTAATGGTAGATTCACCGATAAAATTCAATTAACCTTTTCACTGCGGGAACCAGATACATATGAAAATAATGTTGTGTTTCTACAACGGGAACTAGATAAATTCACGTGACCATTTTGTGCTACTCCGAGACTCACTTGAATACGCTATTCTATACGTATTCTGTGTTGCCTATAGATGGTACTTTGTAATTAAAAAAAAATTAGCGCTACACTGCGGTAACCGTGTTAATTAGCATTTCCTGCGTTAAAACCGAGCTCCGTAACGTTTAAAGTTCTAAAATGTAACCTGGAAACTGTCGAGTATTTTGATTTTTAGAGAAATTAGTAGTGTCAAGTTATTGTTTCGTTATTCCATATTTTTTATAATAAGTACAAAATTAAGATATTTATTTTGTGGAAATTCATTTTGAATATGGGATAGAGCAAACTCTACCATTGCGTTCAGCAATTTTTATAATAGAAATATTATATACATATATTCGTTCGTACTTCGTAGGATGTAAACATAAAAGAAATTAGCAATTTTTGATTCTTCATTAATAATTTCTTTGAAAATTGAAAAGTGCTAAGATAACATACTTCTTCTGTATTAAAAAAAATTAGGTGATGTAAGATTTATTAATATGGATATTCTTCATTTCTAGGTATTTAAATCAAATATATCTCTAAACCTTATATCGATATATTTTTATTGGTTAATACGACAAAACTGTTATAATGAGCAAAATGAATGGCATATTCTTGCCTAACTTTCATGATCGTATATAGTGGCGAAAATCTAAATGTCGTATAAAAATTATTTTTGATTTTCAAAGCCCTCTATATGTCATTTTCATTGTATACATCCTTTTTAATAACTTGTATACGGATATGTAGCTAATCACCCTTCCTAATGTATTACCCTGTGTATCCTGAAAACTGGTAATAGCAAGGCCATAAGTTTCTGGCAATAATTAGGTGTACTCATACTAAGAGTTATAAAAAAAATCAGTAATTTCAACCGACGAAATTTTTATTTACAGTGTGAGTTATAAAAACAACGCTTTTTTGCAATTTTTGTCATCATCAAGCGTTTGTCTCACGCTGTATATCAATGTCGGACAAAAATTATTTCGAATGATTGGCAGTCAAGTATCCCTAAAGCTTAAAATATTGAATGAAAATATACGAAATGTCACCGAAACAAAAGCGACATTTCGACTCACCCAGTACAAAAGTTTGATTTTATCAATTTTGACATATTGAAATGATGAAAATTTCGGTGTGTTACATAGTTTGGCCACCTGTATATTTTATATGGTCGATTTGGGATTTCATTTCGAATAATGCTTGACTCACCCTGTATCTAATAATATATTTTCTCAAAAAACCAGCCTTGAATTATTGCTTCATGGGTAGGCAATATTTGTCACATGATACGAGTACATTTGAGATGTTTTCCTGTGAGCACAATTACTTCAAAAAAATGTCCACTTTCCAACTTCGACACCCTGTATCTCGAAAACTAGCCATAGCATTGATTTGGGCCCGTGGACACTTTTGTTCAGGAGTTCATATCCTACCACATACCAAAAATTCAGAAAAATTAACCGGAACGTATGTGAACTGTCTTGCAGTTTACAGGCGCAAGGCCCAAAAATATATGCTTGTAAATTACCATGTCATAAGCCATAAGCAACCCCTATTTTTTCGTCATCATCATATATTATCGTTCCGATAGTTGAAAATTTGCCGATAACTTCTTGAATACTAACTTCTTGACAGAAAACATGCGTTTGACTCAATTTTGATTGCCGGAAATGGTGGCGAAAGTCGAGCGCACGCGACATTTTTCGAATCGCGCGCGAGCCGCAAGACTCGACGCCATTAGTTCTGCAACGACATTCCTTCGTAAAATAACATTATTCCAACGATAGTCGTTGCCGACCGATGTTTAACCTTTTACTCCCATATACACCTACAACGTAGAAAAATTTTGGCAAATACATGTACGAAAACAACTACACCCCAGGCTAATACCACAACGGGTATTGAATTATATCCAACAGATACTTATGTATTGTTCCCATTGCAGAGAAAACAATTGCAAGTGATCCCTGTAACCAAATAGCAGAATTTGATTTTGATTCGGATAGGGAAACCACCTGAAGACTAGTTTCGAGGTTTTTGCCTCGTCATCAGTAGAGGGTAGGTCAGTATAGACAGCTTTGACGCCATCTGTTCCCAGTCCAAATCGTCCTATCATTCCGTCTATCTGCGTGAGTCTGGTCTCACGCTGATAAAACGGGTGTAAGCCGCTCCACCTGGTAAGATCAAGAAGCACTGCGATTCTCCGGATTGAGAGATTTAGTCAGATATCTTAACACAAAGCTGACCTACCCTGTACTGATGACGATTCCCCGACCTTTGTTTTTCCTCTGTTTTATCTTTGGGAACATCCAAAATCTGTCGTAGTTTGTGCAAATTTTTGTATACCACCTTCATTTGAGGGTTCTGAAGATAGAAATTTCGAAAAACTCTAGGTTCCTGAGTGATAACGATATATTTAGGAAGGTTTTCCCCTTTCTAAAAAGTCGTAGAGTTACGAAGGGTTTTTTTATATCTATGTTTCCCAACCAGTTTTTTCACCAAGTCCACAGACAATCGTCTAGCTCCCCTATAATAATTCTCAGTTTTGAATTTCTTCTTGTTGAATGGAACCAACAAGAGTCAATACACTAGGCAATTCAATCTCGCTTTCGTGCTGAATGTAACGGTGAGAACTCTCAGGGATGTATCTGAGTGTACTCGTGAAAAATTTGTTAAAAAGAAAATTGTGATAATATTCTAAAGGAATAGAAATAGAAGATGAATAATCAAATCAATAAATTCTGAATCCAGTAACCTTGTCATGAAAATGGTGGGCCTGAATTGCATCAAATGAAGGTGCTAGGTTCCTTTCTTTACTGGTATGGGATGTGAAATCCAAGTGTTCGACTTCGGCAGCCCTCGGATCACTTTTAAATATCTTTTCCCAATTTGACCATGAACGAGGTTTATGGCAGATTTATTAAATTTGAAAATTTCAAGCTAATTTTCATGTTTATATATTCAATGATATGAACCAGTGAAGGAACAAAAAACAAGGGCGTCTCCCTTCGTCCCCAGTCATCCGACGGTTTCCGTTCCTTGTAAAAAAGGCCTCCTCGACTCCCGCTCAATTGATAGCAAAGGCCCAAACGGTCAGGGTTGCCATTTGTGAGTTATTTCGTGGTCTCCTGTTAATTTTGAGAGCAATAACAAATCGTGAGTAAATTGAGAGTAATCGGAGGTACAAAAGTTGCACGTTGGTATTGGGATATCTGAGGCAGTAAAACGGTCACATTTGAAATCAAACACATTGAGGTTATTCAGGTTGAAGAAGATGCGGATACGCTACACTACAGCTATCAGAAAGGCCTCTGATTTTCAGGTCGTGGGTATTGCATACGAGAACGTAGGCTTGTTGGTCATTCTCACCGGTCTCAATCTTATAGAACCGTTATTTCTATCAATTCATACTTACCAACATGTGTATTTCTTTTACATTAGGACTTCTTAACAAGGTTTTTGCCTTGAATAATTAGTAAAAAAAAAATCATCCCATTTTAGGAGATTCAGGACGGTGAAGGAGGCGGATTTTCTTGACCTTCATTGACCTTCTCCCCTCCACAAAACCTCACCACTCAGACAGGTTGTTGAAATTGTTCAGAAAATATGATGTAGCATGAAAATTATTAAAAACATTTCACATTTTGAAAATTTGCCAAAGTTTGAAAAGCTCAGAAACTGATTAGGTCAACTAAGTCTATTTTGATATCATATCGAAGCAAATTTAATCTAGTTTAAAGATTTATAGGCGGGTATTTGTCAAAAACATGATCCTTCCTGGTCAAAATGGAACAAAACCAAAGAAAGTGCAAACAGTTTCGGAAATTCAAAATTGATCCTGAGGGCTACCAGGTCGAAAACTTGGATTTGTCACCTCAGTCGCATCCCATACAAGAAAAAAATATTATTCTCTTCTACAACGACGACCTGTAATTACGACTCACTTCCCTTCCCACTCTGAATGCATGTTCTTACATATTTTAAAACAGAACATATTCTTTAGCTTGTATGAGTATAAGTTGGAAAAGAAACTTTGGAGTGGACGAAGACAGGTATAACAATCTCTCGATCTCGTCAAAACTAGATGTAGACGCGCCCTAGATGGGAATGTTCCGTTCATTATATTCCGTTACTTGTCTAGTTATGTACCTATGTTCTGTTTTAAAAATGTCCGAATCTGTATTTTGAACAGCTAGAAATGTATATAGGTAAATATAACAGTTAAGCAATCAATTAATATATTTTTGTATTAGGAACCTTGCAAACGACCGCCTGGTAAGTGTGACAAAAAAGAAGAAAAGAAAAAAGAAAAATGCCCCGACATGCCAAAGAAAAAGAAATGCGCCAACTGGACGTCTGCTTATGGATTCTGGAATGTAAAAGAAAATATCTTGCCGACAGACTCTTGGCAAGATATTGCAACAGATCCAATGAAAAATCTTTTGAAATGTGAAGGATGCACGAAGGTAAGATACTTCAAAATGCTTATAAACTCTTATATACTGTGTCCTTCAAAAATATCATCATCAGAAAAACTCCTTATAATAATTCATAATGAAATTTGACTTGTCTTGCTTTGAAACAGATAAGAAATGGCCTACTCAAACGGGGTCACGTGACTTTCGCGATCTGTCGAAAGTTATTTTTCGCTGAAAATATGCTTATTTGGTTGAATTTCTAGAAATGTTATAGAGAAAAGCCGTTTCTCTTTCGACTTTACACATATGTGCCAAAGGACCCCGCTCATTTCTTATCTCCTCTACCCAACAAGAATAAAAAAAAAATCAAAAATGTCGTAAAAAATCTTCTTCTAGCGAATGCGTTCTACTCATTAGATGATTTCTACTGCTAGAAGTTATAGTGTTTTAGTGTTGTGAAATTCAACTTTGTCATCCTGAATTTATTTTTTATTTTTTTAAAATATATATTTTTAAATTTTGTACTCATACATGCTTGTGACTAGCACGGTGAAAATGTACCAATTTTATTTTTCATTTACTTGTGCGCCTATTATGACGTATTTTTATTTATTATTAATTTTTTCCGTCGACCGTTCATTTATGATGTATTTTAACGCACTCGAAATGATTAACGTTGATTAATGACCCCTGTTAATGAATGATTTTCTATTAATCAACGATTTGATTATATGCAACCCAACATACATTGCTCTTATACATTTTATATTGGTTAGTACTACCTGTCATTATTTATTTGTCAATTTTCAATAAAATTTTAGAAGATGTTTATTACACCAGTTGTCACTCAAAACCACATATGGTCCCGTGGCGTAATGGTAAAGTGCACATGGCTTGCAACACTGAGGTCGAGAGTTCAAAACCCACCGAGGGTAATTTTTTTTTTATTTCAATTTGAAAATAAATAATAAAAAACAAAATAAAACTACCACTGAGAAAAATTAAACTATCTTTGAGTAGAGTTAATATAAATAGGAAATAGTGATTGTTTTTTATCATAACGTTAAATAAATAAACATTGAAAATAAGATATCTCTATTTTTGAAAACTTCTGTCGACGGAAAAGTTTTGTAACAAACTCGTGAATTAAAATGGCGATAACAATCTCAAACATTAACGCGCTCGCTCCGCTCACGCGTTAAAATATCTCGATTGTTAATCGCCCTTATTAATACACTTGTTCGTTAAATAACTATTAACAGCTATATTATTTTAAAATTGTGCTTGTTGAAAATATATCATTTTGCGTATATTGTGTTTTGTCTTTGTTCGTTATTTGATTTGGACCTGTTTTTTATAATATCTACGGGTACGTAATGATTGATGTTATCTTCTTTTTTATTTTGTAAATGACTTTGTCGATAAGAATTATGTTCTTCAGGCAATAAAGTATATTTGATTTGATTTGATTTGAGGGGAAATGGCTTTTCGTGAATTTGGCTGGATTTTTGGTATGTTGTAGTTCTTGATGAACTGATCAAAAGTATCAATAGCCACAAAGCTCAAATATAGGTAGTTTTCGAAATATGGAGCTTCAAACATGCATTTTTTGGGTGTTTGCTCTTCCATCAGGGGCACTTCAGCTGAATTTTTTTAAATGGAATGGGGATGGAGTGTCACATCCTTGAAAAGAGAATTAAATTATCCTCAGAACCATTTAAATATTTTTGAAATTTTCCAATAATTTTTTTCCAATTTCTTTTTCTATGCCTTTCAAAATTTTTAAGTTGATGTGCCCCCAGCGCCATCTGTCGCATAATTTCAATATTTCTTATCTCGAAAAATAGTATCGGTAATAACCTTCAAAAAATTTTTGGTTTCATTGTTCTACATCAAACTATTCAGATTTATCGACGTATGAGTAGTATCCCGATCCGCACTTATATTCGATATTTCTAATTTGAATTGCAAAAAAACATCAACGAAATTAAAAAAAAAAATCAGATGGTTATAAAGAGAATAGAATTTTGTTTTCATGTGACACTTGACCCCCCATGCCATTTAAAATTTTTGAGTTGATGTGCCCCTCCGCGCCCCCTGTCAAGCAATCGCTATATTTTTTATTTCAAAAAGTAGTATCGGTGAAACTGTTACAAAGATAACAGAGAAACTATTGAAAGCCGCACTGTATTAAGAATATTGTCGGTGCCTATCAGAAGCACTCTGTTTATTTTTGCTGCAGAATTTGTAGAATTTATTTATCAAAAACTAATACATTTTTTCGGAAGACAGATAATTTATTTGTGACAACTTGTCAACTAAAGGTTAGGTCCTAGCAGTGTCTACGCAGCCGTATACCCAGCAACATAATCACAACCATCATTCGAAAGCCGTTATGCAATTCAATATAAGTGTACCTATTGCCCTATACCCTTATTCAGTGTACTCCATTATATTATAAAAATTAAGATTGCAACAAAATTACATAAAGACTTGTATACAATACAGCAAAATGGCCAGTTTTTTTCACACGGTGTATTGGACCACTCGCTACTCTCGTATTCCAACATTCACGTCTGGTGCAAAAAACACGCTCATTTTGCAACTTTATATAAATAGCTATTATATTTTCGGAAAATGACATATTTTGTTTTTTTTTTGGAGAGAGACCGTAATAACTGATTTCAAATATATCTGATATCCAATAATATCGAATATTTTCCAAAATGATCAGAATGGGGCTCAGCGAGCTGTAATGGGGAAAAACGGAAACATCCTAATCATATATCCTCATAGATAACAATAATTATGATCACAATTGATGTCATTCACATACGATATGTCATTTATTTCTCACAAATCTCGATAATCTGACAATGGAGTGCCAATAGATTTTCCTCAGAATGGTTCGAAATGGATGATAGCTTCTCAAAGCAAAACGAATAACAAACAAAACATCTCGGATTGGCTGTGAAAGGGAAGAATATATCATACCCAAAAATGAAAACACAAAACAAGCTATGACCTACAGACCGATTACCTGCCCCAATAATAATTATAAAATTCTTACAAAAATAATATTTGAGAGATTGCACGACCACATATCAAGCAGGGAAAAAAGGATGCGTCAAAATATGTACAGTTGTAAGAATCACCTTCTCACAAGCAAAATACTACATAATGATTGTAAACAAAGAAAGAAAAATATGTCACCAGCATGGATTGACTACAAGACAGTCTTCGATAGTCCCGCACACCTGGATGCATATAAGCAGACGTACCACGTTTCAGTCAGCGGCAGATATTCTGGCTCTCTGAATGGTTGTGACCAAACACAGGTGCATTTTGCCCATCCAGACTGACACGTGGTGCATTTTACACTAGCGTGAATTAGTTTTTTGCTCGCAATTGACACACAAACCTAACTTGAGCAAGCTAACCTAGCTTGCGAGTAGAAAATGCGTGAATTAGTTTTTCGCTTGCGATATACACACAAACCTAACCTGAGCAAGCTAACCTAGCTTGCCTGTTCACCACAGGGAATTTTTTCGAATAAAGGACCCCGCACATTTAGTAGGTACGTAAAATGGCTTTCGGCTAATTTTGCTCAAATTTTGATGTATTGTAGATCTTGGCATCCCCATTACGTAGTCCAATTTACAGATCGATCCTATGACCAGTTTTTGAGCTACAGGGTGTCAAAAATTCGATTTTCGCTATTTTGGGTATCATGCATCGATTTGATTTTTGTGCTCGAATTCGAAATTGAAATGTCTTAGAAATGAACTCATTATATCTGAGTTGTAGCTCATGAGTCCCTCCATATGAATGAAAAATAATATCTCACAAAGGGTGTTACATTACAGCATGACAATGTTACTAGAAATAGGTAAAAATCAATACCATAATAGTTTTGATTTTCAGTCAAACCGTTGAAATTAGAAAACAAACGGCTAGAATTTGACAATTTTTTTATAAAGTATGGGTCTTGATCAACTACATGAGGAATCATATGATTGGTTGTCCAACAGTATCTAGTTTTAAGGTACAGGGTGACAATTTGAATGCTTTCAAATGCTACATCTTATGAATAAAATTATGTAATCATAACGAATTGTCCATAACTGTTACTAGAATATAAAAGTTAAACTGACTCATGGAATAATCCTTCCTATCAGCCCCCCTCCATCATAGCCAACCCCCATCACCCCCTTGATTTACAGCCACCTGCATTCCAATACTTTCAATAGAAATCTCCACTTGTGATACCTCATTGAATAGCTGGTAAAATTGATCTATTCTCCTTCCTCATCAAACAAATAATTAACTATTATTTTTGTGAACATCTCTGCATATGGAAATGAAATGAAAAAATGCAGTGAATAAGTATTTCCATACTCTAAAAAATTAAAAATATATTAGATCAATGAACTTACAATACCTGCAAAACAGTGGTTTTTATATACTATATACAATTATTAGCATCTTCAGTTTCAAAAATGAAATACTAATAGAAACACATTTTTAGAAAAGACAAGCTTTTATTCAAATGCGCTAAAACGTAAAAAATAATTCTTTTAGATGTGTAGGTTATTCTGTGAGTTACAGAGACAAAGAATAACCTACAACACATCTGAAATTATTTTTTACTTCTTAGCATTTGAATAAAAGCTTAATATTTTATTTTCTGTAGTATTAGTACGCTTATACTATAGATTTCTGATAAAGAATGGTTAATGTTTTCTGAGCCAGTTCAACTTTCATATCCTAGTAGCAGATAATTCGTTATGATTATATAATTGTATTCATGAGATATACAGCAGTTAAAAGCATTTAAATTGTCACCCTGTACATGGAAAACTATATCCTGTTGGACAGGCAATCATATGAATCCTCATGTAGTGTATCAAAATCCATACTTCCTAAAAAATAATTTTAGCCGTTTGTTTTCTAGTTTTAACGAATTCAGTGAAAATCAAAACGTTTATAGTATTGATTTTTAACTATTTGTGAGATATTATTGTTTATTCGTATGAAGTGACTCGTGGGCTACAACTTAGAAGGAATAAGTTTATTTCTAAGACAGTTCAATTTCGAATTAGAGCACAAAAATCAAATCGATTCATGATACCCAAAATAGCGAAAATCGAATTTTTGACACCCTGTAGCTCGAAAACTGGTTATAGGATCGATCTGTAAATTGGACTACATAATGAGGTTGCCAAGATCTACAATATATCAAAATTTGAGGAAAATTAGCTGAAAGCCCTACGTACTAAATGTGCGGGGTCCTTTCCGGGCGACAAAGCGCACCACGTTTTAGTCTGGAATGCAAAGTACACCTGTGTTTGGTTACAACCCATCAGAGATCTAGAATATCTTCCATTGACTGAAACGTGGTACGTTTTGCTTATATGCCACCTGGATCAACGAAGCTCTGAATATCTACAGAACATCCTTTACCCTAATTTCTTTCATCAGCAAAAAACGAACAAGTGGAATACCGATCTGCACCTGATGTCAGTCCCTAAAAGCAAAACTCCAGTAGTATTTATATACATTTTCATAACATAACCTCACATTTCGACTTCCGACTGCCTGCGCTTTGGTGCATTTTGCAGGGCCCCTATTGAGTTTTCGCCGCCGGGGGTGGTGATGTAGGCCGAAGGCGTCAACGAGGAACGTCCCTACAAAAAATGGGGCGCGCTAGAGCCTCTGGAGCCAAATTTACGTGCGCGTGAGGCCATAGTTGTATAGAATTAGGTAATTGCAATCGGCTGGGGAAAAGTACGGGAGGTTGGAGGTAATGACGAGGAACGCCTAAGCGAGAGATTGGATGCGTGAGAGCTTCGACGGCTGAGATGTTTCGATTTTTACTCCCGCCATAGTGGTGCGCGTAAGGCCATACTTGTATAGAATTGGGTAACTGGAATCGGGTAACTGGAATCGGCTAGGGGAAAGTCGGGGGGCTGGAGGCGTTGACGAGGAACGTCCCTGCGAAAGATGGGGTGCGTGGGAGCTTGGACGGGCGAGATATATCGATTTTCATATTTAGACAATTTTAACGTTGTTGACGATGGCACTGGTGAGCCGCCATCACTGGGTTTTGTTTACGTTAAAACAGCTCGCTGGTATTGCACAATATTCGGTATTTTAGATAAGGGCAGTGCGTGCTTGTTTTTATCGTCAAATTTCTAGAGAAAATGTGATATAATCGTGAGAATTATTATGGAAAATGAAAATTGGTGAATTCGTTTGAGTATGGCCGCCTGCCAGTTAGATATGGGAGCTAGGAGGTGTTTGTGAAGACGGGTGTGTTTTTATTGGAATTGTATTACTCGAAGAAATAATTTGAATGAATAGTCTTGTTCAACTTTATTTATTATACAACTGAATAACTTTTTTTTTATAATGACATTGACATGTAAAATATATTTCAACATACAGAATGTTTATAATCATTGCATCTCAACGCCTCCCCTCAATGAATATAAAAATTACTGGAACCAATAAATAAAATAAATATCAAACAATTCCTAATTTTGATCGCAATCGAAAACAGTCTTCCTGGTTGGTTTTGTGAATATATCTGCAATCTGATCTTCCGATGATAAATACTGCACATCGATTCTTCCTGTAGATATTTTCTCACGGATGAAATGGTATTTGATATCCACGTGTTTCAATCTTGAACAACTCTCGGGATTCTTAGCGACTCTTATGGCTGACTGATTGTCTTCAAATATTACCACAGGATCTTAACTTGTTTGGTTTAGATCTTCTAAAACATTCTGTATCCAACACGCCTCACTTGTCGAAAGGCAGAGACAGACATATTCTGCCTCCGTGGAAGAAATAGCGACGGTCTGCTGTTTTCTTGTCCAGGAAACTGTTGCTCCGAATACTTTGAAGATGTACCCTGAAGTTGATTTCCGATCCATTGAATCACCGGCCCAATCGGCATCGGCATATCCTTGAAGCAAAACAGCGTTTTCGTCTCTTTTGTAAATAAGATTCACGTTGAGAGTTCCCTGTATATACCTCAGAACTCTTTTTAAGGCTTTCCAAAGGTCCTCATTGGCTCTGCTTTGAAATCTACTGAGGAAGTTCACTGCTGCACAAAGATCAGGTCGAGTTCCTTGCACTGCATACATGAGACAGCCTATTAACTGTCTGCATCTGGTTTCAAGATGTTTATCATTTGTTGCTTCTGACGAAATTTTTGTGTGTGGATCCAAAGGTGTCGAAACTTTTACAGTTTTCCATTCCAAAAAGTTCCAAAACATTTTTGAGATAATTACTTTGATTAAGCTCTATTCTGTCTGGTTTTTGTTCGACATTGATTTCTAGGTAATTTGACACTTTTCCCAAATCTATCATTTCGAAGAACATCTTCAAATTTTCCTTCAACTCGCTTATCAGGTTTTCATCATTTCCAAAAATGACTACATCGTCCACATATAACAGAAGATACAATTTTTGTTCACCTTTGGAATAGGAATAAAGACAATAATCACTTGCCGATCATCGAAAATCGTGTTTTTCCATAAAATTATTGAATTTTTCGTTCCAATTTTTCGGAGATTTCTTTAACCCATATAGAGATTTATTGAGTTTTAGCACTCTTCCATCTTGATCCATTCCTTTTGGTTTCAACATGAAGACTTCTTCTTTGATATCGCCATATAAAAAAGCGCTCTTCACATCCATCTGATAAACAGTGAGATTCAACTGATTCGCTACTGCAAGGAATATTCGAAGTGTTGTGAGCTTGGTAAACATCAGAGTAGTCAAAATCTTCTTTTTGTTGGAATCCTCTGGCTACTAAACGTGCATTGTACTGCAATGGTTCTCCTTTTTCGTTCTTTTTCACTTTAAAGACCCACTTTGTATCGATGGCTCGTTTATCATCTGGTAAATCTGTTTCTGTCCATGTATTGTTCTTTCTTGGGGCTTCAAATTCATTTTCGATTGCCTCTTTCCATGCAGAAATGGCAAACTTTATTTTTGAAACACTGAACTTTAGTGTGACCTATTCGTCCACAGATTTCACATTTATTGAACCCAATTCGCTTCGATGTTAATGCACATGATTCATCTGAAGTTTCTCTTGACTGTTCATTCTTCATTCTCTCTTCCTCGATCATAAGTCTCGAAATCAAAACATTCACTGTTTGATTCGGTGAAGGAACAGACTCTCAAGCGGAAATGAAATGTTTGAATTCAGATGGTAATGACATGAGTACTTTTGTCATCAGCATTTGATCAGATGTGGTTTCACCGGCCTGTTTCAACTGATTAACCAATTCTTCCAATATTGAGACGTGAACAGATATTTCTTCGCCTTCATATTTATAATTTAAGAACTTGTGCTGGAGAACATGCAAACTCACTTCTGATTTTTGTTCATATACTGACATTAGCTTGTTCCACATTTGATGGGATGTTTCACAGGTCAACAAATGGCTCGTAGGATTTTCTTCTATTCTGGTAACTATAATCTCCTTCATTTCCTTTAGCTCTCTCATTTTCTGGTCTGATTCTTGGTTTTGATTCACTCTCGACGATATCTATATATCCTTTGGAAGCAAGAATTATTTTGATTTGGAACTTCCAGACATTCCAGTTCGATTTTCCTTTTAATTTTATAGCACTGACCTGCTCCATTATTTTCTTACGGTACTTTACGAAATTGACTACGAGCAGTTTATTGCAACCTATTCATTCAATCTTGGCCCATAACCTATTAGAATTGTCTTACTCGAAGAAATTATTTGAATGAATAGTCTTGTTCAACTTTGTTTATTATACAACTGAATAACTTTTTTTTTTATACTGACATTGACATGTAAAATATATTTCAACATACAGAATGTTTATAATCATTGCATCTCAACAGTTATCCACATCGACAAATGTACACTGAGAAAAATTTAAAAAATCATAGAAGGCACAAATGGCTTTGTACACGTTTCTGCTTGAAATATGTTATGGAAAATGCTCTTTTCTTCATTCCTCATACTACGTAGGAGTTTTCCAGGTCGTCCAAAGGGATGGAATGGGGGTGAATTTCCGATAAAAAATCATAGAAGGCACAAATGGCTTTGTACACGTTTCTGCTCGGGATATGTTATGGAAAATGCTCTTTCCTTCATTCGTCATACCACTTAGGAGTTTTCCAGAAGGCACAAATGGCTTTGTGCATGATTCTGATCGTGATATGTTATGGAAAACGCTCTTTTCTCCATCCCTCATACCACGTAGGAGTTTTCCAGGCCGTCTAATGGGTTGGAATGGGGGTGAATTTCCGATGAAAAATCATGGAAGGCACAAATGGCTTTGCACACGTTTCTGTTCGGGATATGTTATGGAAAATGCTTTTTCTTTTATTTCGGATACCACGTTAAATTTATGTTAAATGTCAGGCTTAACGCCGAAGTCGAATTTCATAATGAATTTTATTGAAATTTGTTCCCATATGATGGCAACTTTTTGAAGGACACTGTATAATCATTTATTTGGCTAACCTCAAATGATTGTTATATAGACATGATTAGATCACAGCACTCCAATGTGTTATTGACGCTCTCATCGCCAAATCAGGAGCTTAGTTTACACAAAGTATTGTATTGCACACACGTATCTATCCAAAATGATATAACATGCAGAATGTTGTTTGCAATAAACTGCTGTTTGACATTTTACTGCCGGAATAGTTATACAGGGTTAGTCAGAATAAGACGGATAAACTCCTAGTACAGATTCCTCACCTCATTTCGTGGTGAAAAGTCCCCATTAAGGTATGTCCTGATATGCACCCCCTCTGAGATACGTTTAAAGTACGAAATAAATTAAATCTTAATTTATCCAAAACTCCTGAAGGAAAAATTTGAAACTTTTTAAACTAATCAAGGTTTATCAACGTGATAATTTGAAATTATAATTTCTAATTTTCGTAAACCAGTGGCGTAGTTACGATGATATGTGGTTATATTTTCCTTCATATTTTCTTCGGACAAGTGCATGGACAAATGAGCGTTTGACATCAGTTAGGCTCATCGATACTGAACCCAAAAGTCATAATATTCCATGTGCTTAAAACTCGAGGTTTCGGAGATGATTGATAAGAACTGAAGATATGTCCTGAGTTGCAACGTTATTTCCCATGTGTAATAATCGCATAATTATAATTTCTTACAGCGTATCGGAATATTTGTCAACCTCCTGAACATTTTTCAATGTTTGGATAATAATGGGACCGACAGCACAATTTTTTCATTCATCATATTAATTGATTGTATCGATGTCCATATTTATTTCGTTCACGATTCTTTCCAGTTCATTTCTGCATTCACTGATTGATATCAGAGCTTTGGAAGAAAAAGCGGTATTAGGGATACTATCATCCGAGAAGCTGTTCACTCGACAAATCATTGATGTGACGAAGAAACAGCGTTGGTTCTAGAATGGATCCCAGCGGAACACCAGCATTTATTGGTAGAGTATCGGATGATACTCCATCGACCACCACGTGGAGAGATCGGTCTGAAAGAAAGCTAGAAGGAACACAACTGGAGAGGCAAGCTATAAGATGGAATTTTGGCTAGGAGCCCTTGGTGACAAACGAGATTAAACGCCTTGGAGATATCTAGTGCAATGGCCAGAGTTTCACCATATTTTTCGATATATTGCTGCCAAATATGTGAGTCATAAGTCACCAGTTGATCTCTGGTGCCGGAAACCATATTGCCGATCATTGATAATTTCTAGGCGTTCTATATATTTCATGATCTCGATGTTGATAGCTTTCTCCATAATCTTCGGGATACCAGATATTAGTGCGATAGGTCTGTGTTGCCCGGTAGGGTCTTTTTCAATTTTTTGGGTACTCTCGCAATTTTCCAGTTAGACGAAAATACCCCAAATTATAAGAGAGGTTGAATAACTTGTTAGTTCGGGTACACATTTTTTGAGAACGATCGGCGTCAGATCCACTAGCTTTGTTGGTGTCAAGACCCTGCAAAATGCGTCTGATGGTTTCCAACAGATTTTGTGAATATTCTATTCATATTTTCGAACAAAAAAATCATACTGTATCCGATATTACCAACATTAGGCATTCAGGAATTTGGCAAATATTCTGATATTTTGTAAAGCCCGTATGACACGATCCAGTTTTTCTTCTATTTTCTAAATGAGAAACTGTACTGATCTATTCGACATGGTTGTGGACAGAATATTTTTGTATTAGTGTAACTCAAAACTCAACACTAACACAAAATATTCTGACCGGAAGCATGTCCAATGGATCAGTACAGTTTCTCATTCAGAAAATAGATGAAAAACTGGATCGTGTCATACGGGCTTAAGACATTGATATTATGCGATTATTGTACATAGGAAATAGTTGCTACTTGGGACATATCTTTAGATCTCAATTATCAAAGAAACCTCCACTTTTAGGCACATGGAATGTTATGATTTTCAGGTTGAGTATCGATGAATATAACCGTCGTATAAATGTCGAACTCTCATTTGTCCATTCACATGTTCATAGAAAATATGATCAGTTACTATCGTAACTACGCCACTGGTTTACGAAAAATTGAAAATTTACTTTAAACTATCACGTTGATGAACCTTGATTGGTGTACCAAGTTTTGGAGAAAATAATTTAAATCAAAATTTTTGACATTGTAAGCATTTTAGAACATACCATAAAAACTATTCACCTTGAAATGAGGTGGGGAATCTGTATTCGGAGTTTGTCGGTCTTATTCTCCTGTATATTCTAAGATTTACTTCCTCAAATCAAAGTTGAGATATGTATCAGATTTAAAAGAGATAAATGTTAATTCAGACATTTCTTCAGGCCATCCTTCACTGTTTTTGTATTCAAGTAGGTAACGTTATCAGTTTTGTTTGTCCTTTCATTATGTGAGATTGCTCTATCATCCCGTACGATTGGGTTTTGAGACAAGAATCGATTGTAGCACCACCAAACTTGGTATGCTAGTACCATGATAAACACGAAAAAAAAAAAATTGTTTTCCAAAATCACATGAGTGGAACATATATTTTTTTTCGTTTAAATATATATAAATAGATTCTTGCTGTAATCTTGGAAAGTATATGATTTATCGGAAAAACAACTGAACAGGGTGAAAAACAATTCAATTTTCTACAAAAATTATTCCTAGTAATTTCTTACCGAATGTGCTCGTTTTCTCAGAAAACGTGATTGAACGCCGACATCAAATTTCGGGTTCACCCTTACCCGCGCTGAAAGTTCTGGCGGAGCCGAATATTTGATTGGTCATAACTCTGCTAAAAATCATCAGAGAAGAAAAAGGAAAAGTTCGTATCGTCTTTGAAGACTCCTACCTTCTCATGCAAATATAATATGCCAGTATTTGATACCTAAAATGTGTTTTGTCGCACTTCACGGAGATGTTAGCGGACGATCCGAAAATCATGAATAATTTAGTCAATATGGAATTATTATACTGAAGCAGCAACCCATACCCTCTTTGGACTATATGCAACAATTTTAAAGTAGTGTGACAGGTTACACTTATACATGCCAAAAAAAAAACTTTGTTTTACTCCTGCCTCATTTTCAACTTACCCATAAAATCGGCTTTCTCTTCACTAAATGTTAAAAATAATCGCTTATTCATATCCTGCATATATGTTAAATAACACTATTGTGAAGTGCAAACCTCGAGCTTGAAATCACATACTTCATTTTTAATGTAGGATGTGTATGAGCGATCATTTTCAACATTTACTGAAGAAATTGCTGGGATTATGGGTGAGTTGAAAACTGTGGCAGGAGTAAAACCCAGTTTTTTCTTTGGCATGTATAAGTGAGACTTGTTTCACTAGTCTTAAATCGTTGCATATGGTCCAAAGAGAGTACTGATTTCTGCTTCAATATAATTATTTCATATCAACTAAAATATCCATGACTTTCGGATCCTCCGTAAATATCTAGAAGGGTTATGTGAGTTAAGACAAAACACATATTTTAGGTACTCAGATACTCACATGTTATATTTGAATAAGGAGGTAGAAGTGTTCAGGAACGATATCCACTTTTTCTTTTCCTTCTACTGTAATTTTTAGCAAAGTTATGACAAATCTAATTTTCGGCCCTGCCTGAACTTGCAATGGCGGGTTAGTGCGAGCATGAAATGTGACGTCAGCGTTAAACCACGTTTTCTGAGAAAACGAGCGTATGTCATAAGGTATTACTGAAAATCATTCTTGTGGATAATTGAATTCTCTCAACCTATCGAAATCGTTTTTTGGTAAATCTTATATTTTCTGAAATAACAACAAAAAAAATTATATATTTTTTAAATGAAATTCCACCCCTGATTTTTTGGTAAACAATTTTTTTTCTAATAATACATGAGGTCGAGATGTCATGTGCCGAGTTTCAGAGTGCTACAATTCATTCTTCACTTTTTGCTCGAGTTCTGTCGTTACTGGATTACTGTACTATTGTTTATAATTTATTTTTATACATATAATGAAGAATATTGGTTATTTTTTTCATCAAAATAATTTTTGACACTATAAACCCATCTAAAATTTCAGTTTCCGTACGATAAAAATCAAGCTGATTATGACAAAGTGAGCAAAAGGAAATGCCAAAACAAAAAAAATCCAAAATGCCAACGAAAAAAAAGGAAAACTGTTCCTGACAGTTGTACATCTGATGATTGCGGCAAGCATTGCATATGTCATAACTCTCAACTAATAAGTTTTGAACTGGGAAAAAACAGCAGTAAGTCAAACAACAAAGAAAAATGTCCAACTAGAGAAAGAAAGTGCCCCGTGGTGGATACCACCGTAGATGTGAGTTAAATTCACTCAACATGGAAAACTAAATAATATAAAAGAAAAAGGTTTATTCAACCTTTATATCTTGATCTTGAATGATTCCTAAAAATAAATATACAATGCCCGTCTTCACAATCTGAGACTTAGACAGACTTAGTCACGTCATACAATTGGGAGCGAAAATTAATTATACAGTGTGTCCAATTTTTTATGAATGCACGCTTGTAACTTCCGTAATTATCGAGGTACAATGATGAAACTCTCAGGACTGTTGGCCTAACTGATATACAACACTGCCCGACACCCATTCGTCATCAGGACACCCAACTCACTACAAATAGGTACACATTTTTTTCAGAAAAAATGTCTGTCCTGAAGAATCCGAAATTGTCTCAGTTTTCATAGAAGTACCCCCGTACTTTCCGTAATTATGGAGATTAGATTATGAAGATATCAGGACTGATGAAATTGCTGAAAATCAGCACCCCCCAACTCACGATAGCTACACATTTTTCTTGAAAAAATTTCAGTTCTGAAAATTCCGAATTTGTCTCACTTTTCATGGAATCACCCCCGTAACGTCCGTATATGTCAAGGTAGAATCATGAAACTTTCAGTTCTGATCAGTTCTGAATTGCTGGAAATACGCATACCAATGTTAGCCTAAGTGGTATACACTGCTGATCAATTGAACAACATATTTTTACGGCAAATCATATTAGGTGGCAAAATAGGCTCAACATTTTTTCAGATTCGTATTCAGAAACCACAACTCACTACAGATACCCCTTTTTCCTGAAAAAAAATCAGTCTGGAAAAAACCTTATTTGTCTCACTCTTCATGGAAGCAGCCCTGTAATTTCGTAATCGAGGTAGAATACTAAAACTCTCTGGACTGATGAAAATGCATCTACTTGATCAATGGTTTTGTCCTAAGAAATAGATACTGCCCTCCACTCGCGACGGAAAAACCAATTTTTACTGTATATCATATAAGGAGGAATATGGGCGAGGGTATACACAGTGCTCCTAAACATCATGTACATCCGAAAGAGGAGTGTTCCTTGACTTATTTTATGACTAAAAGTTCATATAAATAAAGCTCCGCAAACGCTTCGTTACCGATCTACGGGGTGTTGAAATTTCAATTTTTTTTCTTTATAGATATTTGACTCAGACTGAAAGCAAAGGTTACGTTATAGGGCTTACATTAAATGTTTGTAATAATCTACAGGGGATATTTTTTGTTGGTCATGCCCCCTTATCCCCTGAACTTTTTTGAAGTGCGCCGCTGGTGAATTCTAAAAGACAAAATAATTTTTTTGGCTCGTTTAAAAACTTGTTTGTTTTTTGCAGTTTTCACGTATATACGACCGTTATCGAGAAGAAAAATAGAAACGGATTTTTTTTATTCGCTAAAATTTATTTTATTCGCCGCTGTCTACTAGAAATGATAGCTGAAGGGTTTTGCAACAACGATTTATTATACAGAACATCTAAATAAAAGCCAACAACAAGCGACTATCTATAATAAAATTTTAGTTTTTTTCAGCAAATTACAATTTTTTTTATTCAAATAGTTGTTGCAAAAGCTTTCAGCTTTAATTTTAACAAATTGAAAAAAAAAATCATTTTTAATTTTTTTTCTCGATAACGGTCGTAGATACGTAAAAACTATGGAAAATGAAAAAGTTTGTAAACAAACCAAACAAGTCATTCTATATTTTAGCCAACGGCGCACCGCAAAAAAAATTCGGTGGTAGAAAAGGGGGCATGACCCATAAAAAAATCACCGTGTAGATTCTCAAGAACATTTGGCATGTTCATTGATATAAGCCCTATAATATAACCTGTGTTTTCAATTTGAGCCAAATATCTCAAAAACTACAGGATCTATAAGGAAAAAACAAAAAAAATATTGAAATTTCAACACCCCGTAGATCTTGCACTGCACTGTTTTTTGGTGTAGTAATAAATATACTGGAGTTTTATCCCAACATCAAACCGCTATTTTTAATACCTCGACACGTGTTTCAATCACCAAGTGATCACTTTCAACAGGAAGATTAAATTTAGTTTAGTCTTCCTCTCCTGGTAGTTTCATAATACCTCGATAATTACGGAAATTACGGGGGTGCTTCGATAAAAACTGAGACAACTTCGAATTTTTCAGTACAGAATTCTTTCCAGAATAAAAGGTGTATCTGTTGTAAGTAGGTGACCCCGATCACGGATCTGAAGAAATTTCGAGCCAGTTCTTTCCCTCAATATGATTTACCATAAAAATGGTTCGTTTCATCGCGACTGGCACGCGGTGTATATCATACACGACAACACCATCGACCCGTTGGGTGCATTATCAGCATTTCCATCAGTCGTGAGAATTTCATCATTTTACTTCGATAATTACGGAAGTTATAGGGGTGCTTCCCTGAAATTCGGAATTTTTAGAACTGAAATTTTTTCCGTGAAAATGGGTTGTTTCATCGCGAGTGGCGGGCAGTCTATATCACTTAGGTCAACAATATCGAACCGGAAGATAAAAATTTACAATTTTTATCGGTTATGATTTTCATCATTCTACCTCGATGATTACGGAAGTTACGGGGTGCTTCCCTGAAAAGTAAGACACACTGTATATACGGTATTTCCAGAAACATCATCAAATGTTGAGGCACGATTTTACCTAGCAATTTTTATACGAATAATGCTCTTTTTTTATGTTATGGTTCTCACGAAAAGGATGATCCTGTAATGTTCAAAGAACATCGTAGGAATTGGTGTTCTTCTTTCATTTCTGCAGGATTGGGGAACTCCTTCCGAGGCAATGAGTACGAAAGCTTTGCCGATCGTTGGAAAGAGATATTCGGCATGTCTCCAAAGTAATGACAAATTGTATGTGAAGACTGAGCCCGACGGGTCTGTATCGGTAGGACCCATACGGTAGAACGATTGAAGGTATTTGGGAGGAGCATTTTCCATGACAATCTCTATAAAAAAGAAACAGATCGCCACTCTTTCAATGGAACAAAAAAGTCGTATTTGCCAATAGCTTCCAATCAGAATTTTATTTCAACATTTCGATTTTTTACTGTGATCTTAGGATCTAAGCTATGAAAATAATGCATCGACCGTTATTATAGAAATCATATTTAATAGTAAGAATGCTAAGAATATTATTGGTATATCAGATATTTATAGGTTATTAGTTGTCAAAGATAATGAGAACTGGCTTTATGACAGGATTTCGTTATTATTCGGATCTGTCACTGTCGGTTGCCTAGCAACAGCCGTTAAAAAAAGTGCACTTTTTTACGTTTTTCTGTTTAACGATGGATGATACAACCAACAAAAAGACGGTGACCTTTAATGAAGAGCGCAATACGGTTCATTATATGATCGTGTGGCAATTTGCATACAACACTTCGCGCAAATCCGATTGGAAACGTATGGCTATGGACAGGATTCGTTTCGCCAGACGAATCTCCAAACTTGCCTGCATAATTGGCCCCATTTTGGATGTGGAACACAGGAGGCGAGTGTGGAAGTCTTTAAATAAATGAAAGTGCATAACCCCCAAAGTGTCAGTCATGTCTTTGTTGTTCATCCTGACAGGTCACACTTCTACGCTGACCGCAGCCTTTGCTCCGCCAATTCAATTGGACGAGGACAGAACTTACGGCCTTGCTTTGATCGGTTTTCTTTCGTACAACAGCATACCGAATATAACCAAAGGAAAATTCTATTACTTTGCCAACGGAGCGCCATCTCTTAGCACCATCAACATACCAACTGGCTGTTACGAAATACGCGATATTGCCGAGTTCATTCACAAACACATCGACAGACCCAGAGAGGTGAAGAGAGAAGTGGAGATTGACAGAGACAACAACGCTAAGGCAGCAGTGCTCTCTCAAACCCAATACCAATACGCTACAGTGCGAAATTTACAGCAAGTACCACACCATAGACACTCCAGAGGACTATATCGGACGATTTTTGGGTTTCTCACCTCGAATACTTCCAGCTGGAATCGTTCACGTGTCTGACCTGCCCGTCAACATAGTTAAAGTGCGAACAGTTCACATTGACAGTAACGTCACTTCGGGTGCTTTCTTCAATAACCGACCCTCCCATACGATATACGAGTTTGCCTTCGAGAAGATCCTGGATCTGCCATCGATGAGACTCCCTCGAATCTCATCTATCTGCCTGTGAACAAGTCGGAAATACACAACATAACCTTGAATATTCTTGATCAGGACTTTCGTAGTGTGAATTTCCATGGAGAAACGAATCAATGTACTATGAAATCAACGTCAAGGAGGTGGACTCTGTTCGTTTGCCGGGTATAGTGAGCACCCTGCGAGGTTATACTTGTTACACAGACGCCGGTTCTAGACACTTGGCCACTGCCGGATGGACGTATCTAGGTGGAGCAATGCTCAACGCCAACGACGGCTCATTCGCCACGTGGATTCCGCTTAAGCATCTGTTTGGCATATTCCACGACTACAGATATGCCACAATCGGGCGACAGTGCATTCGTTTGGTGAAAAGCAGAAACGATAACAACTCTATGGTTATAGAAGAGGTTGCAAATCCGCAAGTCGCAACCACAGCCGCTCTGACTATCATTCCAGCGAATAGTCTTGCATATTGTGTAATAGTGCACGATTTTATCATAGAACCCTTGCCTTCAAGTGAGATAGTACGTCGTCTGTCATAAGACACAAAACACTTGCCTTCAAGTGACATCATTCGTCATCTGTCATATGCCAGCAGGATCAGCGGGGGAGCACTGGCTGAATGCGCTGGAAGGAAGCAACAGCCAAAAATAGGAAACAAGAAGAGTGGGGATGTCAGGGAATCCTCTCTCCGCACAAGCATAGACAGGTTTGCCGCTGCCGACAGCGCAGTTCACAGTCAGACTTCTACGATGAAACTTGTAGCGTGCGACATACCA
This sequence comes from Chrysolina haemoptera, assembly GCA_958298965.1. Lineage (NCBI taxonomy): Eukaryota > Metazoa > Arthropoda > Insecta > Coleoptera > Chrysomelidae > Chrysolina > Chrysolina haemoptera. The sequence goes on from OY282594.1 coordinate 16,729,765, forward strand.
GGTTTTACCATAGTCGGTGAGTTCCAGCCAAAAAAACTCGCAATCACCGACGGTCAGTGCACGAATCACTGCGTTTTCAAACCGGGGGTGCCGTTCCGAGTCCTAAGTGCCGCTGACAAACAGCAAGTCCGATACCTCAAAAGGAATCATCACGGAGTGCCAAATTCTGCCGGGTGTGTCGACTTGGCGGAGTCCCTCACCGAAGTGCTCCAGCCCATAGCAGAAGCCGATTTGGTCTATGTCAAAGGCAGCCAAAAATATGATTTTCTCATGAAATACGTGAACACATCAACTTCAAAGAAACCCATTATCCGAGAAAGTGTCTCCGCTGTGCCTCCACCATACCGCCGCAGTATCCAAAGAAGTTCACTGTGCCCTAAGACATTTCTTTACGGCGTGGTCATGGGTCTCGAATCAATTGATATGGTAGTGGATGGCCCCACCAACAGCAGCGGTGCCCCCGGAGACTTCATACAGCGTCACCAAGACAATCTAAGAATATTGAAGTGCGAAATAGCTGAATACGAGCGCAAAATAGAGACTTTCAAGCGATTCAGTTACATAAGTATTGACGATGGAAAATTCCATACCAACTCCGAAAACGACAGCTCATCACCGCCGCCACGAACATCCAAAGCCGCCACGAGCAGCCAAAGCCGTTATTTATAATTATTATGTATTAATAGATATATCAAACGAATTTTCTGGAACTTCATTTTGTTGGATGAATGAGAGCGAGCGAGAGATAGTATATCTTTCCATCTTATTTCACTTTGCGGGGAAATGTGCGCGCCTTTCCCCAAAAAATAAAATAAGTTCGAAAAATATACAACTAGAGAGACATTTCCTGTGTTCTTTTCAATGATTCAATCACACACACACACGAAATATCTTTCGAGAAATTTCTCTGAGAGTGTGTCGGTGAGTTGTAGACACTGATAAATATGTGCGTATTTTTCCCATATATTGCGCAATGTTTATCACTGTGCTCCGAATTACCGCCATTTTTTTTCTCTCTCAAGGTGTGAGTGAGTTGTACACTGATGAATATATATATGTGCGTAATTTTTCCTATATATTCATGTGATATGCGCATTGTGTGTGAGGCGAACTACCGCCATTATTTTTCTCTCTCAAGGTGTAAGTGAGTGGTAGACTGATAAATATATGTGCGTAATTTTTCCTATATATTCATGTGACATGCGTAACTTTGACAGCTGTCCTGTCGAACGTATTGTACATTAACCCACCTTACGAGGCAGGTGAAGTTCTCATTTCGTTTTCAATCAAAACAATCAACAAATTAATGAATGAACTAAAATGTCGCAAGATCTCATGAACGATGGATATTTGCCTGTACTGAAGGACGAAATTCCTCCGAATGCCAAAGCAAACAAACTGAGAAAAGTCTTTCGCAACAACACTTGCGAAGACACTCATATGATGCCACTAGCATCTCCGCCAGAGGTAACGACGACCACGACGTCTAATGTGCCCCGAATGCCCAAAAGACGTCTATGACGGATTTATGTTCTTTGTGAGTTTGACGCTGATCTACCGGTTGGGCGAGTCATTCTACAAGTTCCTGATTTGAATCAAGCAGAGATACGCAATTGCCAATGAAAATGAAAATACCTATATCACTTATGTTACTGATGTGTAATTTTCAAACAAAAAAATAAATGATTTTTCACTGTATTTTGCATTTTTATTTCAATTCTCAACACGAACAAAACAGTCTTGAATTCCTTGAATTTGTTTGTTTATTGAACAACTAGCGTTCGAATCCCCCTCCCCCCCACCCCGCCCGTAGCACCACGCCTGCAGCTAACCGCGTCATTCTCAAAGACAAACACAGAATAAAAACCCGATGAGTTGAAATGCCAAACATGCCTTCTTTCCGACCATGGCACTTAGTCTTGATGAAAAACACTCACACCAATTCCTGGAATTTTGATTGTTTATTCAACGAATATCCGTTGCCGTTGCACACGGCCCCAACGTAACGTCATTTCCGTTAACGTTCTCACGCTATTTCTTTGTTTTTCCGAGAAATCCGTAGCTGCCTCCAAGCCTTAACAACCTTTCTTTGATGTGCCGCCGCTAATCGCCCGCACAATACCGGCAAGCCGGTCCAGTGGCGGCGTATCACCAGTGCCAGCGTCAACAACAATAAAATCGATGTGCCCCCCGGCGCACCCCATTTTCTCTGGGGTCGTTCCTCGCCCACGCCCCCAACCCCCCTACGTTTTCCCAGCCGATCCCAGACACCCAATTCTATACAACTATGGCGGCACGAAGTTTAATTGATGAAATTTCGGCCCCCTTGGGCTCTAGCGCGCCCCTCTTCTGTGGGGATGTTCCTCGATGTAGCCCCCGGCCTGCAGCACCACTCCGGTGCCGAAAACTCAATGGGGCCCCCGCGGGCGGCAAAATTCACTAGATTTGTCACTAGATTTTGAAATCTAGTGACAATTGGGCTCTAGTGTGCCCCCTCTTCAGTGGGGACGTTCCTTGGTTGGGCCCCCGGCCTAGAGACACCGCCCCCGGCGCCGAGAACTCGATGGGGACCCCCGAGGGACCCCCAAATCCTTTTAAAACTACGGCGGCACGAAAAATGCCGCCGTAGTTGTATAGCTTTTTCACTCAGATCTCGTTATGCCTATGGAGATATTTGATCAAGACACCATAAACTACATTATACCGAATTTTCAGCCAATTCGACTGGGACCCATTTTCCATAAGAACTGTGCGGGGTCCTGTTATTGGGGTAACTCCCGTTCTTTATTAAATAAATAAATAACAATTTTTATTTTACAGGGTGTCATTTGAAAAAAAGTTTGGGCGAATTTTTAGTAGAGGGGTCAAAATATGCGTATTCAAGTACTATAGCGACATACCTTGTGGTCACCCGGTATATGAACGCACCATCATTTTGTTTACCACGAAAGCAAGGCCACAAGAGATTCTTTTTTCATCACTTCCACTTTAAAACCGAAATTTTGACTTCAATGTCGAATTAAGTCGAAATTTCGATATTGCTCGAAATTTCGACTTTTTCTTGAAATTCCGAGTTTAATGTCGAAATTTCGACTTTTAATCGAAATTTAATCACTTCGACTTTAACTAAATTTAGAGAAAAGTTGAAATTTCGACATTAATCGAAGTGATGAAAAAAAAACTGCTTGTGGCCCTCCTGCGCTTTCGTAGTTTACTTGTTACATCGAAACAACAAACTGACAGAAAACTACCTGTATAACACGTGCAGACCATTAACTTGGTCTCGTTTTCGACACTGAACAAGGTGATACGGATACTCATTAGTGATTATTTTTTTACTGGCTATGTAAGTTTTAAATATTGGGAAATTTTTGTGAACCAAATCTCTCGTAAATGCCAAAAATTTTCAAAATATTTGAATTTATTATTATTTAACTCATTGCAAGGTATGAAATATGTTGGTTATAATGTTATAAATAGTTACCTTCCTATTCCTTTCAAAAATAGTAAAGATTTTGATACGCACGCCCTTATTCAACTTCAAATATATCGTAAAGCGTTGATATTTGTGAAATGAAACGTATTCTTTTTTTGTACAGTAAATATTGGGTATTAAGAAAAAGAAGACAAAATCGATATTAATCCAGTGGTGTAAAAGTTGGGGAGGCGCGAATAGAGGTACCCACCTGCCGTACGCCCCTGTTTAGAGTTACAAACACATGATTTGCCTTGAAATATGAAATTGAATGCTGTTAATTGACATACCAAATTTCATTAAGAAAATTTAAGCCGTTGTGGAGTTATTCTGGAATAGTAATTTACGTAACAAGTCCGGAAAACACTGTTTTTTTGGACGAGTGGACAAGATTCTAGGACGAGCGTAGCTAGTAATGGAAGTCTGCGAGTCCAAAAAAACTGTTTTTGGACGTGTTGCGTACACAATTTTTTCGGCATCCGTTTAGAGTAACGAATTGAGACACATTTATTTTTTATATTTCTTTGTAGAAGAAAATTCTTATTTGTAATAAATATCTAAATGCGAACAGAAGATAGGTACTAACAGAAACATTCTAATTCTTATTTATATAAATATTTATATTGAAATTCGGAACTAGTCCGGAAAGTACGTACTTCCCGGACTAGATTGGGAAATAATAATTTCTCAAAGAAAAATCCAGTACCATCTAAGAAAGTAGATACAGAGAGATTTAGGAACCTTAATAGGTTTTCTTTGCGCTAACTACTTCATGTTGCTCTAACTGATTTATTGGTAGGTACTGGAGTTATCGTAGGATATTTGACAAACGCAAATTGAATATCAATTGCAGGATGAGGGATATAAGTATTACCTCTCCGTTCCAACCGAAGATATGTAGAACCGTTGCACTAGTATACAGAGTGTTTCCGAAATTGGAGCAATAAAAAAATGGGCTGTTGTATGGAACATAATGTATCAATAAATTGCAAGAATTTTCCTTTGTGAAGTAGTCAAAAATGTTCGAAAATTTTTATGAAATTTTATGAAATTGCTTTCAGTTACCTTTGTTTGGGAGGCACTGGTTTGATTCTCCAGGCCACAACATGTCTGCCCGCTGGCTATACCTCTTATCAGTGATTACCGAAAAAAGTCTTGAGAACTTTAAAATTCAATATCTCCCATAATAATTTTTTTCGACAAAAAAGTATTATTTCATTTTGTTTTGTTTTGTCATCTTCTACTTCCCATTTCCCTGTTTTTTTCCTGAAGAATAAACGAGACAACTTGACGTAAAACCAATAATTAACAATGAAAAGTGGATTATATAATCAAGTCTTAAGCAAAACAATAAGTAATTCGTTTGTAAGTATCCAACAGAAAACAACCACTGCCCCTTACGACAATTGCGTGATATTTGTTTGATACTCACAAGAAATATCACATGCCATGCTGTTTAAATACATATGTCTAATTATTTTTCGATTCAAATGGTGGAACACCTTCGTACCGGTTTCATGGTTGTTGCCACTCATCAGCGAAGGCTACGTCTACACAATTAAATTGTGAAACACTTTCACCTTTTTTTGGGTATGTGTAAGATAAATACTGAAGTATACAACAAGCGCCATCTCTAGGTTCCAAGAAAAACATTCCGACTATTGTGTCGACTTCAATACGATGCCAAATCAATTGCTGAAGAATTAACGACATAATATCACCAATAATCAAGAAAGATGGATTTGAGAACCCGATCTTTCGCGAGAATCCTATAAAATAGGTAATTCATCGGTAAGTAGCCATTTAAATCGAAAAATAATTTCTGCTAAGAGGAATGTTATTTAGTTCTTGTAGAATATATTTGCCAAGTATCAAACAGATATAAATCAATGGTTGTAGGTAGGGGCAGTAGTTGTTATTTGTCCATTTCAATGGATACGTATTCTAAAAGCATTGCAAAGTAGTTTCTGTAGAATACTTTGCCGACTATCATACTGGTATAATTCAATTATCGTATGGGCAAGTAGTTGTTTTTTGTTGCATACTTGCGCCGAATTACCTATTCATAGGGTTTCTGCGAAAAATTGGATTTCATAATTCATTTTTCATTGTTAATTATTGGTCTTTCGTCAATAAGTGTTTATTGTTCCTCAGGAAAAAACCTATCTGTATACTAGTTTCACTGTTCTGCCTACCTTCAGTGCAGACCCGGTCAGAACGGAGAGGCAATACTCATGTCATCATCCTGCATTTGATTTTCCATTGGCTTCTGTCAAATAGTCCTGCGATAACTTCAGTACCTACTGACGAAATAAAGTATTAGAGCCACAGGCAGAGCGAACTTAAACAGGTCCCTATAGATGGCTCTGTGTCTACTACTTTCTTAGCAGCTTAACAGCTCTCCGTCCTGACCGGATCTGCACTGAAGATCGGCAGAACCGCGAAACTAGTAGGAATGCAGGAAGTCACATGTTCTGATTAACAATTGCTAGTTGTTAGGGGAAACATTGCAAAGAGTGTCAGGTGTTGAGCAGAAGTGATTCGGCTGTCGTAAGTGGCTATTGGATTATTTTCTGTTTGATGACAAAACTCTCATAGTAAGTTTGCGAAAAGCTAGATCATTAATAAATAATCTATTTTCATTTTATGAAAATATGACCTTTCGTCAATCATTTTCAATTCCACATGTGAAATATTCTTATCTTATATTATATCTTACATGATAAAATAAAAAACAATAATTCAATTTTGAACACTACCACTACTTCATAACTCAAACTACCTAATTCGAACGAGTCTTGTATCCGCGCAAAAAGAATGTTTTCCTTCGAACAATGGAGGAACTCCTTTGACTCGGGTAAAATACCGATAACAAGCCAAACGTGGCCAACCGCGAATGTTGGATGCTCGAAGTTGGTAGCTCTCAGGCTTGAAAGTCCGCCACACGATTCGATAAACTATCAAGCACCCAACATTGGAGGGTGTTCGTAGCATCATCAAGCGCCCGCTTAAGTAATGTACTAACCGACGCCTGAATTACTTGGTAAGGTTCACGCGCACTTAGCCGAAGCGTCGCGAATGAAAGCAACACCAGACGAACCGTCGCGAACGGAAATCTAGATTAGCTGATGTCCGCGCACTGGGACGAAGCGTCGCATCACGTGTCAAACGGCGCGACACGAACTATATTTATTTCAGTATTTGAATGAACTCAGTACGTTTTCTAGTGAGGTACGATTAGCAGTTCGTCAGAAGAGGATCTCTTTGTATTGAGTTTGATTGCTGTTTAGGATTTGAATTATTCAGTCATTTAAATTTTGAATTTTGAGAATTTTTTAACAATTAAGGAAAATAAGTTGACAATTGTATAAAGTAAGAAAACCCAAGAAATTTAGCTGAAATCGCTGGTCATTCGGCCGAATGTAATAAGATATATCTCTTTCAAGGTAAGACAAGTCGTACACTCATACATTGTACTGGTCATTCGGCTGAATCTAATAAGATATATCTCAAGGTAAGACAAGTCGTACACTCATACATTGTACTGGTCCTTGAGCCTCAAAAATGAATCAAGATATGGATAGTAACGGTATCATGACTAGAAGTAAGAGTAGAAAGCAGAATGAGCTTACCAAAGACGGTGGAAAAAGTGTATTCCAGGATATTGGGAAGACTGGAGAGAAAGACAAGTCATCAGTTTCAAGCCCAAAAGTCTATGAGAATCACAATCCACCATCTGGCAGTAGGAGCAGAAGATTTTGCGCGGGATAAATCGATGGATCTAAGCTGCACATAAATTCAAAGTAAGTTCCATTCATCTAAGCACTCTACATTTAGTACTATTAGACGTAAAAGGTTAGAAGCTCAAATTAAAGCTGATGAGAAAATGGCCAGAGTTTTAGCTGCGGAACAACAAATTGAAATGAATAGGTTAAAAGTAGAACAAGAGAAGCAAAGGTTAGAATTCGAGAAACAGGTGATAAAAGCCGGTTGGCTCTTCGAAAAGCCTTCATTCGAGAAGAGGATTCAGCATCTAGTTCAACAGAATTTGGAGGAAACAGGGATCTAGAGGTATCGGAAGGAATGTTATCACCATAGAGTAAAGTACAAGAGTGGTTGAGGAAAAGTAAACAGGTTTATAATAGTCCAGATGTTCAAGGTAAATATGACACACTTAATTTCACTGAATCAGATGCGCATGAATATCATGAAAGTCATATAAATCAAGGAATAGATGATATTGATATCAAGAAACTCTTTGCTAGACAAGCCATTGACAAAGAATTGCCAATATTTACTGGTGATGTGAAAAAATGGCCTAACTTCTTGAATTAGTATACCAGTACAACAAAATTGCTTGGTTTGTGTGAAGAGGAAAACATTTATAGATTAAGAAAATGTCTTAAAGGCGATGCTCGTAGAGGAGTAGAAGGGTTGCTCATTTCAAGTAAATCGTTGAATAAAATCATGGGTATTTTAACAATGAGATTTGGTAGGCCGGAACTGATCGTTAAAATTTCATTAGATGAAGCAAGAAATCTTCACGTGAAAAGTAACGATTTTTCTAGTCTCACACATTTTTCGGATGTTCAATATTTGGTTGCTACTTTGAGCTGTCCTCAACTTCTAAATGAACTACTGCAAAAGTTGCCTGATTCCATGCAGTTAAACTGGGGAAAGAAGCTTCCTACAAAAAAAGCTGATTACTTATTGAAAAGTTTTCAAGAGTGGATTCGGAATGAAGCAGAAGGAGCGAGTTATGTACAGGCTTTATTACCTCAAGAAGTAATGCACTATCAGCAAATTTCGAAGAGTAAGTACAATACCACTCTGGTAACCACTGATCAAGTTATGGCAAACAAAAGGAGGAATACTGGGTGTGGATATTGTAAGCAAGATCACATTTTGAAGAAAATCATTAAATTTAAGAAATTATCTCAAGATGATAAATGAAAACATGTTAAGAAAAACAATATATGCTTTTCATGTATGAGATCTTCACATAGAATCTCAGCATGCACTAGAAGAAAAAAATGTAGTTTGAATGATTGTGAAAAGTATCACCATGAGCTTCTACATAATGAAAGGTATGAGAAAAAGCAAATGAAAAATGATCAAGAAGAAAAGTCAAATGAAAAAAAGCCACAAGAAGATAAGAATACAACAGAATTAGTAGCTCACGTGACAACATCATTTTGCAATGAAATTCTTTTACGAGTTGCCCCGGTTACAATCAAATATCAGGGTAACGAAGTTCACACTTATGCCTTATTTGATGAAGCACCTACTATCACATTGATAGATGAAGAATTCGCTCACCATATAGGACTGCAAGGAGAGGTAAGAAGTTTGGGTCTCAGACAAGGACAAGGAGACAACAAAAGAAGTATTGTCTACGAGAGTTTGTTTCACTATTGCCGGTCAAGACGGAATAGAGTATATACTCAATAATGTATATACTTTTAAATATACGGATTTACCAATGCAAACGGTGAATGCACAAAAATTTAAAACCAAGTGGAGATACTTAGAAATAATTGACTTTGCTAGCTACACCAACGTGATTCCGGAGTTACTGATTGTCCATGATCACTGGGATTTGATCACAAGTCGAGAAGTTGTGGAAGGTCCGAAGAATTCACCAGCCTTATCAAGGGCAAAACTTTGATGGATTATCCGTGGAAATGTTCAACAGTTCCATGGGAGAATGGATGATACAATCGTTCTGCATGTCAGACATCAAGATTTGCAACAGCCCGACGAATTACATAGTCTGGTGAAGTATTTTTTCGCAACAGAATCGCTCAGTCAAGATTCCAGAAAAAGCAATAATTTCCAAGGAAGATGAACAAGTTCTTGCTTCGATAGAGAAAGTAACGAGAGGAATAGGTGACAGATGGGAAACAGGGTTATTATGGAAAGAAGATAAGCCAGAATTTCCATATACGCAACTTGTTGCACTTCAGAGGTTGATTTATATTGAAAAGAAGGTGGAGAAAAATCAAGAATTCGCTTTAGCATATCAAAATGAAATAATATTTAGAAAAATGTTATGCAAGGAAAGTACCAGAAGAAGAGATGGAAGAATGTAAGGAAAGAATATGGTATCTTCCGCATTTTGTAGTTACCAATAAAAACAAACCTAACAAGATAAGATTTGTATTCGATGCTGCTGCTAAAGTGGAAGGGCGTAGTTTGAATGATTTATTGTTAAAGAGTCCGGATTTATTCAACTCATTGGTGGGAATTCTGATGAAATTTCGCCAAAAATCCATAGCTTTTTCAGCAGATGTGAAAGATATGTTTCATCAAGTGAAAATAAGAAGAGAAGACTAATCAGCCCAAAGATTTTTATGGAGAGAAAACAAGAACCAATTGATCCTCTCAGTCTATGCAACGGAAGCCATGATTTTTGGTGCAATACGAAGCTATCAGGTACAAGCACTAGATGGACGACTATCTCGATAGCGTGGATACGGAGGAAGAAGCGAGTCGTTTGGTAGAGGAAGTAATTATATTTACAATATTTTCGTTTTTTTATTGATGTAGTTATGTTATGTCTGCATGTAATGTCTACACATGTGTACAGATATTATTTTGTTTTATTTTTATATTATTTTTTATGACTTGCTACAATGTTTTATAGCATAACGTAGTCAAATAAAGATCTATCTACCTATCAATGATTTATTCAAAAGAAGAGTTTTTGTTGAGAGGTTGGACAAGTTATTCCAAAGAACTGCTCAACACCATCCCAAGTTAACTCAAAAATTCAAAAGATTCTTCAACAAATGATCGTATTTTACCATCAGGAAGAATACTAGGACTGAAATGGGATCCAAATCAAGACATATTTTGTTTTCCGTTGAATTTTCACAAAGTTGATAAAGAAATTTTATCAGGAAAACAGAATTCAACAAAACGTGATAATTTGAAAGTCATCATGTCTATTTATGATCCTATCGGATTTTCAGGAGGTCATTATTTGGTATTTGGTGAAATGGTTTAATTGGTTGGAAGAATTGAATAACGTTCAACAACTGAGAATTCTGCGATGTTATAACCTGCAAGGAACTATCAATTCACGAATATGGAATTACATGTATTTGCTGATGCTGGCGAACAAGCCTTTGGGTCAGTTGGATACTTTCGGTTTGATGATGGTGAGAAAGCCCACGTATCCTTTGTTATGTCGAAAAGTCAAGTTGCTCCTTTACGTCCTATGTCAATACCACGTTTGGAGCTTCAAGCCGCAGTTATGACAAGCCAAATGGCTAACACCATCAAGATGTTAACATGAACTCAACAGTGGGGATATTTTTTTTTCTGAACCGATTCAAGAACAGTTCTTTGTTGGACCAGATCTGAATCAAGAAATGTCAAGACTTTAGTGGCTCACCGGGTGGGGGAGATTCAGGAAAATAGTGATTTTCTATACAAGCCGTACATGGATTGGCCAAAAGAAGAAAATGAGGAAGTTGAAGTTAAAATTTTGGAAATGAAAGAACAATGTGTATTACTTACCGAATATGAAGAAATATCATTCCTTCCGAATATCACAAAGTTTTCTAAATGGAGTAGTCTTATAAGAAGTACACGTATAGTATTCAAGTTTATGAGATCATGCAGAAAATATGCGAATGAAACCAAAGAAATAACAAGAAAGAACATAGAAGAAACTGAGTATCATTGGTTTAGATAGCTTCAGGAAGATTGCTTTAAAAAATAAAGTGAAACAAAAAAGAAATGAAAAATATTAGACAAGAAAAGTAAATTATATCAACTAACACCAATTTTAATTGATGGATTGATTCGACTTTGTGGCAGAACAGACAATGCATCAGATCTTTTGAACGAAACAAAGAGGCCAATTATTTTGGACAACAAACATTTTGCAACAAAGCATTTGATCTACTACTACCATATAAAAACTGCCATAGTGGTACAGAATTGGTACTCAACGAGATACGGCAGAAGTTCTGGAACATTCAAGCAAGAAGAGCTATAAAAGCTTCTTCAAGATATTGTTTTGTATGCAGTGTGAGACGAGCCATGCCAAGAATACCACAAATGGCTCAATTGCCCAAGTTCAGACTGAGGATGCCACCTTCACAGAGACCATTTATCTTTTTTTAGTGTGGATTATTTTGGTCCATATGATGTTACTATCGGTCGCAGGTACGAAAAAAGATATGGATCAATATTCACATGACTTTCTATTCGTGCGGTGCACATATAATTGGCAGAAACGCTCAATACAGACTCTGCGTTACTTGCAGTTAGAAGGTTTATTATTCCAGGACAGCCAAAAATGATTATCAGCGATAACGGTACCAACTTTCATTCAGCTGACAAAGAACTCCGAAAATCGTTGAAAGACATAGACCACGAAATTATGAAAGAAAATCTGTTTGCTCAAGAGATAGAATGGAAGTTCATTCCTTCACCAAGTCCACACATGGGAGGGGCGTGAGAGCGAATGATGCGCTCAGTGAAAACTGCTTTGATGATCACCCTGAAAGAAAGAGCACTCTTTCCGGTAGTTTTACAGTCATTGCTGTTGGAGGTAGAACACATAGTGAATAGCCGTCCACTGACTTATGTATCCTCCAGTGAAGAAGATCCTGAAAGCGCTACACCGAATCACTTACTCATCGGTACCTCTAGTATCGCCAAACCGCCAGGATTCTTTTCACAGAAGGAGTGGAACATCAAGAAGCAGTGGAAGATATGGCTAAGAGAATACGTTCCTACACCTACCCGTAGAACAAAATGGTTCCAAGAATCAAGAAACTTGAAAGAAAATTATTTGGTTGTTATCATGGACAACAAGTTACTCAGAAACAATTGGCCACTCCGTAGAGTAACGAAAGTTTTTGCTGGCTCTGACGGACATGTCAGAGTGGCAGATGTCAAAGTCAAATCTGGCATCTGTCGTCGACCTTTCCCTAAAATATGTACTATAGAGTGTTCAGAAATGGGTGAAGAAGCTGACTGAAGTTCTTCACGGGAAGGAGAATATTTAGGAATTGAATCATTCAGTCATTTAAATTTTGAACATGTTGTATATTGTTTTATTTGATCACATATGTATCATTGGAGATGACTGGTGTTCAAAAAAAGGGAATTTTGAGAATTTTTTAACAATTAAAGAAAATAAGTTGACAATTGTATTTTTTGCAAGATAAACCCAAGAAATTTAGCTGAAATCGCTGGTCATTCGGCCAAATTTAATAAGATATATCTCTTTCAAGGTAAGACAAGTCATATTATAAGATCATTAGTTTTTACGCAAAACCGAAACTACGATTAGGAGCTATCTACCTCATGGGCACTCCCAGCTACGTAGTTTTGTTACAGACAGGTGCTTCGTTACCTCCAATATCACTCTTGAAAAATATATTCGAACACACCTAAGATGTGCGGCGCAATGATGAAATTTGACTTTCGTGACGACGCGCTGGTGACTTCTCTTAAAGAACTCACACTTGGTTGGTATAAAATTAATCTAATTGGATTTTTCTTTGTTCACCCTGTTGCAGAGCACAAAATGAAAAAGTATAATGGATTAGAGATCAAGGTGACATTCTACCATCCTTGAGGCTTGGTTTTTGCAAAATAAATAGGCGTTTTGTGAATTCTTGGAATTGTTAAAAATTCTTACCAAAAAGTTTCACTTTTCATCTCTGACACCCTCTATCTCGAAAACTAGTCGAACCTTTTTTTTGTGACCATGGACACTTTTGCCGAGGAAGTCAATATCTACAACATACCAAAAATTCATGGAATTTAGCCGAGAGCCATTTTCCATAAGGATTTTCTGGGGTCCTTTCTCCGGCGAAAAGTCCATAATTTTCTTCGCGTTGCTTCAGCTAAGCGCACGTAAACTTTTACGGGTTTATTTTGCACTAAAAAATACTTTTTGTTTCAATATAACAATTTATGTAATTCTGTGTCAGTGAGACAAACTCTACACTTTATTCTCCGTATTTTAAACGTGATTACTTTCTCACTGTCATTTATTCACCTTTTCAAATATTAGTTCCAGTACTAGCCATAGCTTTATTAATTCGAGCAAGTATGAACTGACTTATAAGTGGAAGTAAATAGTCGAATAATCGAACGTTATCCTGTCAACGCGCTTTTAGTTACATCGAATAATCGAACGTTATACTGTGAACGCGCTTTTCGTCACTCCTTTCCTTTCGTTTATGGTGTAAAAAAACTCAGTACTTGACCTTGAGTTCAGTTCGATTAACACACAAATATGGAATGCTTTTCGCAGATTGTCATCATGGTTCAGCTGGCAACACTGGATTTCCTGAATATTGTCCAAATATATCCCAATGACACCTACTTAATTGTCCATTTCAATTCTTAAAACGGAACATAATCGATTGGAAATGTTACTATTATGTATGATTTTCAACAATGAATTCATGAAGTCATCGACATTTATGTTCCATGACATTATCTGCCTTCCGAAATAACTGAATCTACTGGTGACAGTCAGCAATAACGGAACAATAACATTAGATATTAATAGATACCAGTAGTTCAGAATAATACAGGTCAGTACTACTTGGAAGTTTCGAAACTAGACTATTACCGATTGAGTTCAGTAGTTCCGGATGTTCGGTTCACCCTGAGTGACTTTGACGGGTGTCTGATAGTGACAGTTTTCCACTCCACATTTTGATAGTCGAGAGCCTGCCTATATATTTCGTACATCACCGATGGTTTCCTAATATTGTATGCTAAACGAAAATTTTCTTCTGCTAAGCGCAGGATATTTTTGTTTAGGTGAGCACATCATTGTGTTTTTTGTAATGATGTGTATTTTAGGGCTTGTATTGCCATTCTTCATTGGCAAACCCACGGGAGCAAGGAACTAGCTATCAAATAGCCAACACTCCATCAAGGCTGTCACAAGAACACTTAAAATTAGTTGAGGTTAGTATTGTCAGTTGGCCTCACTAAATACATCTGTAATCAGAAGTCTAACGGGTACTGTTAATTCTAGGGTCATTCCTTCCTTTCTTCTTTTGTTTTGATATTTCCACCACTTGCTGTTATTGGCATTCGTCCCAGCTGTACACGTGTACTATGTTCTTCGCTTGATTGTGTCGCACCTACTGTGACACCTGGACTGACCCAGGCATTGAAACTTCAACTGGAATTCTACTTACTCAGATAAGTCTAGATCGAGTTTGAGTGCCGCTAAGGCATATTTAAACTCTGTGCATAATTCTTAGGCCAGGTTTCACCAAGATTTTAATCTTGATTACAGAGATACAGAGATAACCAACAGATTTAATTGGCATCGATTCCAAAACTGGCCATTTTTGGTGGGTTCAAAGTTATTTCAGTTCATGTAATCTACGTTTAATGCCCAATTCCACTGATCAATGATGAGCAGTTGAGCAATACGCCCGATTTGAATTGACGATTATCTCCTTAAGCGGGATTAAATCTTGGTGAACCGGGCCTTAGCTATCATCGTGACGTCACAGGCATAGTTCTCACTGAAGGTTTAATATTCATGTCACAAAACGATTCACCTTCCAAACATAGCTTATACTTTATACTCGAATTAGTCATCTTTGTAGTGTCATATTTAAATTATTTTTATTAAATTTTCTATTTTTTGCCGCACTGTGTGTTAACGCCCCGTGTTTGTTTCACTTTTATTACAATCAAATATTTTTCTTTACTTTAATTATTATTATCAGTATTATTATTATTAATATTATTATGATTATTTTGTTTTTCTTTCAACATTCCTCGATTCATTGAGAATAATCATGAAAACAATCATACACGGTTAGCGCGTACCAGTCAAACCCTCGGTATATAGGCGCCTATCGTGAAGATTCAGTAGTATGGCAACAACAGCCGATCTAGCAATAGGTCTCATCGTATCGGTTTTTTTTCCTCTCGTTGTGCCTCAATAACCTGCAATAATCACACTGTGTCAACCCTAACCAAACAAACTACAGTCCATTTCCACTACTCAAGAAATCGATGATCGCCCCCTTTGAAGAGAAAATCTGCCAAAGAGGAACAGGAAGTCCAGGTAGGTGCATACTCCAGGTTTGATTGGGCGTTCATATCGCATTTTACTTTCATTGTCACTCGTACACTGTGCACATACAATGTGTCACATATTCAATATATTTTATTAATAAGGGACATGACTATTTATTTATTCTGGTACAAGTAATCCATAACCAAACCTCTACATATTTATATATAGTGTGAACCATTTAAGATCGGAACACCCTTATGAAATCTACATTTTCCAATCGATTGGAATGATTTTTTTTTTCATTGGGTAGACATTGAAAAAGTTTACTAGGGCACCAAATTTCATGAATGAATCTCCATATCCAGGGCCAACTAATCTCAATTTTTAAGATCCAAAATCTAAAAAAATTACTACCAATTCAATTTCAGAAATGTCATCACAATTCGGAAAACACCACTATATTCAGGAGGAATCGATATATCACTGGCCGAAATTTTATCGAAATCTGTTTATAAATAAGAAACTCATAAGATAAAAAAATTTGAGAAATATGTTAACGCAATTTCAGGAAAATGTCATTTTATCTATTTTTTTTTATTTATAAACAGATTTTTATGAAATTACAGTCAGTGAAATTTCGAGACTCCCTGAATCCAGTAGTCAAAGTTCTGTTAAAAGTTTTGAAATTGAATTGGTGTGTTGATTAAACGACATATATTTCAAATTTCATTCCCTTATAGCTTTTTTATTGATTGACGCATTTCAACGTAATTTACATAAGAACCATTTGAAAATGTCGCGAATCCAGTGGTGTAGTTCATATAGTAGTATAATAGGCGTCGGTTATTTACTTACAGGTTTGGCAACCAATTTTATGAAGACGTCGGTAAGTAGGTTTGTTAGAGGCGAAACTTAGGTGAGGTGAGCAGTGAATGTGCAATGAATGTTTCACTTCCTTTACTCACCCAGAAGCTCAGTTAGACGTGGATTGAACAATAAAAATGGTTTCGATTATATTGAAAATATTGAAATATGGGGTTCTATGTCACTTCTATGTCATTTTTGACGTTCCAGTTATAAGCTGGGCTGGAAATTAATGTGTTTCAATTATGGAAAAAAATGCAAGGTGCAAAAAAACGCAATAAGTAAATTAAACTTGTCGCTACGCTCCTCCTCCAAACAATTGTCTTCGATCGGTAAAATGTACTTACTGTTCTTGATACCTAATATACTATTCTTCTGTACAACACGGGAAAAATAAATGTATAAAGATTTTTAGAACGATTTGTATGAATTTGACATTCGAGTCCTTCAAGTCTGACAGCACGCTGTATATTTAATTTTTAGGAATTTTTTCACAAAAATTACTCCACTTTTTCCTATGATGGCCTTATACAGTGCCCGCCATAAAGTATTTAACATATGGGAGAAATTTATTATTATGATATTGAGTAACGGTAGCCAAACTGAACGTTACTTCCAAATTTAACATTTCTGAAATACGATAATGACAAGGATTATTGTTCGTTGAATACAGCATTAATTTTCAAATTAACAACAAATACATAGTTTACAATACATTTTGTCTCTGGAGGAGTAGGACAGGCAATGGGTAGGTTTTGACTTAAAAAAGGTCAATGAGAGTTCTAATTTGATGAATTTGTACAGTTTGGTATTCTTATTAATAATCCGAGTTTGCGACCTTGAGCGTCCGCCGCTTGCGCTGCCATATTGGAAAAATGGTACCAAAAACCAGTTTTTTGAGAATACCTTCTCTCCAGTGCCACCTAGGTCACAAATAGGTATTATAAAAATTATAGAACATCAAATTCTTTGTAACTTTTGTGAAAAATATTTTTCAATCAAAGGGATAGTTCAGGAGTTACAATGGAGTAAGCTCAGCAAATTTCTACAATTCGTAAAATCGCTTTTCTCGAAATTTCAGTAAATACCGATTATTCAATGTACATACTACTGTTTCTTACTCATTACCGCTCTACCATGAGGTAGAGTGACAGTGCGCGTTTTTTTTAGGTGGTAAGTATCCCCAGTAGGCCTAATCCACGATTTGTTATTTACTAATGTATTATCATCCGTTTTGATGCCCTATACGCTCCAGACTCACTGATATCACTATTTTCTTACAAATTTGTTTCCTCTTTCAAATTTTCATCTCCGATGTCCTCTTCATCGACCTAGTGTCTTAAAGTTTTTTTGTTTTTACTGTAGTAAGCCCAATCTTTCTTGTTTCCAAACCCTATTTCTAGCTCTGGACTCTCGTATTATACATCATACCAAACCTGAACTCGGTGGTAGGTCCGAAGGGAATGTTGTCGTGCAGCTTCTCTTGGGGGTAATGCAGCAAGATTGAATTTACTCTTGGTAATGGATCTTTTAAAATTTTGATAACGTAGGTCCAAACTGATGGTGTTGTTGAAAAAAAAAAACTTAAATTAAATTATATTAAATTCGGTTCAAATATTCGTTATTTTCAAGTGTTTTCATAAATTTCGCATGTAGTGACACAACCGCTGAATGCATGCAAGAGCAATGTGTTGTCCGCTACTACTTTTGCATACTGTAGACTTCGAGAAGATTTTTTGAATAATCGGATTTTACTGAAGTTTCAAGAATAAATGTATCGATTTTGCGAATTGTAGAAATTTTCTGAACTTGGCTCCGCTGTAACTCATGAACTATCCATCTTATTGAAAAATATGTTGCACTAAAGTTGCAGAAAATTCCATGTTCTTTAATTTTTATGATATTTTTGACCTGGGTGTTACTGGTGAGAAGATATTCTCGAAAAACTGGTGTTTGGTACCATTTTTCCAATATGGCGTGGCGAGCGGCGGTTGCTCAAGGTTGCAAACTCGGATTAATATTGAGGACACCAAACTGTACGAAGTAACCAAATTGGAACTCTCCTTGAACTTTTGTAGTGAAATTCCCCTTTAATGTTTTCAATGCCTAGATTAAGGTGCAAGATACTAAAATATCACTATCTGAATCGAACACATTTGCGTTCTGTTATGAAATGTCAAAATATTTTGTACATATTCAAACAACTAAATTGTACTGCCGATGATTTTGTAGCAATTATATACAATATTCTGTCCATAAAGTAACCCCCCTGTTAACTTTCGAACGGAAGGGAATTTCATTTTGAAATTTTTCTTGGTCAAATTGCAGTTCATGAAATACTATTTCAAAAAAAATGGCATCGGGTAGCCATTTTGAAAGTTTTTTTTTAATGGAATGGGGGTTGTCAATTCTCTATACGACAGCAAAATTTTAAACAAATAAATCCATCCACAACAAACTTTTATAAAATAACCCCACCCTTGTTGACTTTTAAATGGATTGGAGTTTTTTATTTTTTTTTTGGTCGAATCTTAACTCATAGACATTTTTTTGACAACATAAAAAGTCTATCTCTCAAAATGGCGTCTGTCCGTCCTTTTGATTTTTTTGGCAAAAAGTGGTATATAAACTATAATTTAACCATAAAAGACAAAAATCTATCCGTTCAAAAGGTAACAGGGAAGGGGGGGTTACTTTATGGACAGACTGTATATATTTGCAATTCTATAGTTTGATACTTCTGACGATTGCACGAAAAATAGTGTATGCCATAGTCGCAAATTTTTCAAGCAACCTCAAGATCATTCATAACTCAAGCTAGAACTCTTTTTTCGGTGTGCTAAAAAGATATTTTGCGGTTTTGGTATACATCTATCTATTTTTTATGGCGTGCACTGTATATTGTATTCACTTGCATTTTTAAACTGGTAAGGTCCCCATGTGAAACGTTTACCTGTGTTTCTAGTGTTCGTTGTTTTTTATACTCATTAAAAGACCAGGTAAGTGCGTTACGAAATTTATTTCGACATGGGGAACTTGCTTTTCACAAAATTATGTGAATGCAATTTTAAGTCTTCTATACAGGGTGTATCTTAAATAATGTCAATGATTTCAGGTGGTGATTCCTTGTCACATTTTATAAAACAAGGGCATACAAACGTGTGTCCTAACTTGCTTCGTTTCCGAGTAACGGGGTGTCAAAAGAATAATAAAAAATCGGTTTTTCATGAACTGCTCAAAAATATTTATGCCAATTCCGATTAAACTTCGGATGTTTGTTAGTATTAACAAGGGGATTCTTTTCACGAAATTAGATTTTGAATTTTAATTCCAGTGGCGTCGCAGTTGATTCTCCGTTACTCGGAAACGAAACAAGTTAGGACACACGTTAATAAGAATTTTTTTTCTTAAAAAGTGACAAAGAATCACCTCCTGAAATTAATGTCATAATTTAAGATACACCCTGTAAATTATAAATGCAAGTTCCCTTTTTCCAACTTGACCCTCCGGAAACAACTAATTTTTTATTATTTTCAGGAACGTTTCAAACCGAAGAACCCTTGTTGTATAGAAGAGAAAAAGGGATCACATAAGAAACCTAAATACAAACCCAAAGTCTATATTCCTGAGTCACGAGATTATTAAACACAAATATTCATAAAAAAAAAATCATTATTTTACTTATTAAAAATGTATGTTATTGATAGTTTTTCAGCTTCTGAATTAGTGACCACAGGGCAGTACCAGTTATTAAAAGATGTTATATGTGACATAATGGATGGTAGCTGTTCATTTTGATTATTATACATTACTATGTATATGTCTGTAGCTATCTTTGACTGTCTATCTCATTGTCAATCAAAATATGCCTCACTGTGTATGAACATGTTCAGAAACCTGAATGAGTCCTTTGTCTCAAAATTGCGACAGAACTAATAATAATAAACTTTGCATCAACTTCCAAGCAGTAGACAAGATATTCCTCAGCAAGTTTGGAGGACTTCAGCATTTTCAACATAAACATTAGCGGATACATAAATGAATATAAAAAATATATGTTTTGATTTTTTAGCAGAATGGTATAGTTATTTCCGTAATTGATTTCTTATGGTATATTCATATTTCAAATACGTTCGATGTAACCAATGATCAATACATGCTTGCAACGTGTCCACCTCGTGATCGCCAATTCTTGCAACGCTATTGGTCGTTAAAACATCATTTGACACGACACGAAACGAAATATTTTTGCAGAGTTATGTTCAGCTTGGTTGCGTTACAATTATCAAAGCTGCGTTTTGTTGAAAATTTCCGCGGTGATTTGTTGTTTTGTTCTCAATCAAATGATTGACTAAATGAATATTCTGGAGTTTTATCCTAACACCAAACCGCTATTTTCAACACCTTGACACGTGCTTCAATCACCGAGTGATCACCTTCAAGAGGAAGATTAAACTAAATTTACATACAGAATTGTCCCTAATTATGCCCATTAGATATATCTGCTAGATACCTGCGTCTTGTTTGCCTTAAATTAATTTCACAATATTGCCTTATCTACTATTTAGGCGAATGCTGAATTCAATGGATATGCTAATTGTTAACATCGTTTGATATCAAGCTATATACAGTAAACTATAAGGTATTGATCCACCATCGTTATCCCTAATTTTATTATGTTTACTTATTTCTGAGCTTTCATAGGCATCTAGATGCCTGTTGTCTAACGAATCTCAATTAACTAAACTATATGGAATGGTTTTGTTGCAAAACATGATGAGCGACTGCTGATTTTTCTGTATTTTAGATGTGGGTTGGATTTTGTTGACATCGTCCGTATTTGATATGTAAATACAGTGGTGGGTATGCTTTCCTGGGCCAACTGCTCCCGGTCATAAGATTTTGCACAATCTTAGGTCTATAAAAAAGAAACATTTCCACAAAATTTCAACTTCCACACCATTCTGGAACATTTTCAAAGAAGTTCTTTTAGAGCAGAGTTTGTGAAGTAAAAATGTGATAAAATAGACATTTGGCAACAAAGCGTAAGTATTTATCCTTGATTTCAGTTCTGACAATTAGTTATTGAATTAATTCAAGAGCAACTTTTTTGAAAATTACTTGCATTACTCATTTCTGAGCATTTGAAAAAATTTAAATATTTTTTCATGAAAAGCCCAAATTTCCCTATCAAAAGCACACTCTCCTTTTTATTCCATCCGAATTTCCCGACAATGTAGTTCGGGAGATTAACTCCCAATACGAAATGGGCGGCGAATAGCCAAATTCAAACATGTCGCGGGAAGTTCCTACTTTGCCAACATTTTTACTGATTTCTTAGTTTGGCAATTTTCGGATAGAAAGCACCACAGTATATTTCATTCATAGGAATTCTAGGAGATAGGAATGTGATTTTGATAACATCGATAGAAGTAGTAGTATTATGGGTAGAAGTAGCAAGACCGAGAACACGAAACAAGTACGAAGACACTGTGTTATTTGGGTTCAGGAGATTATTCAAAAGCTTATCACATAGAAAATTTTCAAGAGGAATAATAATAACAATCAACAGTCAATAACAGGGTCCGAATTTTCAATCTAAATAATATAACGAAAGTTTTCCTGAAGAATAAAGGGCACATGCGAAGGAATTTCTCTGAACTTCTTTACTCAGTATTTCAAAAAATTCCGACACTTTCAAGCTTTTATTCAAGCTTGCCCTGTTAGTCCAATTCTAGTTGTCCGATTAACTTGAAATTTGTCAGGTGTTCATAATTCCGGTGACAATGCATTACGAAATTGTTAGAAATGTATGGCGGACGATTTTTGTGATTCTGGACCGATTCCATTTTGAATTGGTTTGTAGGGGCTTTCGGGGTCGGAAATTGTCTGTCAAAATTCATAAATTCAACATGGCGGTTCCAAGATGGGTATCTAGTTGTGTTATTATGGTCAGATTCTATTCAAAATTGCTGTAAGGGTATTTTCGGGGTCGCAGATTATGATTCTTCCTCAAAATTTTTGGCGTGAGATATTATTATTACATTGTCAACATGCAAAAATCCAAAATAACGACGTTTTGCTTGAGAACTAAAAAATTTAAAATAAAATCAGTTACATTTTTTTTCAGAGCAATCTTTCATTTATGTGCACTGAAAAGTTAAAAATAATATCTCTAGTTGTGTGACGTAGATTATTCAACCTGAAAAGTGCGTGGTAAGCTTCTGAACCTGTTACTTACAGAATAACGTACGACATAGATCTCAAGAAATTATGTGTTACTCTTTACAATTCTATTTTTAACTTTCCTCGTTTGTTTCTATGTTTATTCATTGTATGTTCGGGTAAAATCTTGCAAGTGAATTTTTACTCACTTCTAGTCGTCTGATCAAGAGTAAATTTTGAAGGTGTTTATTATAATTCCGCAGAAAATGTATTATGAAAGTTTTGTATCGAACTGTGACAATTCCTTTTTGTAATTTGAAGTAGGTATACACGGATCCGAAATGAAATATGGTCTTGGGTTGAGTTTCGGGAGGTTTAAAGGAGTGTAGTGATGAAAGCATATTTTTCTTCGGATATGTGACGTAAATTATTGTAGATTTATATTGAAGAAAATCACACGTGTTTGGCACAAAGGACTCCCAGTCAGTCTTTCATCTTATAGCTTGCCTTCCCAATTGTGTTCCTTGCTAGCTAGCTTTCACTCAGACCGATCTCTCCACGTGGTGGTCGATGGAGTATCATCCGATGCTCTAACAATATATGCTGGTATTCCGCAGAAATCCATTCTAGCACAACACTGTTCCTCTAGCATCAATACTGTTCCTTCTTCACATCAATGATTTCGTGGGAGCTACCCCATATCCAGTGCACAGCTTTGCGGATGATTCTACCCTTCATACCACTCTTTCTTCCAAAGCGCCGATATCAACCAGTGGATGCAGAGATGAACGGGGAAGAATCGTGAATGAAATAAAATATGGATTAAGCAAAAATTCTAGAATGGGGATCCAACAACTTGGTGGAATTCAATGCGAATAAAACTCAAGCATGTCGTTTCTCTAGAAATGAAAAAACGCCGATCTCACAGTGGCCAGCGTAACTATGTCAGAAGTATCCATACAAATGAAATCTTCCATTTCAATGATCGGCATTACCTGCATCAGCACCTATTCATGGAATAACCATGTGATGTCCATTGCCGAGGATGGCTCACAAAAACTTGGTTTTCTGTCTCGTGCCAGGAAGTCTTTCACTTCACCTCAACTGCTTTTATGATTTATAAGGCACAAATTCGATCTGTACTGAAATACTGTTCTCATATTTATATGGAGTGCAGCACCCAACCACACATTGAAACTATTAGATTCTGTTCTAAAGAAAGCCATTCTTCTCGTCGGTGATACTTCGCTTGCAATCTCGCTCACTTTTCTGGAACATCGCAGAAAGGTTGGCAATCTGTCACTGTTTCATAGATATTTTCATGGGCGATGCTCTTTCCCAATATGTTTTTTTTTTCTAATATCATCTATCGTTCCACTGTTAGCGGCACCAACCAGACTGACCCGTCGACCTCAGTCCTCACATCTATATGCCGCCAGTTCGGAGACATGCCAAGAGACATCTCTTTCCCAGGGTGCAAAGTTTTGGAACTCGCTGCTTCGGGAGGTGTTCCCTGAGGCAGACAGCCTTCAGAAATTCAAGAAAATCACCAATTCACCAGCGTCTGGCCGCCCTTTGGTGACTTTTGCAGGTCCCCCATTGAGTTTTCGGCCCTGGGGGTGGTGCTACGTCCCTGCAAAGTTGACGAGGAATGTCCCTGCGTGAGATGGGGTTCGTTGAAGTTTGGGCGGGCGAGATATTTCGATTTTAATTTTTTTCCAATTCTAGTATTGTTGACGCTGGCACTAGTGAGCCGCCGCCACTGGGTTTTGTTTACGTTACCAGCGGCTCGCTGGTTTTGTTGATTTTAGCTGAGAGCGCTATAAGACAGTGCATCAGACAGTGCACGTGTGTTTGAGACGTATTTCTTGGAAAAAATGTGGTCAACAGCGTGAGAATATTATAACGGAAAATAAAAAATAGTTTGGATTAGTGCAAGTATTTTGCTGGGAGCATTTAAATAATACGCAAAAATAGTAAAAAACCCCTTTTATACCAAAATAACTCCAAATATGACATCGTGGTAAAAATAAGTGAAAAGTTTGGTGGTATTCAGTAAATGTTCAGTGACTGAATTCAGTGGGACTCAACTGAGACTCGGCCACTCAGCTACTGAAAAAATGCACCGCCAACATGTCAATTTTGGTTTGTGTTTTTTTCGAGTCTAAAAAATGAGCAATTTTTTCACTCAAGAAGGGCATAGTTTTTGAGTAAAAATTAGAACTTTTTTTACTCAAAAAGAACATCGTTTTTTTACGTTGAAAATGAGCACTTTTTGCATGAGAAATAAATTGCATGAGAGATAAATTTTAAATTGGTATCGCTTCGGTGTCGTCTCGATCGCCTTTGGTTTCCAAATGTTGCACATATAGATATTATTTCGAGAAGGTGTCAATTCACGACGACAATATAATTGTAGTTTTTATTGACTTTCGAGTACTTTTGAAGGTCGGCCAAGTCCATCTGCCACAGATTGTCGATTCGTTTAATGATAATACGTTTGCGGGTAAATCTCCTGGCAGGAGCATTGAGCTCATCGACTAATTGTTTTTTGTCTGCGGACGACGCTATTTCTCTCAAATGACTGCGAAATGCGGAAGCTCCATTGTTATAGTCTGTACATAAGTCCAGAATAGTTGGCGTTCTCGACATTTCTCCAATCTGTATTTTCAAAGTCTAGTGGTTTTTCAACGAAAGTGTCATGAATTTGGATGTGTTGAAAATGCCTGAATTATTAGCCAAACCTGACCTGACCTGACTCACCTAGCTTGCAAGTTGAGAATTGTGGAAATCAGCACACCCATATTGATTGACAATGTCGGACGTAGTTGTCGACGTAGTGTGCAATGGCAACGGATATTCGTCATTGATAAACAAGATGAAATTCCAGGAATTTCGTATTTTCGAGGCTCACAGTGTGTGTTGTGTCGCAAATAATGCATGTTTGGCATCTCACTCTAACTCATCAGTTTTTTTTGTCTTTGTCTTTGAGAATGACGCGGTTAGCTGCGGGCGTGGTGCTACGGGCGGGGTGGTGGGGGGAATTCGAACGCTAGATGTTGGAGAGAACGCGCCGCATACGTCATTTTGAAGAAAGCGCGCTTAGAGTTCAGACGTACCTGTTGGTGCTCAGTAGTGAAATTGTACTTGTGATTTTGCCGGTTTAATTGCAAAGGTGAGTTTTCGTCTGTACATAGAGTGATTGTACGCGTGTGTGTCAATAGAGATCGTTTGAGCATTTTTATACTGTTCATTTCGCCTTGTGAATTTTTTGCTATAAATTTTTTTTACAAAGTGTTGCGTCCACATATACAGCGTGTATGTGAGTTTTCGTCTGTACATAGAGTGATTGTACGCGTGTGTGTCAATAGAGATCGTTCGAGCATTTTTATACTGTTCATTTCGCCTTGTGAATTTTTTGCTATAAATTTTTTTTACAAAGTGTTGCGTCCACATATACAGCGTGTATGGAAAAACATATACAGTGCGTATCAAATTTTCCATTTCATATACAGTGTGAATGAACATAAATATGTTGTTTGAATATTGGAGTGAAATATTTCGCTCTTTCGCAGATGTCTCAAATCGATGAAATTAACAAGGTTCGTTTGGCCCGCAGGAAGGAGTTGAAGAAGTTGGCCGAGCTACCGTTGGACGAGCCCCAGTTGATATTAGACGAGGAGGTGAAAATCACTAGATTCGGAGAGGCAATCCTCGTCGAGTTTGCAGATTTCAAAGCATTCCTGCCAAACAAGGCAACCGCTGCCCTCAAAAGTAACTTGCAGAAATTGACAGTCTCAGCACGTACTCATCTACAGGGGCGAACACAAGTCCGGCAAACAGCAGCACCCGTAACAACTTTTCGAGATAGCCAGGGCGTAGTGCTCCTTTTCCACGCACACAAAGTGAGTTTTCTCGATTTTTCATTCATTTTTCGCATATTTTGTGTCTTGTATTTTTGAATAAAGATGAATTCCGATGCTATTGCCAATTTGGCCGCTGATATGATCAAAACTTTGAGGAAGGTGGAAAGACTTCTGTTAGAAAAATTCACCGCCTATGAACAAAAAACATGGCTGGCATATTGCAAAAAAACTGCTCGTCTTTTGACTAGTGCCATATCTGCTAAGGAGTCGATTGAGACTCTACGCAGACACCAAACTTTGGCGGGCCAGTTGAAAATCATTCGTAATTCCATAAAAAATTTGGAACTCGTCATGTGGGCGAAAGGGTTAAATCCAAATTATCGTCACGAGTTAGGTGGGAGGATTTGAAGTCTACATTTGCTTCTCGTTTGCGTACAGGTATAATCATAAATTTGGTCCATAAAGATATTCGGCAATTTTTTCACAATGCTTATATCTTATTCAAACGACGAGTAAAAAATTTATTGAAAAAACAGGATATGATGGTAAATGCGACATTTTGCGGGGAATTTGTCAAAAATAATTTGAACGAGGAACAAAAAACTGAATATAAATATTTCAACACTAAAAACGCTGTGATTGATAGGGGTACTGATTTGAAATGGTGGTTCCTCGAAAACGTCATAGATCAGGTGCAAAACAAATTATCCGAGTTCGCCGAAAAGGAGAGCGGCTGGAGTCTCCAAAAAATTGTTAGTTTAGAAATAAATAACCAACAAATCCGGCATCGGCAACGGTTCGTCTTACATCTAGTTGCCAAAAAGCAAGCTTGCATCAACATGAAAAATGATAATGATGCATGTTTTGCTTGGGCCATAGTTTCGGCTCTATATCCCGCTGATCGTAACAGCACCAACAGAACATCATCTCATCCCCACTATCCAAATAATCGACAGGTATCGAATTTCCGATGGAATTTAGGCAAATTGCCAAATTCAAGAAATCAAACAACATTTCCGTGAATGTGTACACTTTGGAATTAATCCAGCCCAAGCCGGAAAAAGGCATTTTTCGCGACAGTTCGGAGTCGACTCACTGAACAAAAATTAGATCGTCATGTCAGTTTCCTCCTAATTCAAAATGAATATCACCCAAAGTATACGATTACGAAGCGGTGCCAGATACAGACGACGAAAGTGATATACGCTATAATTTTTGTTGGATTAATGATTTATCTCGGCTACTCAATACACAACTTGGTAAGGCTAAGTATAAAAATGCATTTGCGACAGGTGTTTGAATTATTTCAGAAGTGAAGAAAAATTGGACAGTCATACTGTTGATTGCCAAAAAACAAACATATGTAAAATTTCTTTCACCCACTACGATCACGTGGAATTTCGGTACCCTTTGTAATATATGCGGATTTCGAGTCGATTCTGGAACCGATCGAAGATGCCGGGTGCACTTCTCAAACGGAAAAGTACCAAAAACATATTCCGTTCAGTGCCGGATTTTTTTTAAGTGTGCGTTCGACGACACTTTGTCATTTTACGATAGCCATCGAGGTTTAGATTCGATGGATTGGTTTGCGCAGCGAATGGGGGACATAGCCAAAATTGTCGAAGTCAAAACTTTGGATATAGTCCCCATGACCGCATCACCTGATGAGGTGAACGCGCCATGTTGCCACATCTGTAAAAAACCATGGAAATCTGGCGACAATTGTGAAAGACCATAATCACTACAGTGGTGCGTTTCGCGGATATACGCATGCACAATGCAACTTGTCATATAAAATGTCTTTCGTGGTGCCGATCGTTTTCCATAATTTATCCAGATATGACAGCCATTTTATTATTCGAGATATAGCAAAGAGGGGACGAGTCAGTTTGTTGCCTGTAAACAAAGACAAATATATATCTTTCACTCAGTATGACGACAATACAGATATCAAGTTTAGATTCATCGATTCGTTCAGTTTTATGGGCATAAGTTTGGACCATTTGGTTCAGACTTTGACAGTACACGATTTCAAAATATCCAAACGCGAATTTGCACATCTCACAGCCTCCCAGTACGAATTACTCACTCGAAAGGGTGTATTCCCATACAATTTCGTCGATTCGATGGAAAAGTTGAAAGTTGAATGTTTGCCGCCGCTCCATCAATTCTACAACAAATTGAACGATTACCACATTAGCAAGGCAGAATACGAACATGTGCAGATCGTGTGGCACGCGTTCAACTTGAAAACACTGGGCGTGTACTCAGACTTGTACATGAAAACGGACATATTGCTCTTGGCTGATATTTTCGAGAATTTTCGAAATATCGGTCACGAGACATATGGCCTGGACCCCGCGTGATTATACACCCTACCCGGCTATACGTGGTCATGCATGTTAAAGTTCACCCAGTGCAAGTTGCAGATTTTGAAGGACGTCGACCTACTCATGTTCATCAAGCGAGGACTTCGCGGGGGCATCAGTCAGTGCTGCAACAGACGCTCCACGGCAAATAATAAATACATGGTTGACAGGTATGACGTCACTCAGCCCTCCACCTATTTGCTATATCTCGATGTAAATAATTTATATGGGTGGGCCATGATGGAATATTGTCTGTACGGGGGATTCAAATGGCTCGAGAATGCTGCTGATTTGAATGTGCTCGAGATGTCAGATACTTCGCCAATTGGCTATATTCTCGAAGTCGATTTGGAGTACCCCGAACACTTACAT
Source organism: Chrysolina haemoptera (assembly GCA_958298965.1). Lineage (NCBI taxonomy): Eukaryota > Metazoa > Arthropoda > Insecta > Coleoptera > Chrysomelidae > Chrysolina > Chrysolina haemoptera. The sequence goes on from OY282594.1 coordinate 16,758,907, forward strand.
GACAAACACAAAGATTTTCCAAATTAATGACCAACCTGTACAATAAGGAAAACTATGTTGTACACTACAGGGTGTTGAAACAAGCACTGATGCACCACTTGTACTTAGAAAAATTCACAAAGTGCTGCAATTCGACCAATCAGCCTGGCTCAAACCATATATTGAATTAAATACGAAATTACGCATTGAAAAATTCGATACAAGTGATTACCCCACCAACAACCCTCATGGCATTCCCCTTGCAAACAAAAAAGTCCCCGGCTTGATGAAAGACGAAGCGAATGGCCAAATTATGACGGATTTCGTGGGACTCTGTTCAAAGCTGTACACCTATGAGATACAGGGTGGAAAATGCGTAAAAAAATCCAAATATGTGAATTACAACGTTGTCCAAAATAAAATCACTTTTGATGACTATGCAGAATGTTTGGAAAATCAGCGTGAGAAAGTCACATCTCAACGCTGTATTCGCTCTTTTGCGCACAACGTTTTTAGTGGTGAGCAAACAAAAATCGCTCTGAGTCCACATGACGACAAACGTTGTTTGATTGCTGGCTCTCATGATACTCTGCCATGGGGGCATTACAGTTTCATGAATATGTAAAATTGTTTCAGCCCCCCCCCCCCATCATGGCACACTCTATGCCAAATTTGTGTTATCAAGAAATCATCAGAGCCGCATCATCACTAGCACAATTTATTGAGACTTCACCTTTGCCGTAGTCCATCACGGAGAATATTGTCAAAATGTGGTCCGCCGAAAAATGGGAATTAGTAGACCAGGTTTGGGGCAATCGACCTTTCTACAGTTTGGCGCACTTGGAGTACACACGAGAACTTGATGCCGCAGACGGAAAAGACGCACTCGTCACCGAAGACTGGTCTATACATTTCACTGAAGATGTCTAGTGCTTATGGATGAACCAGTACTATATTCAGAACTACGGATTACGTCTGTGTTATACTTGTTTCAAAGCCTTCAGAAAGGTCATGCAGCACCATACATTTCACATTATCAGAGACCATAAATATATCGTGTACAATTCGAATAACTTGAGCGAATTGTATCGAAATCCTTCATCATGGTGTCACCACAGATTTGACGAGGTACTATTCACGCTGAAAACAAGCGATTCATGTCATTATGACCTACATTTATACGATTACAAAGGTGATCGTTCCGAAACGCTTCCTCCATATAACCGCTTCATTGGCTCTGGCGATGAGGATTCTGATCTTGACGGAATCAATGCAAAAACATACAAAATTATGCCAAAAATGAATGGTGGAATCGTGGAAAACTATAAATGTATTATTATTATTATTATATTGTGATTATTATTATCATTATTGTATCAATAGATGTATGAAATAAATTTTTCTTGTTGGACAAATGAGTGTGTTCATTTTTCAATAAAAAACTGCATCATATTGATAGTAAAACTAAGTGCTTTTTTCGATCAAAAAAGTATCCATTTTGAGCTCAAAAAACAGCTCGTTTTTCGATCGAAAAAAGTACCCATTCTTGAAAAAATCAGCGCGTTTTTCGATCAAAGAAGTACCCATTTTTGAGTCGAAAAACAAAAATGAGTATTTGAGTCGAAAAACAGCACTTTTTTTGATAAAAAAATACTCCAAATTTGACATAGTCAAAATGAGTGAAAAATTCAGTGAAAGTTCAGTCACTGAATTCAGTGTACTCAGCAACTGAAACTTTTCACTTAACTCAAATTTTCCATGCTTTTCTTATGGGGCCCGAAAATTCATTGAATTTCAGTGAAATTTCTGTCACTGAATTCAGTGGCACTCAACTGAGACTCAGCCCTCAGCCACTAAAAAAAGCACTGCCACCATGTCAATTTTGGCGTGAGTTTTTTCACTCAAAAATAGCATCCTTTTTGAACCTAAAAATGAGCACTTTTTTCGCTCAAAAAGAGCATCGTTTTTGAGCCTAAAACTGAGCACTTTTTTCACTCAAAAAGCATCGTTTTCGCGTCTTGAAATGGGCCCTTTTTTCTCTCAAAGATATCATTATTCTTTAGCATAAAAAATGAGCACTATTTTACTATCAAAAACGATCCATTTTTGAGGCTGAAAAGTTCGATTTTCGAATGGAAAAATAAAACAAAAGTTAGCTAAGATACATATATTTTCAATAAATTCCAAATTGGTGCTCTACATACTGCGCATGTGTCGCATAGAGCGGCACATCGTGAACAGCACACCAAGTGTCTACATGGTAGAAACAACACAGAGCGCTCATTCATAAGACAATCACGACACGTCATTATAGTGTTCTGTGGTTTAGTCTGCACTGCCATCATCTATGGGCTTACTGTCATCCATGGGCTTGCTGTCATCTGTCACTCGTCGCACTGCGATATCAGCGCCAACTGTCGGTGAGGTGTCATCTGTCACTTGTCGCACTGCAATATCAGCGTCAACTGTCGGCGGAGTGTCATCTGTCACCGGCCTTCGTTCTGGAGGTATATCAACACCATCTGTCGGTTCTACCGCCACCACTGATGTCTGATGATTGTTGTTGTTGTGACGATAACTTAGAACAAATTCACAATTTGGACTCCATTCGTGATGGTCAGCCATTGGATCGTCATTCGGCTGCCATATAAATCCTTCAACACCACATACATGACAGAAAACAACATCATACAAGCCGGTGTTCGTGAAATCAGCTCTGGCCAACGCACTCGGCGAAAATGACGAAGTCCAGCCTCAAATCGTCTCAAGCCTTGCTTCGTACTGCTGCGTCTCTCTATGCATACTGAAATAAAAATGCCGCTTGTGTTCCTTAAATAAATACATTTATTTCGATTCATACTCGAACAACACTTGTCTCTCATATAAAATAGACATTCTCATCTTTGGACGATATAGTACACAAATTTATAGCCTCGTCAAATGTCAAATCGTTGTTTCTAGCAAGAACTTTGGCAGTAGCTAATTTGTCATGATAATATTGTCAGAAGTTCATATTTAATAAATATTCAAATCTTACCGCCAACACTGTGGCATCCAACTGCAGGATTTCCTGAATTTCCAGCTCCGTCAAGTATAAGTAGGTGTCATCATCATTGGAAACTCGTCCCAATCGAGCTTGATTCGGGCGGTCTTGTCGGTCACATTCGGATCAGCTCGGATCGTGTAATCCACGAAAATGGCCCACTCGATCATGCTGAATGGCAGGCTGAAGGAGATGGTGTGTGGGATTGTGCACACTAGTCTCACTGCAGGCACGAAACTTCGAGCAAAACTTATTCCACACTGCACAGACAACATTTGTGTGTTTCGGAACTCGTAGGTGGCGCTGCACATGTAAAATCGTTCCTTCATGATGGCGTCTTTGTACAAGTCACAAACACGGTCCAAATCAGCAACACGTTCTGCACACTCTGCTGATGCCGATGATGATGATGAAGAATCGGCAGACACCAGTGACCAAGACATCGACTCGTAGTCGGACGTCGTTGGATCGTTAGACCCGAAGTGCACTCCACCAGGCCTGATGATAGACTGACTTATCGTGCCGCTGGTTCACGATTTGAAGTATTTCGCAGTCAGCCCCGGAGAGGGGTGGCTGTCTGAAAGGCCCCCAATTTTATGGAAAAATGTGTCAATTTTCCATTGGATTACAAGCGATTTGTCGCATTTATCCAGCTGTTGTACATCTGGATTTTTTGTTTTTTATAATTTCTGTTCGTAGAAAGCGCCTTTGATTGGTCGCCCTTCCAAATCCTCTAGAAAGTACGTGATTGGTTGGGTGATTTTCACTTTGACGATTTTGAAAAGTTCCGTTGTCCAGTTGGATGTATACCCCTTCTCGAACACATGTTTGGCCTTGCTTATTCGCACAAAGTCCCCAATTTTGAACTTTTTTCGGCCAGCACGTCCCGCATAATCATACGCAAACTTGTACACTTGAACTTTTTTCGGCCAGCACGTCCCGCATAATCATACGCAAACTTGTACACCTTTTCTTCATTGTCTTTGGTGACGTCACACGGTTTTATGCCGATCGTCCGATGTTTGCGCTGATTGTAATTTTCGGCAATGTCCGGCAAAATGTCCAGCCACTTGTAGGTTCCGTTCAAACAGATATATTTGAAGAGTTCCTTTTTCAACGTGCGTATTACTCGTTCCGCTATGGCCGCTTTGATCTTCGTGTACGTGCTGTAGTGTTTGATGATGTACCTTTTCATGAGGGCCTGGAAACAGGCGTTGTAGAATTCAGTACCCAAATCGGATTGTAGGAACGTAGGACTCCTGTTCGATTTCGATAATATGTCCCCCATGGCTTCGGTGACGTCTCGACCACCTTTGGTCTTCAAAGGCCGCACCTATAGATATTTCGAGAAGGTGTCAATCACCACGATAATATAATTGTAGTTTTTATTGACTTTTGAGTATTTTTGAAGGTTGGCCAAGTCCATCTGCCACAGATCGTCGATTCTTTTGATGATGGTACGTCTCCGGGAAAATTTCCTTCTGGCCGGAGCATGGAGCTCATCGACCAAATGTTTTTTGGTTTCGGACGACGCCATTTCTCCCAAACGACTGCGCAATGCTAATGCGCAACTCCATTGTTATACTCTGAACTGAAGTCCAGAATCGTTGGCGTTCTCGACATTTCTTCAATCTGCCTTTTCAAAGTCTCGTGGTTTTTTAACGAAAGTGTCATGAATTTCATAACTCGAATGTCCAAGGCTTCGTGAACGTGTTTCTGCGCATCCAATTCCGCTCTGAGCTTCACTATGACGTCATTAACGTAGTTTTTGTTGACAACATCATTCGGAGTAGTTGGCGTTTCGACATTACATATTTTCACATGTTCAGCGTCAATATCCCCGTTTGCCGTATAGTTGAGTATGACACCTGTGAAATGATAAGGCTGCTGCCGAGCGCGGCGAGCTGAAAAACTTTGACCGAAATTGTTGATGCTCATGATGGAACTGTGGGGTGCGAAACTTTGACGCTCGTATTTATCGAATATAGCCTGCTTCTTTAAGCTCATTGATGATGGCCACGATCTCGTCGTCGGTAGATGTGCTGCCAGCATCTTCGGCTGCGACGAGTAGCCTATATCTGTCAACTAGCTCATTGACGTCGTCCCAGTACACGTATTCTACAGGCTTCGTATTATATGTCAATTGATCTGGGATACTGCCGCCCATTTTCGATTGACTTGGGTAGGGGACTTTGAACAGTGGGCAAATCAAGTTCTCGTATTTATATTTTGAGATGGTTTCAGCCTACCTTTCGCATCTAAATGAGCACCTGTGCTCAACAAAATTTACTTGTACGCCACCAAGTCGGGTCTCTGGTATTTTGGATTCTTGTAGAAAATCAAACTATATAATCCCGAAGTACCTTGGTATGTTTCACCGTCTATGCGAATGTCCCTCGTGTTTTATATATCTTTTTCCAAGTCCATCAACTTGGTGCCAAGTCTCCATTGCGCTCTGGGTCTGTCGTAAATGGGGCCGTAAGTCACATCGATTTTGCCGGATTTCGCATGAAGTTCTATCACGACTTTAGATGCCACTTCGGGGTAAACTTCGAGCAATTCTTCGTCATCCTCGTCAGATTCATCGTAGTCATCCGTGTGATAGCTTTCCTCGTCTTCTTCTTCTTTCTTCATGGCGGTGTTGGGGAAAAGGGTCCTCGATGGCGGTTCTGGTTTCTCTTCTTTTTTTCACTTTCAGCCGTCGCTTAGCAGATGGCGGTGGAGGCATTGCTGCATTCAGTCTCTTCAGCGGCTGGGTTTGAATAGTTTATTCAGCGCTTCATCCTGCTCGGATTTGCAGAGTTTCAAAGTCTAATATTTTTTTTCGAACAACTTTCGCCAACTGAATGACTTGGCGTTTCCGTTCGGGTTTCGCAATTTCGGAGTCGACACGTGATGTAGTCGGCGCCATTGCTACACACAGAAGGACACACTCGAGGCATTACATTTGAATATATCTGTCAAAACCCAGACGATAGCGCCCTTTGGACACATCAAAGTCTTTGGCTATGACCAAACATCCGAGTTTTTCCTTCCAACTGAAATTCATCGAAGGTGTAATCCGGGGAGCCGTGCTTCAGATTCACATCATTTTGCCGAAATAGCACTATAATGTTACAATTGTTTCTGATCAACTGTTTGGGTATTTTCGAGTAGGTTTGACATAAATATGCACCGTTTACGGATTTATGGCGTCCCATGGCATAATACTCTCTGTTTTTGTCTTGTTTGTCGCACGATACATAGTCGAATATGAAAATTGAGTGCTCCTTTGACATTGATGGCTCGATTATCTCGTTATTGTCCCTGTGTGGAAAGTAGCCCACTCCATTGACTTGTTTCAGCACATCGTGCAACAGCTGATATTTCGGTTGGTAGAGCGATTTCGAATATACGTAAACATTTTTGAGGCGTGCTCCGTTCGAGCTGAATAACAAACTCAGTAGAACGTTGGTCTTGCAACATCCGCTGGGACCACAAAATATCGCTCGGAAAGAATTCGGTAGCAGGGGACCGTGTTTGCGTATTACACCATTGAAGCCGTTTTCACCAACGAAATCCGAATTGACTATTTCCAGAGCCGGCTCTTGTTCCACCACTTTCATTTTTTAGCTATACATGTGACCACGCCCAAATCTAGCGTTCGACAGACAGTTTGAGTGTTTGAACGCAGCTATGTAAGTACGAGCGCAACGCCAATCGTGTCATTGCCATGCTAACCGTCGAACACGAAGGTCGTGAAGTGGTGAACTCTGTGATAAATCGTCTGCAGTTCGAACTACATCTACCCGGATACCAATACTGCGGACCTGGTACCAAATTGCAGAAGAGGTTGGCACGAGGAGACGCTGGTGTGAACCCCCTAGACGCTGCTTGCCGATCCCACGATATCGCATACTCGCAAAGCACCTCACTGGACGACAGACACCAGGCTGACTGGGTGCTGGAAAATCGAGCTTGGGAACGTGTCAAGTCCAAAGACGCGAAAGTAGGCGAGAAAGCTGCAGCTTGGCTAGTCATCGCAACTATGTAGGCGAAGCGTAATTTGGGCGTGAGTATGAAGTCAATCGTCGTTGGTAGCACTGCATGCAGCCCGAGCTCAAGTCAAAAAATTGGGCTGTCGCAAAAACATCAAAGTGCCCCGAATAATACCTTTCGAAGCAAAGAGTGGGGGTTTGCTGCCTTTGCTTCCTATCTTCGCATCTTTGGAGTAACTGGGCTCGTTAGCTGGTGGTGTCAGCTACACAAAACACCAGTTTCACTCGACGCGCGTTTCGTTAATAGAGTTAGCTATACGCTTTAGTCCGGTGGCAGGGAGGGTTTTCGTAGCCGATGAAGCGCGACGGGATCACCCAAGTGATTCTTATGTATTTGACCCGCTGAATCCGAATTTCGAGGGTGATAAGTCATAATATTCTGCATAAAATTCTCTACAAAAAAGGTATCCACAAGTTTTTCTTGAAAATGCACTGTTTTCCAGTAAAACGTGCTCGAAATTTGAAAAAAAGCCATTTTCTCAATTTTCTGTGCCTTCTCATTCAGTTACATAATGATATTTTCAGGATCACCTTGTCCCAAATTATTCATATAGGTATGTCTCAACTATGAATAACAAAAGAGACATTCTTGAAAAAATCATTCGTATGAATTCGATTTGTTTATGTCCAGATACATTGCATTTTTTCCCGAGCTCATATTGATGACAATTTCTGTATCTGCACGTTTACGAAATTACATCATGATGACATTGGTATGTGAATCGGTGCCTGTACCGGTACCTGTACTCGATAATTAGTATTCAGTATCAGTGATCACAGGAAAAATCCTTTCTATTGTATTGTTTGAAGAAACTTCAAAAACGTAGATCTGTCGTAATTCAATTTAACCGTTTTCTTTTCAGACGATACAAAAAATTTTGAATCTGTCAAATCTATAAGAAATTTTACGATTTTTTTTTATTTTCTCTCAGATATCAAAATACATATCAGTCTCACCTCTATGGTGATGCCTGCAATTCTTTATGCTTGGTGACTTTTAATTGTCAAATTTTATATGAACATTTTTTCTATTGCCTGTTATTAGTGGGAAAACGAAGACTTGAAACAAGAAAATAATTATTATGGAACATATTTAACAAATATCGGAAATTAACGACCGATTGTTGATATACCGTGGATGATGAGATGCTCGCATTTTTTCTAGTTAGCGGACACTTTTGTCGGAAAACTGTAACAGATCGCTCAATGTTATGGGTGTCCGAGGTTTTATCCCAGGCATCTTGGGGCTCACGCGGGCTTTCTAGCCCCTGATCGCTATTCAACTCTGCGAACGCCCAGGTGTCAATCTGGTGGCGCAGTAACTATTTGTTGAGGTGAAGCCTCGCGCCACTGGGGGGAAGATAAAAAACGTTCATTTCTAGGCCCATGCGAAACAGCGTTAAGCTTGACAGATTTCATTACCTGTTGCACTGAATTAATTGTTTGTCTCTAAAAAGGGTTATTGGTGACTAACAACTAAACGCAGCTTTGCCGCTATTTAGTTCGTGCCGCCCTCTTTATTTAGGTAGGTAGAATTTCATTTGGTGGGTGATCTTATTGTAATTAGTTTATTTCTTTATTTAGACAACACAATAAGCCACGTCCTTCTACACCGTCAGGGTAACAGGGTAACACGTTCCAATTAAACTGTTTAACCTTCTCTGTGCTTTTCAATCAGCAGCCCACACCCCTAAAACCCCTGAGATTCTCTACAACTGTATCAAAGTATTATACGATTAATAATTTAAACTGTTGAAAAAAAATAGACATGTGGTGATTAATAAACAATATCCCGCCGGAATTCCAACTTCCAGTCGTCGGACTAGAAAAATGCGGCCAAAAATTTGGGACAATATGACCCTTCAATTTCACAATTTTTTTTAAACAATCCTGTAAAAATTGGATTTGTGGTAATTGGTAATGAATACCCCGGTATTCAGGCATGTTTGGGTTGTTAGACTCGACAATAGTCGACAAATTTTTGTTGGACAAGGTTACCCTTGGTTTCTAAAACAAATTTCCACCCTCTTCAATGTAAATAAAAAATATGGTAATAAATATACAAGACCCCGGGAAATCGCCATGTTTCGGAGTTTTCCGAGCGAAAAAGCGATCGAATCGAGGAAAATGGCAGAGAAAAAAGTTGTCAGAGTCGTCAAGGACAGGCGCCTCACGAAGTATAAAACATGTAGTATTCATCAAATTGAAGAGGCCAGTGCCTGGTGACTGATAGTCTTTTCCTCAAGAAGTTTGCAAAAAACTCCCAGTAAAGCTGCCCAATAGCAAGCGACCTTTGTACGATGTGGACCTGGTCAAGTATATATGCAAAGAGTGCGCCATTGTCAATCTGGACTTGATAAAAAATCGTAGAACGCATTGGGTAGCTCACGTGAAAAATATACTTTGTGTGAAATACTTTGACAGTTTCGTCAATTTGAAACCGCCAGTGGAACTCGTACGATATTTTGATGGCGGTGGTGGTCGGAATGTGACAATCTACAACGATCAGACAATCGATCAAATTAATTGCGACCATTTGTGGTTGGAATACGTCTATGATCAAACGAACGATGGATAGTACCAATACCAAAGAAAGACGGTGACCTTTAATGGAGAGCGCAATACGGTTCATTATACATATAGTCGTGTGGAGATTTACATACAACACTTCGCCCAAATCCTCACAGGTCACACTTCTACATTGACCGCAGACTTTACTTTGCCAATTGTATTGAACGAAGACAGCACTCACGGTTTGCTTTGATTGGTTTTTATTCGTACAACAGCATACCGAACATAACCAAAGAAAAATTCTACTACTTTGCCAACAGAGCCAACAATCATCCAAAATTCGATGAATCCATCGAGAGAGTGGAGACTAGAACGTATCACCCGTACGTCAAATCCTTTCAAAACAATGACATTGTCGAAATCGTCATTCAGCAAAGTGACACATGGATTCGATGAACGACGCTATCATCTGTATAGAGGGCACTCTAGTCAAAACCGCAGGAGATGGCAATATGAGATTCGTCAATAATGCTGGAGTATTTTTTTCCGAATGAATGTACTATGAAATCAACGACGAGGAGTTGGTAACCCTTTGTTGATAATAAGGGCCCTTGTGCTCCGGCAGCTCATTCGTGTTCGGGAGCGGGCGTGGTTTTCAGAAAATAAATATTGATTGAAAAATGAATATCTGAGTGGACCTACGTGATACTGGGCGCCATCTCAGTTGGAAAAAACCAAAGCTAAGAAAAAATAAAATTCAAGCAGAATTAATAATTTACTTCCTTTAAACTTTCAGTATAATCATTCCTAATCATTGTTGATGAAGCTACAAGATATCTTTTTGCAAAAGCAATGAAGGACTGCAAATCTGGAGAATTTTATGAATGGGCTATTAAAAAGGTTTCAAAATCAAGAAGAGTACTCCCTATCATCATGCGGGTAATGGAAAGGTGTTTAGAAGCTGCTGTTCTGTATTATAATCAATCAAATAGTGATTTTTTGGGATGTTCACCTTCTTACAAGCTCAACGGAAAGTCGGTTATTCTACAGGCATAACTTATAGGGTCTGGAACTCGAATTGAGAGAGCATCCAAAGTCATTGAATGAGCAGTTGAAATACAAGAATTCAAGATCAAGCTGATTAGAAAAGAAAATTGTAGCATCTAAATTTTGTTTAGATATGAAAACATTGGAAAAGAATATGTTACAAAAGGGCCATTCATTGTTATGAAAGTTCAATACATCGACGGAATGGTTCGTCAGATAGTGACAGATTTAGGTGCCCCATTTTCGCATACAAGCCTCGAATAGTGTTGAAAGTACGGTTCGAAACTACAGAGGATTCCAAGAACAAAAGTTTTTATGATTATATGCCCAGAGTTGCTTCTTTTCTACGATACAGGGCGTTGAAGTTTTTTTTAAACGCAATGTATCCCAGAAATGAAGCAACTTCGGACATATGTTCATAGAAACCTTTTTTCTCAAAACGATATAAAGAATCACCGTCGGTAGTTACGTACCTTACTTAGGAAAAACGAGGGAAAAACATTTAAAAAAATCGATTTTCTCCAGAAACCACTCGTAAATTTATCTTCATTTCAATCCAAATCGACATACTTTTCAACCCTATTCGAGGATTGTATACGAAAATGGGGCACCTAAATCTGTCATTATCTGTTAATTTTGACAATAATGGAATATTGAATTCAGCACATGTTCAAATTCAAGAAACTTCCATCACAGGATTGATGAATTTTGAAGACAGGGACTTTGTACCAATAGAGCACTGTCAGTAACATAATATGACAGTTGCGGAACAATGTCATAGGGGGACAAACAAATCAAACTAAACAAAAACAAACCCATTGAACCCATTTCATAAGGCTACGTGAATCACTTAATGTCTGCAAAGTTTATAGAAATCGCGTTTATCCGCTAACACCCACAAAAAATGAATTTTTATTTCATCAAATGTTAAAGGCTTTGTTTGTCCCCCCATGACCGACATATTGTCACGTCAGCTGACAGTGCTCTATTATTTTATGACTCTGTCTATTCTCTTTTATTGTGTCAAATGTTCAAGATAGTTGGTCATAGATTTTTTGCTATGGTAATTGTAAAAATAAGTAGGTAAAAGTAGAAAAGAGAAATAAATTCATTAACAATTGTAAAGTACAATAATTATATTAATTTCGTTTCAATATACAAGCCTTCGAGTTATTCAAATTAGACAAAAATGTACTTAAGAAATAATATTAAAAAAATTGTTAAAAATTTAATGAAGCAAAATTTGTATTTCGTGCAGAAATACATTTATAAAATCATAGCAGAGCGCTTTCGACTAAAAAGTCATCATCAGTGCTTACATGAAAGTAAGTTATGGTTGAAAAATAATTAGAATTAAATTAATTACAATTGAAATATTCAAAAATTAAGTGATGAAAGTTTGAATAGAATTTTTTTTTAACAATTAGAAAAATGTGATTTGAAATAATGCAAAGTGAAGGTTAAGTACTTACTCGTCAGGTATACAAGAGCCAAAACCATAAAAACATCATGCGTCCAGAGAACGATGGAAGTGACAGATTGAAAGATCTGGGCCAGGATTAACCTGGATAAAATAGTTCTGATAGAACATGTCCTTTTGAATGTCTTTCATGAAATGAAGTGGAAATTAAATTGGACATTGCGTGACAAGGTGAAGTTGACATATGAAATATGACAGAGAATGAGTGAAATATAAATGACAAACTTAAGATGAGTCTTTGAGGCAACCAAGTCAAATATCTGAAATATCAATCTAATGAGAACTTCTAAAATTCAGATATATGCCAAGGTGGTCCAAAAGGACTGCAGCAAGGTAATGTGAGTGAATTTGAAATAGAACTGGTAAATTAGAATCATGAAACTAGTTTCTAAAGGTAGCAGAAACAGAGATCAGTAAATTTTTCAGTCTAATGAGAACTTGCAATCATCCGGTGTGATCAGGTATACCAAAGAAACACTCATGACATGTTATTATATTAATTTTTATTTTTATTTAAACTTATTTAAACTTGCATGCGTTACTTCTAGTGACTTGTACTACAATATTCCAAAAAATTATCAAAATTGGCTGAAAGCCATTTTCCCATTTGGTGCGGGGTCCTTTGGGATGTCACTTGAAAACCGTTGATATTCTTGATAATGAAGCCCATTCTTTTTTGTATAGGAAATATTGGGAATTAAGAAGAAGTAGACGAAATCAAGATTAATCCAGTGGCGTGAAAGTTGGGGAGGGCGATTAGGGGTGCCACCTGTTTAAGGTTACAAACACAAGATTTGTATTGAAGTTGAAGTTGAACTCACAACGTTTTTCAGTAAAATATGGATGATTATTATAATTTTGCCTTGTTTTAGTCATCACAAAAATCTAGACCCTAATATACAGGGTGGCCCTGAACCTGAATAATTCGGCAATGCTTGCTTCAGACGTTCTGCATGGGAGTAAGGATATTGAAGTACCTGTAATTCTTAAACTAATCGTTTCAGACCACGAGTGTGATAATTTGTTGGAATCGTTTTATCAGGAGGAATATGTAAATACCAAAATATACAGGTTGTCCCATTAATTATTATGAATCTGATGTCACGTGACAGAGAACAAAAAGGTCATTGGGTAACATAATATCAGAAAAAGCTGCACCAATTGCTTTGATCAATAAATAAAAAGCACAAAATCACATAGACCATATTTTTGTTAGAAAACAAAAAATGTGTACAGACATATCAATAATCTCTGCTGTGATACAAACATAAAAAATCATTTTACCACCACCGTGAATAACAAATCGGTCAGAAAATGACTTTGGTGAAGGTGGCGCCCGGAGCTAGTGCCCAAACCCAGCGCCCACCTCCCCACCACCAAGTCCATTTCATACTAGAGAAATGAATCGGCGCTGGCGCTAGCACACTCAATTTCATAAAATCGAATGAATTTACACACTTTTCATGAATCAAATTAGACAGTAGTCAACACTCTACTTGAGTGTTACCAACCTACTGAATTCCGTTTTTTCCAAAATATCGATATCACAGTGAAAATATCCCTCCTCTCTAAAAATAATAAGGTTTTTTAACGGCGAAGTTGTCGTGGAGTTTGGTTAGTCAGGAATCAAGCCTATATTTGAGAACTACCAACCCTCTGAATTTCGTTTTCCTCAAAGCCCTTCCTAGTAAAAAACACCCATTCCCTCAATTTTTTTTTTAACAAGCAAGTTGTCGCGGTTGGATCAACCCTCTATTTGAGAACTACCAACCCGCTGAATTTCATTTTCCTCATAGTAAAAAATACCCCTTTCCTAAAAAAAAAATTATTTTTCAAACAGAGAAGTTGTCGCAGATTTTGGTTAGTCAGAAATCAACCCCTTATTTGAGAATTACCAACCCTCTGAATTCCGTTTTTCTCAAATGGACTCTTCGTAAAATTGAGGGTGCCTGTGCCAGCGCTTATTCATTTCTCTGTGTGACCTGTGTGAGCTGGACTTGGTGGTGGGGGGGTGGGCGCTGGGTTTGGGCGCTAGATCTGGGCGCTACCTTCACGTTAGTATGGCCGCCCGGCCGACAGTTTACCGAAGTACTGTTTTCCGATGATAGAACAATGCGTTCCCGCATGTTTGCCGACGTTATAACAAACTAGGTTTTAGTATTTGCCGACGTCGATCGGACACAATTTCGCTTTGTCTTTATATGTGCGTGCCTACCCTGCAGGGTCTGAATCGGCTTTTTACTTTAGAATTCAATCCAGTGGTTAGAATCAATGAAATGTGGTATTGGCGCGATTTTCAAATTTCAGTAAGCCAATTTCCAGTGACTTTTTTGGTTTTAGTTAGTTACTGAATACCTACACCCAAAACTTTCTCTGGATATTCGATAAACAAATCGTTGATATCATTGAATGATATCAAAGCCAATCCAGAAATTGAACCACCATTGAGGCCATCCACGCCCAATTTTCTACAAAATTATATAGACATTGAATTTTCAGAACCTGAACAATCTTCATGTGTCATCTAACAATACTTCATTAGAAACAGGAACAAAAATAACCCAGGAGGAAGCAACAGATTTTTTTGCATATTCTTACAAAGCTTGTTTTTTGACAGTTTGTTGTTTCGACATAACAAGTAAACAAAATGAGAGGCTACCACCCCAACGATGGTGCGTTCATATTCAGTGAGTTTCAAAAAATTTGCACCATTCGTGAAACTCTATAAACGATTTGTCAGGAAATTTTATCTTTCATTGAAATGGGTGCATTGCGGGATATTTGTATTTGAGTTATCAAAAATCTAAATACTACCCTGGCTGTAATTTTTTATTCGAATATTGTTTTCAATATTCTTTCAATATTCTACAGTTTCTTGATCAAACTGTTTTGGTAATATCAAAAATAAGGGTAGTTTACACTTGCTCTCCCCTCTACGTCGTTTAGAAATTTATAATTTTTACAAATACAAATATCTTATGAAGAATAAAATTTTCTGACAAATCGATAATAAAAAGTTTCCAGAATGGTGCAAAGTTTCTGAAACTCACTGTGTATGAATGCACCATCATTGTGGTGGTAGACTCTCATTTTGTTTACTTATCACATCGAAACAACAAACAGAAAAAAAAATTGTTGGAATAGGTATGTGAAAAGTTTCTGTCGCTACCTCCCGGCCTAAAAGGAATACTTGATCGAAGTAAAAAACATATTAATAATATAAAAGGAAAGACATAAACGGAATATATTCCATTTCCATGAACTCTTCTTTCAGAACTGCTTCGGTCCGAGGTATTTCTAAAACAATTTTTGATGGCTGCGGTAATAAATGCATTTGTTGCCTTTCCCGATATAAAGCATTTGAAAAATTAATGAATTTTATGAAAAATTACCATTTATAAAAAAATATGTCCATAAATCTTGTGAAGCAAGGGAAATTTCCTTCTGACCAATTCACATATATTCAGTGATGAATTGTAATCTTTCTTGATAGATAATATCATTCTCGTGGTGTCTCACACTCTGTCACTAACAAAACCATACTCCATCAACTGAGAAACATGAAAAAAAAAAACTGCATTACAGCTAGGTCACTATTGTTTTCATAAAATACTAGAAAACATTAATAATTGAGAACAATTTATTATGTAGATTTCGGTAAAAAAAATAAAAAATGTTTTCAAATAATACCTATGCACTCTGTAATAAATTGAAAACTATCAATACTCACAATATTTCTGCAGATTTGGCAATTTTTAGGTTGGGTTGTTTATGATGAATAAAGTTCACAAGTCCTTTAATAATTTTTTTCTACATTCATGCAAAAAGCAAAACTTTATTGAACTGTATTTAGTGAAAAAAGAAGTTCTTTATTGCACTAGTGCAAGGAAAAATAAAGCTTGAATTTACTAATAAGAGAAAACACATCTGAAATTTGCAGACAGGACACTTTCAGGGAGACTGAATTCCGATAATGAGGACTCTGAGGTCTTCACCCAACGAAAACCACTGCAACATCCACCAAATTCACAGATATGACTCAACAGAGGTCACTGATGTTCTCAAAAAATGACATCCCCGAGGTCTCCACCAAACAAAAATATAAAAACACTGCAAATTCACTAATATAGAGGTCTGCGAGGTCAACATCCACAAAAATCCCGAGATACTGTAAATATAAATAATTTTGTAGACCACTGAAAAAGACTTTTCCTACGAACGTGCGGAAAAGTTACTTTTCCGCACGATTTTTCGTTTTGAAAGATGTACTTTTCCGTACGATTTAAAATCGTACGAAAAAGTTACTTTTCCGCACGATTTTTACTTTTAATGTCAAAGAAATTACCGAAATCTTGGAAACGTAGCCTAAAAACACAACAACAAACTCATAAATCCGAAAAACAAGAAAATAGACCTCCAAAACACAAATTATAAAGAAGGTATGGACACAATCGTTACTATCCGCTTCAAAATAGTCCAACACAATTGAAAGGAATGATAGAATAAAGAAGAGCACGAGCTAATCCTTCTCTAAATCCAATATGGCGACGCCCCAAGATGGCGGTTCGCAAGCAACATTTTTTTTACGTTCATGCAAAAAGCAAAAAATTATTCATTATGGTGCGGCACTAGGTGTAGGAAAATAAAAGCACAACTTAAATAATTAAGTATTACCATCGATTTGCATTGAAACAGATCACCATCATCTATTTTTCCTTTAATAATACTCATTTAAAAACTTTCAATTCTGAAAATATCAGAATTAATTTTGGACTGACGTATCTATAACCACAGTTACATTATAGAAATCAAAATCATAGTTGCCGTGAGCGCGCATGTTATCACGAGATGTGGTCATAGTACCGACAGCTTGCTCTATGCAGGTAGACGGTTTAGAACAAAGCGGATCAGTTTTGATTATGGAGTTATTCTCGGGAAGGCATTGTTTGTTTAACTCTGGCTAACATTAATACAAAATAATATAAAATATGTAACTGTTCAAAACGTATTGCCAATCTCACAGAATATCTCCTAACTATGTAGTGGGTTTGAACGTTTATGTTTGTCATGATGACAGCACGTTGAAGTAGAATGACAGAGGAGTGCAATAAAAATTGTATTGCACTAGTGCAATGAAGAACTTCTTTTTCCACTAAATATAGTTCAATGAAGGTTTGCTTTTTACATGAATATAAAAAAAAAAACTTTTTATAAAATTTGCAGTGCCTCCATATTTTTGTTTGGTGGAGACCTCGGGGACCTCATTCTTCGGTTTCAACGTCCCTTGCTGTGTCCTGTCTGCAAGTTTCAAAAAATGTAATAAGAAAGCATACATAGCAAATAAATAGTTCATTTACAAAATCGCCCAATTGACTAAAATCTCCTAATAAATATACATATTCTATGTCTCTAATGTTTTTAATACAGTAGACAAATAAATCATTATTTTCAGAGCGACACCTAATTGAAGAGAAAGAAATTACAAAATCATCTCCACAACGAACAAGAAGTGTAATAATAATTATTATTAATAATTCGGCTGTCCGTAATATACCCACATATTGTTTAAACCGCATTACCACAATAGATGACAATGGTAGTCCTATGAGCTATTTCGCAGTTCTTCGAATAATGTTGAGATTTGGCAACAATGCATTTCCATGAGGATATTCGGTAGATATTTCAGCAAAAATTTGTAATTTATTTGGAATTATTATAGAAGATCGGTGCCACTATGGTTATGAAAAACATTTGTTGGCAGCGCCATCTCACAGTTCAGAAACGAGAAAAATATGACTCAACATGAACCTTAACCATTGTAAATCAAAATAGTTTTTCTACAACTGCTATGAAAAGTGGCGTATTTCTCATAGCTTACTTACTTTTAAAACCATGTGTTGCTCATACTGTGAGAAATATTAATTCTCACGGCACTTTATCCACCCCACATACATTTATATGGAGAATCAACAAATATCGACAAAAACCAGTTGGCTGCTGTTTAGCTTTGAATAGTCATAGTTGTCGAGAACTGTCAGATTACCTATACAAGTTTTTTAAATTCTTAAGGTAGTTTTTATTCGTGTTTTGAAAAAGAAGTAGGCTATTTTCAGAATTTCTTTCGTTGTTTTCCTCGAATTAACATAGCTTTTCATGGTTGGTTTGAACATTCTATTCCAAATTCTGTTAGATACGTATATGTACTATTGAATAAATGAAAAGTACTCTATGGTGTAATGGAATGTGAATCAGCCTGCCACGCAGGCGGTCCGGGTACGACAACCGGGTCAAGCTATATTTTTTTTTATTTACGTCTTGATATTTTTACTAAGTCAAATTTAAATTAGTATTCAACTGTTGAGAGGTAACATACTTCATTGCTATTTTAGTTCTGCTGACAATAAAAATAAATATTGAATTACAATACTTGTATTCTTTAAATTTGTGCAGTTGTAGAAAAAGTATAGTGTCCAACATGTGGGAAAAGTTACTTTTCTCTCTTGTTGCACAATATACTATTACGACCCAATTATCACTATCACTAGGTGCCGACATGGTACCGATGCTGATGATGCCGACATAATCCCGACCTTTAACCGTCGATTTCTGTTTACTGGGACACTCTCTCCAACTGGAAGTACTGATAAAGTTCTTTGTCTTCGTCTCGGTTCTCACCTTACTATTCAGTTTTTTCAAGAAAATATAGTGATTACTTGAATTTGTATATTCTTCGAAGTAATTAAGTATTTAATGAATTCGTAAATATTGGCTGACTTTCATATATTGTTTCAGACTATTGTGAAGCTGGATAAAGTGAAAAACCGAAGTCAACCTCCACCTTGTCCAACTTATAAGAAGCCTAGCAAACAGTGTCCTAAGGAAGAGAAACATAAACAACCATATAGACAACAACGAGATTTGAATTCACCAGAATATCGGAAGGATTGAGAAACGTGGGTTGATGAGTATTAAATAGTTTGAGAACTTGATTTATTTATGAATATGCAGAAAATCATTAATTGTAGAATGCCAAAATAACATCTGGTCAGTTTATGCTAGTATCATTCATGCCATAAAAAAGTTAGATATGTAATTGTCAAAGTTCTGATCAGCATAAGTTGCTTGCCAACCAGCCAACCTTAGTTACCTTTTAAATCCATCCATCTCGGTGATCCTCAAGCTGAAGGAGAATCCCAATTTTGTCTTCTTCGGCTATATACAACGTATTGAAAGTTGATAAATACAGAGCAATTTGATTTTGATAAGGATTTTTGGAAGATCTGGTGAAAATGTTGAAGCATTTGATTTTAATGACTTCCATTATGGGGTATGGAGATACTTACCATTCTAATTCAAAGATACAATGAGCCTTCTATTAAGTATTATGTATACAGGGTGAACTACCACCATTTACCAAAAATTAAATGGGATACTGGTCTGTCATATGTGAAAACACTTGTGAAGTTTGAGAGCTATCCGTGATGATTTAATTTTTTTGTATAACATCCTTCATGTAGATGCCACTGGAACAGAAAAGTTGTGAACACAGCCATATGCCCCCGAAGAAGGTAGTCATGAGCCACCGCAAGCGCGCTTGTAATGTTGCAACATGATGCAAGTGCAACATTTAACAAGATGTGAGGGTATGCTTAAATCAACGCGGAACTGGTAGCGGGAACGGGATGAACGTAGGAACTAATACACCAGCAAGATATATGAACATACATTCCGGTGCGATTACTCGTAACCCGAAATGCGGGAATACGAAAAATCGCTCCGGTATATATCTGGCTTTAGAATTGGGACCCTTATTTATCATCCCGTTCCCGCATTGGCCGCGTTGGTTTGAGCATACCTCAACTTGCTCTCAGGTAACTCAATTGAAAACTCTAATAGTCCTAGGTATAGACATTTGGGAAGCACTGGCAACGGTGCACGTCTGTCACTCCGTTTGTTTTGCAAAAAGTAATGGTATATTGGGTTAGATTTCATCTATTGTAAATCGATGAAGTTCAATATGCCATCGTTTACGTCTCGCGAATATCTTGAAGTTATTGTAGATTATTCGACACCGACATTCAATTTTGCTCCTGTGGTGGGTACTGTGTTGTGTTATGCAAAAAATACGTATTTGCAATTTTCTAGTGGGAGTTATGCCAAAATTTCATTTCAAATAACCAAATTCGGTCTCACCTTTGATAAAGAAATTGCGACAGGGATTCTGGCTATCTATGTTTGAAAATTAAAGAGCGGCGTGTTTCTACACTTATAAAAATGTTTTCCACCTCATTCGGAGGGGAGAGCACACTGTATCATTTTCTGTAGTTGGTCGTATTTCACCCTATATATGGAAGTGAGGCCATTTGGATTGAGAGATGTCAGCTGCATGAGGTTATTTAATCAATTTAGTTAAACTATTCATTTGAGATAGATAGGTAAATATATGAATAGATACAGCAAAAGGATGCATGTTTTCAGTCAAAGTTCGCGTGTCACTATAAGATAATAATGATAGTAATGATAATAATAATAATAATTATAATAATGTAGTCCTCCTCGACCATCAAAGTGGGACAATATTCGTCATAGAGTTTTCGGCTCCTGGCGAAACGAACATCGTCCGAAAAGAGGAGAAAAAATGGACAAAATATCGATAGTTACTCTTTGAACTCCGCAGGCTGTACCCAAACCAGTCTGTTAAATTGGTGGTTCTGATTATAGGGGTCATTGGTGGAATGATGGACACGCTGCTCTCTAATCTAAAAATCATACTGGCTTGCCGTGATGTGGCAGAAATCTTACCCGGACGAATTCAGAAGGCTGTCATCTTTGGTTCACTCCGTCTGCTCAGGGCACATGATTCTCGAATCCAGTAGTTGCTCACCCCACAGATGTCGAGAGTGGCTATCTGGGTAGATAACACCAGCGTGCCCTCCGGATGTGTCGGAGCTCCGGAGACAGGGCCCGACTGGTATAATCCAAACGTATACCAAAATAATAATAATAATACTAACAATAATAATAATAACAATAATGATAGGAGGAGTTCATCATACCGGCTTGCAGTCATGCGGCAGAAATTTCAGCCGGACGAGTGAAGAAGGCTGTCATCCTTGGTTCACTCTGTCTCCTCAGGGTACATGATTATCGGACCAAGTAATCGCTCACCCCACGGACGTAGAGATTGACTATCTGGGTGAATGACACCATCGCGTCCTCCGGACTGCGCACCCCGATAACGCCTGAAGGAGTTTGACGAGAGCTCTTGAGGGCACAAAGGACTTGGCTGATCCAGGTCCGGATGGACTGGTGAACTTCTGGTGGAAACGAATTTCAAGCACCCACCACCATTTGGCTAGTGTTTTCAACTAATGGCTAAATGGGGAGTAGCAGATTGCTGGTTGGTTTGTCGAGGGGTGAACCGTGCTGATCCTAAAAACCGGAGATTTGTCGGAACCAAAGAACTACAGGCCAATAACATACCTGAACCTATGTTATCTTGTACATGCTAATACTCACCGCACATGACTACGTGTACGAACGGGGATAGAAGGAGAGAGGGTCCAAGAAGAAGATCGCTGGCTGCAAGGAGAATCTGCTCATCGATAGATGTCGATCTGGAGGACTCAGCAACAGAAGGCATAAGGTCACCCATTTATTTTACACGGATGACAAAGTTTATGCCTCAGAAGAAAAAGATCTACATCAGTGTTTGAAGGTGGTGGAAGTGTACACGCGGGCTATCGGCATGGAGTTTGAGACCGACAAATGTGCCACGGTTCACCTGAAAAGACAACGATGCGAAGATTACGGAGAGGACGTCCAGCTCATAGACGGAAGCATCCTACATCATCTTGATGCCGGAGAGACGTACCCAGATAGCACATATACCTTTTGAGGCGTTCATAATAATGTCCTCAGGATGTGGAGGGCGAACCAGAAAACGTCCCTAGGACGTTATGGGATGTTATGGGAACAACTTGAGGCTGCACCCTAGACGTCACAAAAACCTTTTGAGGTCCCTTTGAGGCGTTCACAAAAATATCCTCAAAATGTCTAGAGGAACCTTCGGATGTCCCCAGTCATACCACGGAAGAAATAAAACAGTTTCGTCTATTTTCCATAATTTTATGATATGATTACTAGTTTTGATTATTACATCGTCTTCATAACTAATAATAAAAACTAGCAACAAATCCTAAAACTTTTAGTGGAAAATAGACAAAAGTATTTTGTTCCTTTTGTTGTAGTGAAAATGAGTTTTCATAAAATAGAAAAGTCATCGATCAAGTTAGTCTCTAATCAGAGTATGGTTATGTTTTTCAATAAACAAATATTCACAAGTAACAAAACTTAAAGAACCTTTATTCATTTGAAAAAAAATGGTATAAAAAGCCAATTTCAGATAAAAATATTTATTTTTATGAGATATATCTATAAAATAAACAATTTTTTGGTTGGAAAATATAATAGTTATTTATGCAACAAGTGCAAAAAGTTGTTGTTTATTGCACGAGTTTCATACAATATTTTTTATACGTTCATTCATTTAGGTGGCACTAAACTGCAACGAAGACATTGTTTGTTTGAATCTATCTTCTAAAAGTAATTCAGAAAAATTTTGTGTAATTCAGATGATATTAGAAGGAAATAATTTTATTTTTAACAAATTGCATTTTCTAGTAATTTCATAGTCCATTATATAATAAATATGATGAAACATGCAACTATTTAAAAGATAATACAATCTCACAGAAAATGGGCTAAATTTGGCGTCGATTTGAAAGTTTATGTCTGTCATGATGACATAACACAGTAGAAAGACTTTATTGCACTCAGTGCATCAAATATAGTTCAATAAAGTTTTGTTTTTTGCATGAACGTAGAAAAAAATATAAAATACTCTCAAACATTTTTGCAAGATTTCATAGAATAGGAGTACCATCTTCCCCTTCCTTGGCTGCCAGTGCTATTCTTTTGGTTTCAACCCGATGTCGATCAGGTGTGGTTCCTAGTCAGACTTTTATCATACCTGCAATTTCAACTCCTGCGACATTTCTCGAAGACAAACTGAAATAGTTATTTATGCAACAAGTGCAAAAAGTAAGTGTTTATTGCTCTCGACGGGAAATTGTCCAACTCGGCCTAACGGCAACACGTTGAGTGCAATAAACAATTTTTGCATGAGTTGCATACAAGATTTTTTTCTACGTTCATGCAAAAAGCAAAAAATGATTTATCAAGGTACGACACTAGGTGTTGGAAAATGAAAAGCGCAACTTAAATAATAGATTATTACTATAGATTCGCATTGAAATAGATCACTATCATCTATTTTCCATTAATAATACTCATTTCAAAATTTTCAATTCTGTAATGGTCAGAAATAATGTTTGACTATCGTTTCTATAACCACAGTTGCATTATAAAAATCAAAATCATAGTAGCCGTGAGCGCGTATGTTATCACGAGGTGTGGTCATAGTACAGACAGTTTGCTCTTCAGGTAGACGGTTTAGAACAAAGTGGCTGCTAACATTATTACAAAATAATATTAAATATGTAACTGTTTAAAACGTATTGCCATTCTCACAGAATATCTGCTAAATATGTAGTGGGTTTGAACATTTATGTTTGTCATGATGACAGCTTGTTGAAGTTGAATGACACATGAGTGCAATGAAAACTTTATCACTAAAGTTTTGCTTTTTGCATAAATGTAGAAAAATAAATAAACAGGGTCAAGTGGAAAAAACCTGGAATGGAAAAATTAATTATGGCTAAAACTCACCAATGTTGTGAACGTACCTTAATGTGTATTACCGATAGGGTGTGTTTTGTGCTCTATGGATGGAACGTTTTATGATGACGTGGCATGTAGAAGTAAACTGTCAACTTGGTCAGCGAATTGAATAAAGTATGTCCTGAAGAATGCGTGTTTTCTTGTAGCATAAATAAAAATACACAGCATTATTGGCGACGAGGGAAGCTGAATCCACTAGTCAGAAGTTTCGTGTCAGTAAGTCCAGTCCTCATAGTCATTACTCGGGATCAATAACCTCAAGGAGTAGTCAAGTCAAAGTCTTGTTGAAGATGTCTTTTATTGGGAGTATTGAGCCTTTCAACCCTAACGAGTCAGATATTTCGTTACGGATGAAAAGAAAAGAGCAATGTTCCTAACCTTAATTGGTGCCGAAGCATATGGTGCTTTGAAAGATATATTGTCCCCGGATTTACCCAGCTCTAAATCGTTCGATGAATTGAAAACAACATTAGTTAGCCATTTCAACCCAAGAAGGTTAGTCATTGCAGAAAGATATAAATTTTATAGTGCCCAGCAGGAGCAAGAAGAGGATATCAAGTCTTACGCTACAAAATTGAAGAACTTATCACAATATTGTGAGTTTAATACTTTTTTAAATGAGGCGCTAAGAGATAAATTTGTATGTGGTTTGCGTTCAGAGGCCATAAAGCGTAAATTATTGTCAGAAGATGGATTAACCTGGGCAAATGCTTTTAAAACAGCGGTTGCTATGGAGCTAGCTGAAGGACAAATGAAAGCTATGGGCAATGAAACAGTACACATCAATAAAATGAGTCACAGAAAGCTACAAAACAAAGGTCCTGTCAAATTTGAAAGGAATTCGCAGTCTCAAGCGATACCTGGTCAGTCGTACAAAGAAGTAAAACCTTGCTTTAGATGTGGGAGGAAACATGAACCTGAAAACTGTCCAGCAAAAGCATGGGAGTGTTTTAAATGCCATAAAAAGGGCCACACAAGTAGAGTTTGTCGCAGTGCAGGTGTTAAATCATTAAACGAAGATGTCGAGTTAGATGAGGAGTCTCAAGATGAAGAAAACTCCTTAGAACTGGGATTTATTGCAAAAATTGAGAAAGGAGCAGAAAAAAGTTTAAAGGTAACCTTGAATGTCGAAGGTAAGCTCCTGAATTTTGAAGTGGACTCAGGTGCGTGTATCTACATATAAAAAGTTATTCAGTTATTATGAATTATGTCCTGTTAAATATAAACTAAAGGTTGTAACTGGTCAAAACGTAAATATTGTAGGTGAATTTAATGTCAAAGTTTTACATAACGAGCAACACGTTTTCTTACCTATTGTAGTATTAGAAGGTGATACAATATTCACATCATTATTAGGTAGAAATTGGCTTGATATTATCAGTCCTAATTGGAAAAATATGTTTAATCTAAGGCATGTCAGTCAAGATGACCAGCTCTGTAAGTCTAGGTTTTGTCCATCAGTCACTCGTCAAATAGAAGTTGAGAGTGATGAACTAATAGTTCAAAATGAGTCAATAAAAGTTGAAAAACAAATTAGTCAGGTCAGTGCCAGTCGAGTGAGTAAAAAATACGATGAGTTAGTTGCCGACATCAAAAATAAATTTTCAGAAGTGTTTGAAGAGCAACCTAATTCATATATACGAAAGTTTTTAGTCGAGCTAAAAGTTAAGGAAGGTACCCAACCTATCTTTCACCGGGCCTATAACATGCCATTTGCCTTGCGTGCAAAAGTGGAAGCTGAGTTATTGAAAATGGAAAAACAAGGTGTCATTTCAAAAGTAAGTTTTAGTAACTGGTCAAGTCCAATTGTCATTGTTCCTAAAAAAAATTCAGGAGATATACGAATTTGTGTAGACTTTAAAAAGACACTAAATACCATTTTGAAATCAGATCATTGTACATTACCAATCCCTGAGGACATTTTTGCTTGTTTGAGTGGGCAAAAATGCTTTTGTGTAATAGATCTCAAAGGAGCTTATCAACAGCTCCAAGTCAGTGAAAAATCTAAAGAGTTGTTAACTATAAACACTCATGTAGGTCTCTTTTCTTATAACAGGTTGACCTATGGTATCAGTGCCGCCCCAGGCATTTTTCAGAATGTCATGGATACCATCTTGGCAGGATTATCAAACTGTAAAGCTTATCTGGATGATGTCCTGGTTTTCGGAGAAACTTTAGAACACTGTTATAAAAACTTGATTAAAGTATTTAAACGTTTTCAAGAATATAACGTTAAGGTTAATAAAAATAAATGTAAATATTTTCAAGATCATGTAGAGTTTCTAGGGCATATTATAGATCAACATGGAATCCATCCCACTGATGAAAAGATTTTGTGTTTGAAAAACGCGCCTACACCAACCAACTTAACAGAACTCAAATCATATTTAGGTCTACTTAATTACTATGGAAAATTTATACCCATGTTATCCACACAGATTAAGCCATTATATGATTTATGTAAAGGAGGAGTCATTTTTGAGTCAAACTGGTCGGCAGAATGTCAGAAGGCTTTCATCTTGATCAAAGAACTCGTTACATCTGATAGTGTGCTGATCCACTATGACCCAAAATTACCCTTATATTTGACTTGCGATAGTAGTGGATATGGAGTGGGTACGGTGCTCAGTCATAGGATAAACAAGGAAGAAAGGCCTATTATGTTTGCTTCAAGTACCTTATCACCACCTGAAAAAAAATATTCAAATTTAGAAAGAGAGGCTTTAGCAATTATGTTTGGTTTGAAAAAGTTTCACAAGTATATTTTTGCCAGAAAATTTGTTTTAATCACCGATCATCAGCCACTTCAATTTCAGCGGCAGCCAGAATTACCAGATGGGCTATAACTTTGTCTGGTTATGACTACACAATAGAGTACAAAAAAGGTTCCTCAATAGCTAACGCAGATGGGTTGTCCAGATTACCTATGGACAGTAATACAGATATCACAGACTCTCTGTTCTCTTTCAACTTGTTAGATGAAATACCTCTCTGTGCAGGCGATATTGCTTATGAGACTAAGAAGGACCGAGTTTTAGTTAAAATTTTAGATTTTACCAGATTAGGGTTCCCTAATAAAGTAAAAGATGAATTGACACCTTATTTTAGAAAAAGACAAGAACTCTCAATTGAACAAAATTGTCTCATGTTGGGTAATCGAATTGTCATCCCAGAAAAACTGCGTAACAGAGTTCTAGAACTCTTTCATGAACAGCATACTGGCATAGTTCGCACAAAAATGTTGATAAGATCATATTGTTGGTGGCCAGGCATTAGTCATGATGTTGAAAAGTTCATTAGTTGCTGTGATGTTTGCCAACGAAATCAAAACTTGATTAATACTAATCCTCTTGTTTCATGACACATTTAGGATGACCTTAGGTCCGAAATCCTCAGCATCCTCAGGTTGCCACTGAAGGGACTAACCTGGAACAATTACGGCGCAGATACTGAGCCTCAATGATCCTAGGTTGTGGAAAATAAAACGTCCTCTTCGAGCTTTTGGCGACATATTTAGGATGACCTTAAGCGAATGTGTGCTGTGTGGGTATATTTACTCAGGGGTGGAACAACGCCTCTCTCAAAAGGTAACCACGGAAAAAAACTCTCACCGCGACAAGTATTAGCATAAACTTCGACAGATCTCTTGCTTCATCAGGAAAATGTTCTTCCACTCAACCCTATTCCGATCTTACTCTACTCATTCAGAATAATAAAATGGACACAGGAGGAGCTGCGACAACTCGACGTAAACACTTGCAAGATAATGCACCTTTATCCGTTCCTCGGTTATATCTTTCCCGACAACAGGAAGGCCGAGGACTTTGTCTTCACTACAGAATGTTACTGGACGGAGTCCCTTGTTGCATGGTCCGTGACCATTAAAACGCATGGATTGGAGCGTTTCTCTTCAAGGCAGCAATCCAAGCGGCTCTCACTTCCGACACCAAACGGCGTGACCCAAACTCTATTACCGAGTTGGAACCCGGCGAAAATCCCAAATAAAGCCCGCAGAAAATGCAGTTCTGCTGCAGCTGCATAAGAATAATCCCATGCATGGGGTCTTCTTCAAGAACGTGGAAGACCTCGGCCTATCCGAAAACTCGACCTACGCCTTTCTAAGGTCAAGTGGGCTGAAGTTGGAGACCGAAGTATTCATAATGGCCTGCCAGGATGGTGTCTTTAACACATTGGTCTAACGTAGCCGCGTGATGGGTATAGAGGTCTCTGATACTAGATGTAGGGCCTGTTGCGAGGCGCCTGAGACCACGAGACACCGGTGTTGCCTTACGCTCCGAATGATGTTGAGTCCGTTGTGGAGAACGAGAAGTGCCGGATCTATTAGAACTACTTGTTCCCCACGCTTAGGCAAATACAAGCCAATAAGCCTGATATAGACGATGTTCGTCATAGAGTTTTCGGGTCTAGGGCAATTCCCCGACAACAGTTCACCGACTGGACGATTCCCTGAGAGGATAATTCCCCGACGGGGACTATTCCCCGACAACAGTTCACCGACTGGAATATTCCTTGACGGTCAAAATCTTACTTTGGTGGTATTGTATGAATTGGACACCGAAATGAGAAAATTGAGAATTGGTAACTTGGGATTTTTGTGGTCAGATATTTTCATCATTTAAATTGAAAACATTACTTTTTCTTTAGAGTGCATGTCTTTTTGATGATGTTGGATTTTATGAATTTGTGATCCAAAAAACCCAAAGGTAGCAATAAAATTATTAATATTTCACAGAAACAAAAGGCTTTATTATTTCAAAACGGTAAAAGTTCTTACTGTAATTAGTTCAAAGGGTCAACAACCCTCTCTAAGTGTAGTTATAAAATTATTGATATTTCCTTTATTATACTTTATTTCAAAATGGTAAAAATTTGTATAGTCACTCTATTCAATAATTAAGATTGTGAGCTATACCGTGCAAAGAGACGGAAATACGGAAACTGCTGTCTCGTCATATTTCGCAACGAGGGCTGCTATTCTACCGGCACAATAACGGAACTTTTTACGACTAGGGGGACCTTCTCCTACGTATTGTTCTATCTGAAGCTCATGTAAACATTGCTCTTGTTTTATTGCTTCTACAAACTTCCATATATTCCGCTGAAACCTGAGCCTCGAAAGCTTGATGCCACCCTTCTACCGAATTGTTTGTTTTTGGCAGTCCTTTCACTACAGTCTCTTGACAATTCCACATTTCGTGGGGAATCCGAGGTGAGCGGCGATGTTGGCGTCTTTGCGGACGTCCAATCCAGGTGTCTTCGAAGTAATCCACAACTGGCTGATCATCCTCGGGAATCATTTTCTCCTCACACAAGGTTTCAAATGCAATGGCCACATTTGCTGTAGGCGCCAATGCTAAGGCTGGTAGTAACTTCAGTTTCAGTGCGAACTCCGCATCGGTTTCGTACTTCTTACTCAAGCCTTCTGATTGGATTTTTCTAAAAATATATAGGGAAAAATGGAAAAAGCATCCGTAATATGAGTATTTTTTGTTTTATCTGGAAATAACACATATACTAATGGTTAACATTCCACGAATTTGAATGAAGTAAGGTGGCTTCGTCAGTCTGTCAAAAAAGAACAATGGTTTGGTGCTTACCTGGAGTCTATCCAATTTTCTTTCTTCTCCAATTTTGACTGGGGTTGCAACCTCCTATTCACTATGGGGGTGGACTGTACTTATGATTCTTCAGTAAAATGTTAAGATTCCGTAAAATTTTCACATAAAAGCGGTGCGATTGCGATTCAGGCACATTGAGAAATTATCGACACGAGTACAAATTGTAGAGGTCAGCAAAATAGTGTCTTGCCCTTTCAATGCGACTCTTCTCGTATTGAAAATTAATATTCTGTTGTCATTCGGTCCAGAATCATTGAGCAAAAAGGATTCTCCATTTTTCGTTAATTTATATTCTTCCGGAAAAATTATATCTCTTCGGTGGAGTGGTAAAGCCGGAGCAGCATCCTCCTTTGTACGAATTTTCCTTATAGTTCTCTTCATGTTGGAAACTTTCGGTGAGTATGCTGCAGTAGCCTGGGTAAGTCCATTGGATGTAGTAGAGATGACATGATGTGGTGCATCTTGGGTACTTATCGCGCTTTCACGTATCTTAGTATGAACTTTTGTTTTTTCTACCTCTCTAGCATCTGCAGTGTGGTTATGCTCTCCTGTTTTTTTAAGTACTTCGTTTTCAAGTGTTGTAACCCGAGCACTGCATTTTATTTTGTGATAATAATCACATTTCCAAAAAAAATTCTCGTCCCTGTTGTCTTTTTATAAATAACCATCAAGTAACAACTTTTTCTTTCGTTTTTCACTAATAACAAACTCTTGTCATTTCACGCTGGTAACTGTAGCACATTGTGTTTCGAATTGAACAATTTAACTTTCTGAACTGTATTGTATATACGGAGAGGGTCATTGAGTCTAATAAAGAAAGGGCCCTTTTATTTCTGTGAAATATTAATAATATTATTACTACCTTCGGGTTATTAACCCTTTCCTTTTTTAATTCTTCCAGGTTAGGTAACTTACTAATTACAGTAAGTGAGAACTTTTACCGTTTTGAAATAAAGTTATTAAGGAACGACCCTTTTATTTCTGTGAAATATTAATAATTTCATTGTTACCTTTGGGTTATTGGTCCTTCCTTTTATAATTCTATTAGGTTCGCAACCCTAATTTTCCATAATGAATGTTTAACATTCCTAGCCATCACATAGAACCTATCAATTCCAAGTTACCAATTTTCCATTTCCTCATTTCGGTGTCAAATATATACAATACAACCAAAGTAAGATTTTGACCGTCGGGGAATAATCCAGTCGGTGAAGTGATGTCGGGGAATTATCCTCTCGGAGAATCATCCCGTCGGTCAATTGGTGTCGGGGAATTATCCGGTTCCTAGAGTTTTCGTCTCCTGGCGAAATATCGAGATTCATGTTGAAAAGGGGAACATTCTCCATGAAAATTGAAAAATGTGATTTATTTGTAATAACAGAAAACAACTACTTCCCCGGCACAAGCCACGCTGGACATTGAACTCCGCAGGCTCTACCCAGATCAATCTGTAATAATGGTTGTTCTGATAATAGGTTTCTTTGGCGGCGTGATGCTTTTGCTACTGTATAACCTAAATATCATACCGGCATGCAGAAGGCTGTCATCCTCGGTTCTCTGAGTCTGCTCAGAGCACACGATTCCCGGACCCAATAGCTGCTTACCTCATAGTTTGGGAAATGGTTATTCAGGTAATGATCAACCCTGCGCGCCCTCCGAATGTGTTTGAGCTTCGGAGAAAAGGCCCTACTGGAAAATTTCATTTTGAACACATATAGTAATAACGTCTTCATTCCCAAAAAAACATATGCTGCCTATATTAGGGAAATATAAAAATTAAATGGATGAACAAAAACTATGTATCTAATAATGATATAATTAATTGTCAAATCATATAGGTACAGGGTACAGGTCTAATATGAGAAGCAAACGAAAATTTACATTTTTTTTCTCATAGTGCTGTTACGGGTTCCTTTTGTTATCTACGTCCGATACTCTGTAGCTTCTTCCTTCAGGACTCTGCAGTTTTTTTTAATTGTTTGAATTTTCTTTGGGACTGATGCTTATCTCTTTGAGTGTTATTGTTTTTTTTTTTCGATAATCTGACAGTTTTGAAAGATAACCTCCAATGCCTTGGTAGATTTTCTCTTCTTCCTCTTTTCTCAATATTCTTCCTGAAACATAAAAATTATCCTTGTTTAAATAAATCCATAAACCAATCTTTTTCTATTTTAATGTGAACCAAATATTATTAAAATCACCCAGGAAATCTGTCACCATCATCTCATTTTCCACATTCAAAATATTCAAATGTAGTTGAGCAACAATTGTCTCTTACTTATGAACTTGCCTTAATCATTTATGTCCTCTGTCACTGTTCAATGCAAAAGCCACATGATTTGATTTGATGATACTGATAAAACTCTCAACAGACCTGTTGGATAATATTTTTGTAGAGCAAAAATCCTACTTATTTCAAACATCCTGAAATACAGGAACAGACATCCATAGGGCCACACGACAATAAAGGTTTGTACCCAAACGAAACTATATTTCTTAGCATAATTCAGCTGAACGTAATCATATCTGCATCATTATGTTTCAGGCCTTTTTACCTTCGCTTCTTAGTCAAGATTTATCTTTCTGCTGCTCTCTTCGCTTTCATATTCAGCTTCTCATCCGTTCATACTGAACATCTGAATTTCAAATATTTTATTGATTGCTTACTGCTTATAGAGCTCAGAATTATCTATTTATAACTTGTGGCTCACTTTAAAGACGCATATGTGAGATTCGCCCATAATATTTATTCTTGCATGCTTGCTTACGTTTATTTAATACCTGCAATATAATTCACGAGCTTATAAACAAGACATCTCAGCCAGTTATACGAGCTTTATACTTATCGAACCTTACCAGGAATATTTGTTGTGAGCTGGCGATATAGCTATATCTGAAAAATTATTCTGGTCATTTCCACCATAGAGCGCTGATAATAACTACATATCGTTCAGGTATTACCTTTTTTGTATATGTTCTCATCTCGTATAGTAAAAGTATCAAGATCAATGGTATAGCATTCATAGTCATAATTTATTACACTAAGGTAAAAAGACAATAAATTTTGTGGAAATTTTAAGTCATAACTATGGATTTCCATCAAGTAACGACCACGTCAATCCAAAACAACCTTAGAATCCTGAGATACGTCAGATGTCAGAGTGAATCGAGTGATATCACTGACAACTGACACCTATGACATTTCTTCTTCTGTAGTGTTAACGACTGTGCTAGGGAACAAATTGCCAGTATTCCTGTATGACGGGCTTGTGGTCTCCAGAGTACGATCAGTATTATTTTTTTGTCATTTCGTAAAAATAATTAGACGGAGACTGAATGAGATATTATCATTCCAAGTTTTGTATTAGATATTTATAGTTTAATTAAAGTTTGATTATTATCTCTGGATAATTTCCCGTTTCATTCTTTTTAAAACACACATATAGTTGACTCAGAGAATATTAAAGTTCTCTGGTTGAGTCCTAAAGGGTTGATAACACGGGTGGCGCTCGTTCTACCAACTTACCCACGCCCTTCTTCACTGTTAATTGGCGGCCTCTCCTTTAGACGTTCAAATAATTGAACTCAATAAGTTCAACCACCCACCTTGCTACTACTAGACCACTCTTGGAAGTTGGCGTAGCAGTGCTTTTGCTTCATGATGTTTGTGCTGAAGTTTATTTTCATAGGTAAAAATTATACAATTATTTCCAAGGTCATCAAAATATTTCCTCACAAATATTGAAAACAATAATATTTTCTTTTATTGGACTCCAAAGAAGGCCATATTAGTTAGAGACAACTAAAATCATCATTATTCGGTTCACTGAATTTTGCTGGTACATTTCTTATATCAGCTGTAGGAAAGCTGTGAGAAATCTACAATAGCATAAGAATTTTAATTGGATTACTTTAAACAAGCAGTAACAACAATATGAATGTCTTGAATGTCCTTTCCGATTTCTGAGGTTAAAAAAACAGTTGATTCTCTACCATTTCTGGGACTACACGTAACACGTCTAAATTGAGACTTTTTTTTAGTTAGCTTGGGGTTGCCAACTAGGGGGTAGCACCACTCCATATGCACTTAACAAAACTTCATCAAAACTTAATTGGGCTTATTACTACCGAACTGAATGTCTACTCACTATATAGGTGGCGCTACCATAGTCGCGTGGACGTTGAAAATCCGCGAAAGGATTTTCCCTAAGAAATATACGTAAAACAGGCCATGGTAAATTTGCAAATATGCCTTAATTGAAATATTTTATGCTAACTCATTGTATAGCTTTTGTAAATAATATGTTGTATATAGTCCAAAGATCTCAAGCCTACGACTTTTACGTGATATTAAATCCGCCGGTTAAAAATGATGAAACATAACTTATCTGAAATAAAGGATTATGAATATTTTTAATGAATTTTATTTTTTGAATAGTTTTAAGGTTTATGACCATTGTTAAGATTGTGTTTGGATTAGTCGAAGTGTGTAAGCTGTTGTTCGATCTAAGGAGGCATTCTGTTACGACATATTCACAAAATATCAATTTTAAATTATTAGGAGTCAATAATCATCACAATTTGAGAAGTGCTTGTGAAAATTTGATATCTATCAGATATAATGACCATTCACTTGGACGAACATTTGTTGTCTAATTTATTACAAAGAGTGAAATTTGTCATTGAAAGTTTTTATGTTCAAGATGGTGTCAGAGAATTGTCATCAACAAAATTCTGATGAATGGCTTCGTTATGGAAGAACTTTTATAACTGCTTCTGAAATGGAACATTTTTTTGTGGCTTGAAGCTTAAAAAATGTTATCTCTAAGAAATTGTGGGATTGTAAGCTTGGAACATTTACCAGCACCAAAATGTGGACGGGAACATGAAAAAGACGCATTTGATTCATATCAAAATGATTTGAATATTTATACAGTGAACCGCCAAAAAGTATGTACCATATCGGAAAAAAGTTTATTATTAGAATATTAGAAAAAAGATTCTTGGGAAAAGTTTCTGCATGTTCGATAACGTGAAAATCGATTTTAACACATGTCACATGATCGCTGGTATGGCGGCAAATTGAAAAAAATTATTATGAAAAGGCACAAAGTGAGGTAAAATGGCAAGGTATCAAAAAAAGTTATTTGGAAAAGTTGCTTAGAATTAAATTTTATACACATGTACAAAGTTAAAAAAGATAATGAGAGAAAATTGAAAATAGCAATTTTTTTTTAATAATTTTTCAGCTGTATAAAAATATCAAGTTATTATCCTATGAATAGCTTGACCATACTAAAATATTTGTATTTCAATGATAATGACAAAACTTTCTCATGTTCTCTACACCAGTGAGTATTAAATTGAAAAAATTGGATTTTGTTAAAAGCCTGGCTGTTACATTGGTTCGTATCTAACAGTTATATCAGAATTCCACGACCATTGTGATGACATAACACTCCAAAAACATGGTGTTTTCTAGATTATAATCAAGTTTCTATGATAATCGTGCTGGAGCGTTTCACTTCGCATGCAATGTTGAAAACTCTAGCCTCTTTAATTTGACTCACTATTTTTAAGATTCTGTGCGAAGTGAAACGTTCGTGCACGATTATCATCAAAAATTGATTATAATCGGAAAAACACGATATTTTTGGATTTCCCTATCATCGCAATAATAGTGGAATTGTGAAATAACTGTTAGATACGAACCAATGTAACAGCAAAAGTTATGACTGAATTAAATTTTTTTTATTTAGTGCATTCTGGTGTGGAGAAAATGAGAAAGTTTTGTTATTATCATCGGAATACAAATATTTCAGTATGGTCAAGCTATTCAGAAGAAAATAATATGATATTTTTCTACAGCTAGAAAAATATTTAAAAAAATTGCTAATATCAATATTCTCTCATTATCTTTTTTAACTCCGCATGTGTGTATAAAATTGAATTATAAGCAACTTTTTCAAATAACTTTTTCGATATCTTGCCATTTTACTCGACTTTTTGCCTATTCATAGTCATTTTTTTCAATTTGCCGCCATGCCAGCGATCACGTGACATGTGTCAAAATCGATTTTTAGGTTATCGAACATGCACAAACTTTTCCCAAGAATCTTTTTTCCAATACTCTACTAATAAACTTTTTTCCCATATGTTACATAATTTTTGGCGGTCACTGTATATTGAAAAAATGTAGTTTTCTAGTATACAAAAAATGTCCTGGCATAGGATGCAGCCATGATGGCCTTAGCATCGAAAATGGAAAAATGATATTGAAAGATACTGATTCCTATTATTATCAGATGCAAACATGCATGGTTATATTATAAGTGAATTGATGTGATTTTATTATTTGGACTCCAAGGGGTGTATTACATGAAAGAATATTTTTGGACCATGGTTTGATAGATGGAGTTATTGAAAAAGCTTCGTCTATTCATGAAGAAGTTCTTATTCCAGAATTTCGGGAAATATGGCTTCCAAGGAATTTACCATTATTTATTATTGAATGAAATTTTGCTGTAATTGTGTACAATAATTCTTGAAAATATACGTTTTCGAAAATATATTGTTTTTCTCTTGTGATCACATCCGACAAATGTTCAAATTTACCTACTCCTTAGGAAGTTGCAAAATCATTTATTTTCACTTTATATATTTATCAGAAAATTTTGTACTGTATCTGAACATATTGCTCAATAATAATTCTCACATTTAGTTTTTCAGTTTTTGCTTCAGACTAGAGTACCTTACTTTTCCGCAGAAAATAGTTTAATGGCCATTGATAGATAGAACCTATTATAGTTAGAATGAGTTTTTTGTCTCATTTGATCAGTGGTACTAGTATGCATAGAAATGTTTGTAATTATGTTATTTACGGTCTATGATATACATCTTTATTAATTTTAAATAATTTTTACTTTTATATG
This sequence comes from Chrysolina haemoptera, assembly GCA_958298965.1. Taxonomy (NCBI): domain Eukaryota; kingdom Metazoa; phylum Arthropoda; class Insecta; order Coleoptera; family Chrysomelidae; genus Chrysolina; species Chrysolina haemoptera. Next base: position 16,795,377 of record OY282594.1, read on the forward strand.
TAATGATCATGAAACAATGAATTACTATAATTCTCTCTCTATATCTTTCTCAAATTGTAATTTTAATTCGTTTTAAATTTGTGTGTGTTTATTATACCTCACTGGATATTTGTATATACTTACATTTTTTATGTAAAAATAACTTTTTCTTTTTTATTACATTATTATAATTGTTTAAGGTGGTACATTCCTAACCTTCGGAGTCAAAAGTTTTTTAATTGTCCGCGTGGATTTCCATAGTAATGGCTGTATCTGTAGAGTCAGTCGTTTTTACCCAGAGTGTAATCACATGTACATATATAATCAGGTATCTCAGCCGTCCAAGAAAGCTGGCAACTTAGATATTACTACATTCTGAGAGACAAGTTTGACAAACCAGTCATAGTCTAAGAGCCAGAGGCAAATCATTTCTCTGAATTTACTCAGACTAGTTTTTCAACAGTTTATAATTGTAGTTGTTTACACAAACATACTGTGGTCAGTCAAGCGAAACTGAAAACTGGTGTTTCTTCAGATACACTATCAAAGTTGTCATACCTGGCGAGGTAATAACATGAATTTTTAAACAAATACCTTATTGCATATAAACTAAAGTTATGTCAGTCAATCAGCTGAATTTGGATCAGAGCTGGTCAGTCAGCCACAATGTATATAAGGCGTTTATCAACAAAATGCGTGGGTATACCATAGCTCCTTATATATTTGGGATAAAAAAAAATGCTTCGAATAAAAGTTGTAAAAAGCATTGAAACCTGTGATCCTAAAATACTTGTCATTGAATTCTTGTTGAACTTTGGGAAATATGTTGATTTCCAATCCCAGAAACCCCTACATAGCAATTTTTACTTATAATCTCCCTAGTGCTTGAATTATTGCCGGAAATTTTTCGAGTACATGAATTTTCTTAAAAAATAAAGTAAAAGTGGTCGATTTTTCAATCATATATCTCAAAAACGGAACACAAGGAAGATTTCAAACTTTGGGGAACTAAAGAACAATATGTCTTCCATTTCATATATCGATTTCAGCCTTCTCTTAAGAAAACCGCCTGAGGAAAGTACTACCTTAAACCATTTTTTATATTTTTTACATACTTATATTTATTTTTATAGTTACTAGTTATTGGCTTTGTCAATAAGAATTATACCTAGCAACAAGTAAAAATTGCAACAGTTTATAGTAGGTGGGGCTGTGGTTTCATATAGATCTACTTGTTATTTTTCAGGAATATTTGTATATATATTTTTATTCTCAAAAATCATAGTAGTTAATCTTGAGACAATTTGATATTTTTTTACTTACCTCATATATGGTTTCTTTTTTTGGAATGTGTAGGGATACATTTTTAAGAAACCAGTTATAAAAAAGTTTCTTCATTTCAGATAGAACTCCATACGGCACTTGTTGGAGGGTTGAATACATACAAATAAAAACATATGAATAAAAAAAATAATATAAAGAATATATGTTCATCATAAAGCTATTCCTTTTCAATACATGTCCAAATTTATGTTTCACTTCTTGTATTCTTTAGGAAACCATGAGCTCACGTAAATTTACTAAACAAGAAATGACAAACACTGTTTGAGATATAATGGGTATAAGATTTTTCGGAATAGTTTTCCGAAATAATCTAAACTGCTTCATAGCACCAACACACCTTTCTACATATATTCTTAGTTAACTGAACTTCCTCTGTCTTTCAGAAAAGGGGCATATAAACATGAATAAACTTTTGATTACATATACCCTGTACAATGAATCCTCTATCAACCATGATGGCATGTTTATATTCAAGTTCAAACAAACAACTGTCAGTTGATACGTCAAGAAGAGTACTTTGACCACGCCACTGAAGATGACTGCCGCAGCTGCAGTTGAAACGTTTGGAGATTTAGACCAAAAAAGACCACGGCAAAACCCGGAAACCAGCCAAAACATTGACGGCAGCCGTGAAAGCCTACATTCCTATAAACAATCTACTCTTAATAAATATCTCTCTATCACTAATTGATCCTTCAAATGCTCCGGACACGAAGCAGATACCTTCTGTAGATAAGATTCCCAAAATAAACATAAAAATTTAATGTACCTCGTAACTAGAGTACATATTTCCATGCTCACGATAATCTTGTGGTTTTTGTTTTATTTCAAAACCATACAGTATTACTTGAAGATTCTTAAATCTTTTGAATACTTCTGGTTGTGTTTTTTTAATTCTCTCTTTGGAAAGAAAACTATCCAATTGTTTGAAGTGATGAAACAAATATTGGATCCAAGTTATTATAATTCTAGAGATCATACCTTGAGTCGCATTGAAGCGGTATGCTAAGTCTTGCTCTAGAAATCCACATCTGAAACGTATTAGCCAAATCAACAAGGATTTTCCACTTCACTATCAGTTTCTGTATTTTTTTCAGTATTATCATGAGAAATATTTCCATTCACTACAGGTTCACATAGTTCATCTTGATTAATTTCAATATCAGCTTGGACTTCCTTTGCTTCAACATTCTGTACTTCAATATCTGCTGCTTTGACCTCGTCTACCTGGACATTTTCAGCAAATGATATTTTTCTCCACATTTTCATTTCCGTGTATTTCGAACATGATGGTTCTGAAGTTTCAGTGGTGCATAAGGATGTGTAGCATAACGCAACGAAAATGATTTAGAAAAACGAGAGAGGTGGAAGGTAACTCACCGGAGTGTACTGTGACTGTGGTGTTGAATCCCGGATCTTTTGGACTCTGTAGATGATGGTTTTGGATCTTCTGCTAGTTTTCTTGTTTCAGTTCTGTTCCAGTTGATAAATTCACCAGATGTGTTCTTTCGTACTACCTTTCGATCAATTCGATAAGCACTTTCGAAATCCAACAAAAATATTCTTTTCATTTAAAAACACGATCTAGTATTTTTGCGACACTTCAACGTGGAAGCCATAGTCAATTCGAATTCTTCTCTGTCTCTCTCTGGCTTCCTCCTTCAACCGTCTCAGACCCGCGCATTCGCAAACATTAAATCGCGGATTTTTAGTGCCATATCGCCGCAACCCACGAATCAATGGATAATTTTCAATAGATATACCCGATTTAATCATTAACGCTGATTAAATATGGATATCAACTATGAATCATGATAATTTATAATATTATAACAATATATATGTATATATATATATATATATATATATATATTGTTATCCACAAAATATAACAATATGATAATTCTGGAGGCAAACAATAAGGACGAAACAGGATGGCTGTGTTCTTCTCTTCAGAGATGGTTTCTCAGAAGCTCTATAGACTAAAATTGAAAGGTAGGTACTAGAATAATCAATCAGTAACTTTGTAACAGGATCCGGATTTTCTACAGTAGGTCCATTTCCACCAATAAAATAAAGGAAACAAATATTTGTACTATTACTTATATTCTTCACTCCGAAATATTTGCCTTCCACAGGATGAAATCTATCGCTTGTATTTTGGAAAATCAATTCATGACTTCGTAAATCTAATAAAGAATATACCATCCTTGGTATATCTGCTGTCCGACGAACACAAACCATATGAACACTGTTTCACCATTTTGATAATAACCATAACTCGACTAAAACGATGCTTAACTGAAATAGATTTTCCACTATGGTTAGTTGCTCGTTCCCCCAATATGATAACTGATAACCAAATATCAAAATTATCACACAATCATTCATTTACCATTTACTGCTTCGTTTGTTGTCTGTTGTTTTGAACTTTTTCATTGTTGCCAAGTTAATACTCCATACTCCATTATGTACGGATGTCATTTCAGTGACATATCATTGATAATTTTGTTATTAATTTGCTCATGAACTATTGATTTCTAATGTTAATTAGTGATTTCAATGATTTAATGATTCAATGATTATTTGGCGTGTCAAAATTCTTGAAAATTTGTCTCTTGAATATCGTCCAAAATATCATGCATTATACTAACTCTCATCATCAACTTATAATAAAAATGAGGAGATTCTAAAAATCATACTACTTTCAAGTAGTCTATATGGGTAGAATCATGGGTGGTTCGGATTGTTTCTTATTGTAATCGTAGGGCTACATATATTGTTTTTGGTGTGGAATTCAATAATTTCTGAATATCTGCATATTCATAATATAATTTCAAATTTAGTGCTTGCATGTTGACATGTTGTTCTTATGACAAATAACATTTGAATGTCCTTACCACCTGGTGGCAACTTTTTGTACTTCCGAGTAGAAATAAGCCCAATTATAAATTGCAATTTATTCAGATGAATGGGGGTTCAGATGAATGGCAGCTAACGAGTAGGTGTGTTGAAGTTGTCTCCTGCATATCACGTTGTTTCATTATTTTGGTGAATAGTAATTAAATGAAAATATGATCAAGTGCTTTATTGAGTGGTGAGTCAATATCTTCTATTAACCAATATTAATCGAAATTTCACATTTGGTCAAATTCCATTAGAAGAACCTTATCAATTTAAAATTGTGAAAATCGGACACATCGTGAACCATCATATCACTGATAAGAGTGCGCGGGTTGTATGCGCGATCGAGTCTTTCTTCATCACCTGTAGTGGTCTAAACTAAATAAATGAAACAGTTAACTGAACATATCAGTAAAACCTCAGCTCTCTCAGGAGGAAGGTGAATATGCCACTAAGCCAGTTTAGTGATACGCAGACATCGCAAAATTCAAGAAAGCTTCGTTCGAAAAAGCAGGACACCACCATGAACGAAAATAATATTCGAATGATTATTGAACAGGTCTCGGCCAGTGTCAATGCAAGCATCGATAAAAAATTCAACGATTTACAGGTCAGTCTGAAAAACTTTGAGAAGGAATATCAAACAATAGTACAAAAATTATAAATATTGACCACAGAGTCGATACATTGGAACAGTATACTCGCAGGTGTAATCTGCGAATATATGGTTTGGAAATACAGAAAATGAGCATGTGTATATTCTCATTGAAGATTTCATTCACAGTTCTCTGGAGATAACAAATTTCAATATGAGTGATATAGAATACTCGCATAAAATCTCAAGCAAAGTTGTTCCTTGTGAAGTTTAAATCTCATGAGATTAAGAAGAAGGTGTATGACTCCAAGGAAAAGCTTAAGGGGACAAAAATCACAATAAATGAAGACCTGACCAACTTCCGTAGCAAAGTTATTTCAACGGCAGTATCAATTCATGGGCTTAAAAATGTTTGGACCATTGATGGCAAAATAAGAATAATTGTTAACAATGAAGTAAGCAAACCGTCAGTGGAGGAACTCGAAAAATTAATCAATTAATTAGCGCTAGACATTGATTGATTGATGTTTCCATATTCATACCCTGTATATTTTAATAGTGTGTTGTTCCGTCATTATGATATGTGCGGAATATCATTGTGTGTCAGACACTTGAACTGTACATGTCTCTTCAATAAATTATATTATAGTTGAACCATTGATTCCAGTTATTCCAAGTTAAATAACCGATATCTAACATTGGCGACAGGAAAATAACTGAAGAATCCATTTATTGTACAATTTTGGAAGGTGCAGAGGATAGTTTTAACCGGAAATGTCAACTCCAGGTATCCTAGGGACTCTCAACAATTTCGATCAAAAAAGCTCAGATTTCAACGTATTTGGAGAAAGGCTCACTCAATTTTCCGTGGCAAATGCTATGACCGACTCGGCATGAAAAAAAGCAGTACTGCTCAATACTCTCAATGAGGCATGCTATGTGCTGTTACGAAACTTATGTGTACCCTCTAAAATAGAAGACAAGACTTATGACGAATTATTGACACTTCTCACCACCCATTTCTTTCCAGTCAAGTCTTACTTCTCAAAAAGGATGAAGTTGTATGTTGCAAGAAAATCGCAAACCAAGAAAGTTTGTGAGTGGGAAGCATGAGTTAAAAATCTTGCGTCAACTTGTGGTTTCAATTCCAAAACTCTATATAGGAGTAGTTATGAGAGACATTTTCGTTATTGGTATAGGAAACCCCAAATTCATGGATCGTTTGTTCGAGGAGGATGCTACAGATGCGAAAGTGGACATGGCTAAGGTTGTCAAAATTGCTTTAGCTAAAGAGTCAGTGTTGGCTGAGAAGTTCATTAGGGAAACATTGCCAGGAATGACACATACCTCAGTTCAAATTGAAAGCGAAACAGATATGCATTTCAATCAACCGCCTAAAAATATTGTCAGTTCTTCTAGATATTCTCTACCTCATGGCAGTCATGATCAGAAAAATGCATTGGATAGTCGACGCCTCAGTCAGTGTAGCAGCCAGACAAGCGGACATATTCAAGGAAATAAAACAAATGGTCAAATGCAAAGTAAGTGCAATGTTTGTGGACGTTTTAATCATCAAGCTATCGAGTGTTTATATCGCAATTGTGTTTGCCATAAGTGTGGCATTAAGGGCCATCTGGCTCCTATATACAAACGTACGAATTCTCATAATTTTATAATTAATATTATTGATGAACAGGGTAATGTGAAACCCATATATGTCAATTTAATAGTGGAAAATATTCCAATTAGCTTTGAGGCCGATTCTGGGTTTGCACATGCTGGTATTTCAGAAAACATATTTTTGAAGTATTTGAAAAATAATAAAATTTTTAATAATGCTTTGAGTTTGAGAGATTATGTAGGAGTGGCATTTCAACTATTAGGTTATTTAAATTTAGAAATTGAATACAATGGAAGAGGCCACACTTTCAAAACATATATTGTCAGAAATGGTGGTCCACCTCTAATTGGTCGAAATGGTCTCAAAATGATAGGTTTAGGTATATCTTTAGTAGGCCATTTCGAAAATAATTTTCATATAGATTTTTCTTTCAATTTATTAACATTAATGGATAAAATAAATATAGGGAAATATTTGATGGAAAAATGGTAACTTTCCATAAATTCAAAGTATCCTTGAAATTTAAATCGGACGCCGTCCCGAAATTTATGAATGCTCGACCTGTTCCTTTTGCGCTCAAACCTATGATCGAACAAGAGCTGGATCGTCTTGTTAAAAATGATGTATTGGTTCCTGTAGAATTCTCTGATTGGGCGACACCCATCCTACCAATTTTAAAAAGTAATGAAAGTTCACGTATTTGTGGGGATTTTAAAATTACTTTAAATCCCCAGTTAGGGATACAGCAGTATTCATTACCACGTATTGAATATTTATTCCGTGAACTCGAGTGCGGTAGAATGTTTTCTAAAATAGATTTGTTAGAAGCCTACCAACAAATATTATTGACCGACGAATGTACAAAATTGGTCACCATATTCACACACAAGGACCTTTTCTCTTATTAACGTTTGCCTTATGGGATTCATTGTGCTCCTGCTATCTTTCAAAATATGATTGAACAAATTTTTGTTATTCCTGGTGTAGTGTGTTTTTAAGAGCGATTAGACACTATTCAGTCGTTTACAAGAATGTGGACTGAGGGTAACAAAAGAGAAATGTTCTTCCTTCCAAGAGTCAGTGACATACATGGGTCACAGAAAATAAAGACAAATATGCTCTACACACTTGCGATGAGAGAGTAAGGGTAAAAACATAGTGAAGCATCGCCTCAGGCATCAAAAACAAATACACGTAATAAATGTAAACCATTCATAGTAAGGAATCGTGTATCGACTGAAGCATCGCATCAAGCATCGCCGTTCCCGAGGAATCAAATCAATTTGATTTTCAAGAATCTTCGCAGGACTGATGCCTGAAATGTGATATATGATTGGTGCGCTCAAGGTCGTGTCAACACTAGCCATCTTTTGTTTTCTGTCAGTACCGTAGTTGAGTTAGAAGTGAGATAAGGTAGAGCATATTGTTGTGTTTAAATGGATAAAGAAAAATTAGTAACTGAAGTATTTATTCGGCCTGCAATACATTTTCATGTATTCTCTTAATTTGCCAGGAAAACGTTTTAGTTCAGTAAAAAGTCGATGATATTCACCAAATTGCCTCCACAACTGGTTCAGCGGGTGGACATTACATTCTCGTCCATTATTGTTGTTATTGTTATCAGTCATCCACCATTTTACTGCTGCACTTGCATATATATCACAGTCACTGTCTGAAGACATGTTTTATTTAAAAACAACTACTTATTTCCAACACCTCACTACGACTGTGGTTTCACAAATCTTACAACTGCTTCTATAGATGCCCCACTATGTGCCCTCTGATGCCTGGTTTGAGTCGATGCTCGAGGCGAGGCTTGGTGCGATGCTTGATGCGATGCTTGATGTGATGCTTGATGTGATGCTTCACTATGTTTTTACCCTTGGGTGTGACGTTATAACAAACGAAAAAAATGTATATCAGAGAGTGAGTTCAGGTACTCGGGCGTGGCTTGACAGTGAAGTTATATTTTTTTTTTGTTTACAAATAATTACGTAAGCCCTGAGGGCGCCAGCCGACAGCTAGAAACAACACTAACTACCGAACGGGAGGGGAATCAAACAAGATGAATAGTACAATAAAAATGTATAATAACAAGGAGAATATATATATAAACGAATAAATTACGTAACTTTACGGGTAGGTAAGTATAAGGTATCGAACTACAAAAAACTATAACGCGGACCAATCAACAATAAGCTATAAACCAATCAACAACATATCAGTACATGAACTATTACGAAACCACCTCTATGATAATTATGGATAAATATTATAGAAACACAATTATTATGATATCAGTGCCTCGGGTTACTGGGGCAGACCGGGGTTGCTTTTAGGGCATTGTTTTGCATACCTGGAGGAGGTTATGCGATATGACAATTTGTTGAGATGGTGACCAACAGACTATAATAATAATAAATTTTATATGTGAAGGAAAATGTTCAATCCGCAGCTGCGGATCGCTTCACAAAATAGTCGAGGCAATCCTATATATGGGTTAGGCAATAATTATATCAATATTATATAAATAAACCATTACACAAAATAATTGATAAGATGAATAAAACACATGGAATCTTCTTTATTTTCATCAATACCAGCACGAACTCAGAAACGAAGTGGGTACTCACTCAGACTCCCGTGGGGGGTATAGTTACCGGTTACCATTGGCAGACATACAGGTGTTACATCATAGCCTGTAACAAGACGGGTCCGACCTGTTCCACGGCAGTCACTAGGGACGTGACGAGCCTTACAGCACTGCTCGGCTTTTTGTATGTATTCGTCAAAGGCGAGGATTTAATCTCGTATACGAATTTGGAATGGAAATTCACAACTGTTCCCTCAAAAGGGAAGTGTGCAGAAAACTTGTACGACTAACTTGGCATAGCCGGGGAGTTGTCCCTTTTTGCCTGTAACGTAATAACCTTTCGCTAGAATCGTTCTTTAGGAGAACTACGGATTCGGGATCAAAATGATCCGGATGATTAGTAAAATGCGTTACCTCAGTTTTTATTAGACATCCCACTAAAATGGCAGTGGCTCTCACGGGCCTGACTGTCCGATTTTTACCATCGAGTCAAATTTCTTACTGGGGATTTTTGGTTGCCTATTGACCGGGCGCGATTTGTCGATTCATTTTCAATTCGGCGCTCGATAGCCACGGTGTATACAGGCTGTACCGAAAGCAGACTGTTACAAGGGATATAAAAAATACGAGAGTACCATCGAATGTACAAGAGCTCAAATCATTTTTAGAAACTGCAAGTTTATTCCTAATGCATCTACCACCCTACATCACCTCTATTCGCTTTTGAGAAAGCAATCGACATGTTCTTGGAACTCCCCCTGCCAAAAAAGTTTTGAAGAAATCAAAGACATTTTATCATCTGCACAAGTTTGGGCTCATTACGACACGAAACGTATTGTAAAACTGATAGTTGATGCTTCCAGTGTTGGTCTTGGAGCAATAATTAGTCATATTTATGGCTCGAGGTTACTTAATTCAAGCGTACTTGCATTTTCTCAAATTGAGAAGGAAGAAGCAGCTATTATTTTTGGGGTTGAGAAATTTTTTCAGTACCGGTATGGCAGAAAATTTCTGCTTCACACAGACCACAAACCACTTCTTCCAATTTTTGGTGAGAAGGAAGGTTTGCCAATGTTTGCTGCTAACAGACTGCAACGTTGGGCACACATATTATCTGCGTTCAATTACGAGATAAGTTATATTAATTCCAGAAGAAATTGTGCAGATTCGCTTTCTATGTTACAACCTGAGAACCGCATATCAGAATTTCCAACAAAAATATCTTGTCTCTTTTACAATAATGATATAGATGATATCATATATGAATTATCTTGAGAATTCAAAATTTCCTATCAATGTTCATTCGTTCCATAAGGAGTCCACGGTTGACCAGTTTTAGTAAAAATTATATTTTACGTTCGGTATGGATGGCCAACTATATGGCTCAGCGAAGAAATAAAACCATTCTTCATTAGAAAACATCAACTGATAGTAGAGAGCGGGTGCTTGATGTGGGGATATAGACTAATAGTACCGGCTAGTTTCAGAAAAGAAGTTTTGATAGAACTACATTCTTCACATTTAGGTATCGTAAAAATGAAATCATTAGTTTTTCAGTGTTTTGTCAAATTTTGGGATCAGACACTCGATGGGTGCTCCATATCATCCAGAAACCAATGGCCAGGCTGAGTCAGCGGTTAAAATAATGAAAAGGACAATTTTGAAAGGAAATTACGATCACGGTAGCGATGTTGATTTGATAATAGATAACTTTATATTACAATATCGTTAGAAACCGAAGAAACTCCTGCCAAGCTCTGCTCTGCTCGTTACAAACTTTTACGGTGTATCATGAAAAATGTATACTCAAATAGACATTATTTGAAGAGAAAAATAAAAACAAATCTCTTCGACCCCTCTATATTATCATTGTTCAACTACTGTGATGTTGTCTGTGGCCCTTGATCTCATAACATCATCTCGGATACAGAAAGTTCAGAACTTATGTATCAGAATGATATTTGGACTACCATACAGAACTCCCGTCACACAATATATAAATGAAATTGTTTGGCTGAAAATGCATCATAGAAGAGATCTTCATTTGGCATGTTTCTCGAAAGTTTCTATTGACCAGGTACGTACGAGTCAAGTATTCTTACCATGTATTCAGGCATGCCTGCTCGTAACATTTTTATGACAAATCCCTCTGTTCAGACGGTGTCGAATGCTCCCTAAACATCCAACAGAACCATAACCGTGTTAATCCAGCACGATTGGGTTTTGAGACGAAGATCGATTGTAGCACCACCAAACTTGGTATGCTAGTTGTTGAAACCATGATTATTTACCGAAATTCCAGGGGTGGAACATTTTTTTTCTTCGTTCGAAAATGAAGTAATAGATTTTTGCTACAATCTTGGAAAGTATATGATTTATCGGAAAAACAACTCAACAAAGTGAAAGACAATTCAATTCTCCACAAAAATGATTACTAGTAATTTTTTATGAAATGCACTCGTTTTCTCCGAAAACGTGATTGAACGCCGACCTCAAATTTTATGTTCACCCTTACCCGCCGCTGAAAGTTCTGGCGGAGCCGAATATTTGATTGGTCATAAGTCTTCTAACAATTCTATACAACCATCAGATCACGAGTCTTAATTGATGAAATCTCGGCCCCCTTGAGCTCTATTGCGCCCCCTCTTCTGTGGGGACGTTTCTCCGTGGGGCCCCCAGCCTGTGGCACCAGCCTCTCCGCCGAAAACTCGATGGGTGCCCAGCAAAGTGAGGTTATGTCATTAACTGATCTGATGGTTGTATAGACATACTACTGACGCGTGTGTCAACCACGTGTAAATAAGGGACAAATAGACGAAACTTGCAAAATCTCTGTTTCTAATCGCATAATAGTATCAGTCCCTTAAAAATAAAGTTTTCCTAAATACTGCCCCATGTTATTGCAATATCTCTCTATCATTTTATTACATGTTTACACATTTTCGCAGATAGACATTTTCCCATAATTACTCCATCCTAGTTCTTACCTCAGAGTAATAAAAGACCATAGAGATGCCTTCTCGATCCTTGTCCTAAAGTCATCATAACTTTGTTTGTTTACAATCGAGGGCCTTATACATGTTAAGTTCGTATTCAGTCGGGTAATTTCGTATATGCCCGCTCATTTCATTCGGATCAAGTTGTCATTCTTCTTTTGTACTATGGTCCTTCATACTCCAAATGTAAATAAACTATCCATAACATTCCACCACCCGTCACCCCTTTCGCCCACAAATTGTATAGAAAAGGATAGTTCATGTTCACTTCAAAACAGCTATTCGTGTAGATATAGGCAGGGCATCTCTGTCTTTTATTACTCTGAGGATCTTCGCTTTCTCATGCCCAGTCCATACAGTTATGTTATAATGTCCATGTAAATAACGGAGTCTAGCCGTATTATGCTATTGCCCAAAACCGTAATAATGTATCTATTGTATTCACGTAAACGGGTAGTTCGTTTGAAATCAATGTAATTCACCTAATCCTGTCAATGTAGTCACTGTTCAAGGTTAGGCGTATGTCTCCGATGACAATTTTTCATTATTAAAGTGATCGTAAAGTTGCAGATTTGTATTATTGACTTGTTTATCAATAATTAATTAATTCATTCAATAATTTCCTTTTATAAAATTATACTGATAGTTAATTATGGACATACATACAGGGTGATATAACAAATTTGTACCAAAAAACTATTTAAAATTCGAATAATTTTCAACAAACGTCGATATTCTAGTACAAATGATAAATTGTACCAAATTTGGAATCAAAATGTTGTTGTAAAAATATGAGGGGTGTGCTTAAGGTATGTACATATGATATACTAGTACTCTTTATAAGGCTAGAACTATAAAAAATCAGAAGAACAAATTTTGTTGCATATGTGGCTATGATTTCAAATCTTAATATCGTTTTTTATTCCAAACAACTTTTCTGGATAAACTCGTTCGATATCATCAAAAATAAGGGTAGATTACTCTTTATCAAAGTTCTCATTTTTTACACGCTTTATATTAGCTTCACTTGTATGTTTGTTTGTATGTTGGTTTGTTTGTATGTTTGTATGTTTGTTTGTTTGTTTGTATGTTTGTACCTGACTCCTTAGGGCGTGATTTCACCCATTTCCAGACGTCCGAATAATTTAAAATTTGGCAGGAGTTCATAGTTCCGGTGACACTGCAATATGAATTTTTTTTTTGTTATAAAAAAACATAATGGCTGCTCCAAGATGGTGGATGAGATTTGTTATATTGATCCGATTCCATTCAGAATTGGTACATAAGGGTTTTCGGAGTCGGAGATTATGATTTTTGTATCAATATTCATGAATTCAAATTGGCGGTTCCAATATGGCGGACAAAATTTGTGGTTTTGGTCAGATTCGATTCAAAATTGGTATTTGAGGTTTTTTCAGGTCGTATATTTCGAATTTTCTGTCAAAATTCATAAATTAAAGATTGCGGCTCCAATATGGCGGACGAGATTTGTGATAATGGTCCGATTCCATTCAAAATTTGTATATAAGGGTTTTCGGAGTCAGAGATTATAATTTTTTTTCAAAATTCATGAATTTAAAATGGCGGCTCCAAGATGGCGGACGAGATTTGTGATTATGGTCAGATCCGATTCAAAATTGATATGTGAGGTGTTTTTAGGTCGTATATTTCGGTTTTTGTGTAAAAATTCATAAATTAAAGATGGCGGCTCCAAGATGTCATTATGGACTGATTCGATTCAAAATTAGTGTGTGAGGGTTTTCGGGGACAGAGATTGAATTTTCGTAAAAATTTATGAATTTAAGATGGCGGCCCAAGATGATGTACAAGTATTGTGATTATGGTCAGATTCGATTAAAAATTGGTGGTTTTCGGGGTCGGAGATTTCGATCTTTAAGTAAAAAAATAATAGCTCAAAAAAACTAAAAAACATGCTTTACTTCCCATGGACTAAAAAGTAAAAAATAATTGACAATTTAATTTCTGAAATGTAAAAAAAGCGTGGGGTGCTTGATAAAGTTCTCTTGAGCTTTTGAAACCTCTGTATTGTTAAATTAAACTAAAAAATACGAAAAAATAGATCGAAAGCACCCACGCTTTTTTAACATTTGAGAAATTGAATTGTCAATTATTTTTAACTTTTTAGTCCATGGGAAGTGAAGCGTGTTCTTTAGTTTTTTTAAACTATTATTTTTGTTCTCCTCTGTACACCATTTGCACGTTACTGTCAATAATGAAGTCTCACCCTCGCCGTTTGATCAATTTGTTGACAATAAACCCACTTGTTTTATATTTGCTATCGAAAGGTACATCATTTTTACGAATCAACTTGCTTTTTATATCTGAAAATAACGTATTGATACCGGGTTTCCTAAGCTACCTAATAGAACATTATATGATTCGGAAATTCTACAGTGTGCTCGTCAACTTAAAAAACCGCATTCTCGCAATTTGTATACACAAAGAGAGGAGAAAGTGACCCATAAAATGTGTATGGTACATCTTGCACAACACAATAAAATGTTATACAGTTCATCATAATTGAAAAATTGTTTTATGAACAAACACTTCGGAAAATATTCATTTTTGTATGATAGCAGGAGATATCATTAAACGTTTTTTTTTATAAAAAACAAAGGTACTCACATAACATGTTAAATCAAAGTGTACGTGACTGAGATGGCACAAGACACCTCACATAATTTCATGGTACACATTGAATAAACGAGGAAATTTCACGTTGAAAATTTAATGTTTTCAATTATAGTGGATCACTCAAACACAACACGTTACAGGTACACATTGTAGAATAAACGATGAAATTTCAGGTTGAAAATTTAATGTTTTCAAGGAATTGTTTGAGTGAAAAAACAAAACAATTCCAAACTTCTTTTTTGTATTAAGAACAATTCTATAATAAAATGGGCTCCAGCAAAATTCGTTTTGGTGTTAATGAAGTTGATTATTCAGTAATAGTATATATTACGTAACAAGTGTTCTAAAAGGCATATTTACGCACTCATGGAATTACCATTCCAATCCATTCGTGTATCGTCGTAATATGCCTTTCACAACACTTGTTACGTACTATATTTTACCTACGGCCATATACGTGCCGTTTCCCAGATCCAAAAATTCATATTATTATTTTTATTAGTAAAATGACCTCTTTTCAGAAAAAACGCCTATTTAGATGAACTTAAGTAGCAATACCTCATCTGAAAAATTATTATTATATTATATTTATTATTATTATTTGTATCGCATTTTTCTAAAAAAGACTCCTACATAGATGAACTCAAAATGCAAAACTTTATCTACATACAAAATTTGATCCAAATCGTTGAAGCCGTTTTCGAGATCCAAAAATTATCATTATTATTATTATTATCAGGAAACTAGTGTGTTTTCAAGAAAGACGCCTATATAGATAAACTTAAAAAGCAAACTCTATCTACATAAAAAATTTCTCCCAAATCGATTGAGCCGTTTCCGAGATATATCGTTTTGTTTACGAAAACTGTGCGATTTGTTTACCGTGCGTAAGGAGCTATTTACTGAGGCTGTGAGTCGGGTGTTTTAGCCTATTTTCTGCAGTGGCCGTAGGTAGACAATATTTTTCATTTGAAAATGAATCTTATGCGAATCTTGTTATCAATCGGATGTGATGTTATATCCAAAGCTATTTCACTGTGATAAATTGGATAGAATATTTCGTTCGCAGAAAACAGGCAATTTGGTATGTTTTACATCCAAAATAGATGGAATTATTTTCACAGCTTTGCCATATTCTTACAAGGTAATTGTAGTGATTTTTTGTAGGTAATACGACAGGAATTTAATTCATATTTTTGATACATTGTTAAAGAAAAAAACATCCTATATTTTGCGTGGAATCAAGTCATTTGCAAAGAAATTTTCGACGATTTGTCGAAGACAATTTATAAATATATGGAATGCCTTTCAAAATGAATCATGACCTAAAATAACGTATACAAGGTGGTTCAAAATACAACGTTAAAGAAAATCATAAACTGGATGTTTCTAAAATGAAACGCCACAAAAATTAAATATAGGGTGTTTAAAAATATGTCATTAAACATAAAAAATTCAGTCAGTATTTTCAGTCATTTTTTAAATTACCACGCGTAGTTTCGTGCAAATTTACGTTAAATGTCAGGCATATTGAAACAGGACAAAATGCGGGATTTTTCACATTAAATCTGAATAATATTCGAAATGGTGTACTGATGATGGAAAATAGTATTTTGTTTTAACTTTGATGAGGTTCAAAATAAAATGTTGAATGTCACTAACATGAGTCTTAGCAAAAAAATTATACAGGGTATTCTAGGAAGATTTAAAAATTGATTGTTGAAAAAACGAGCAGTTACGGAGTGCAAATAAAAATAATTAATGAATCAAAAACATGGAAAATATTCTCCGAATGTCATTCAACAAATTGAGTATATGAGGTGAATCAAAATATATCATTGATGTAAAAACATATACAGGTGTTTAAATGCGAAAAGGTAAAGGAAAAAAATATAGAGGGTGTATGGAATTACAGCATTGAACGAAATATTTTGAAGAAATATCATACGGGGTGCCCAAAATGCGCCAAACACATACGGGGTGTTAGAAAATACGTTAAAGAAAAAAACATTAATAAGAGAAGAAAAAACAGGAAAATACTCGTTAGATGTCATGAAACAAATTGAGTATAGAGGGTGTCTTAAAAATGCATTGGAAAAAACATTACAGCAAACAAAACAAGGCGAGGTAATGCATAATGAATGTCACTTACATGAATCTTGGCCGAAAAATTATACAGGGTGTTCCAGGAAGATTTCAAAATAATCGTTGAAGAAACGAACACTTACGCATATAAAAATAATCAATGAATCAAAAAACATGGAAGATATTCGCCAATTGTTATTCAAAAAATTGAGTATATGAGGAGAATCAAATTTATTCATTAATGATAAAAACATGACAACCAATTATTCAGCGTAAGATTGTAGAAGTGAGGATTATACAGGGTGCCCTATAAAGTAAAATAGTAAGAAGAATATGCACACAGTGTTACATAAACTGCGATAGTACTGAGTATATGCCAGACAGGCCACATCACGTATCATTCACCAAATAAACTATGGATCCAAATGTTTTAGATGAAAATAATCAATTCCGGTTTGTAAAATTAAAGGAAAAGTAATCATATATTCATGTACCTACGACATAACGTCGTTTGATTATAAAGAGTGGACATTAACGTTTTGTTTGGATATCAGGAAACACGAGTCAAGAATTTGTAATAAATGAAAGAGTAAAATCAATGAATGTGGAAGTACCCTTCTCTCCAAATGTTTTCACCGGGTGGAAAATATGAGGCAAAGATCTCACCGAAAATAATTACTTCCCTGGCTGATACCACAACGTACATTGAATTATATCTGACGGATATTTGTGCAACGTTCTTTCATTCCTTCATTTGGCTGGGGAAGACCACCTGCGCATACGCGTTTCGAGGTTCTTGCCTCGTCACCAGTACAGGGTAGGTCGGACCACATTATAATCGTCCCACCATAGCCAAAAGAATTATAATCCACGTTATTACAAATGGAGCAGCGACTTACAGTAAAAGTCAGCCGCAGCGCCACCTGCGGAGAAACCAAAAAGTATTCCTCAGTAGCAAAAACTCCAGGAAGTGAACGAAGTCCAGATTTATTAATTTCACTAAACATAACTTTGCCATTTTTATAGATACGACTGCATATCGGTACTTCAGAAAAGAAAACGATTTCTAACATATATTTCAAATTCAAAATTTTCGTCAGAGACATCGTGAAATTTTGTTGCCACTGTAGGGACTGCTATGTGGGAATGACAAATAAAATTGAAAATTCCAGCGAAGTTTATTCACCGAAGCTAACGCCCAAAAATTATGTAATTTGGACTTTGCCAGCTAACCTAACGAAAGTTGACATGTACGTGACATGTTGCGAGTATTCCGAAAGATTTCTTTGATTGAAATCGATCTGATGAATTCGATTCCATCCCCTTCAGATAATTTGTCTCGTTGGTGATGCATCACGCACACACTTGCTAATTTCTCAACAAAATCGTATTCGTCACTTGAATTAATATGGCTACAGTACAAATGTTTGGATTTATCTCGATATTATTTTAAACCTCTCGAAGTAATTTGTCTCGTCGGTGATGTTTACTCAAAAACTTGCTCACTCACTAGATGTTCACACCTGCTTCATTCACAATAACAAGTTTCCTGAAATTATTATTTATCTTCCATTCACTTCTTTTAGAATTGTCAATTCCAATAATTCGAATTCAGAGGTTGTAAATGGGGAAATATCTACAATTAAGCACTAGTATTGGGATTTGTTTTATAACGCCTACAGAGTGTGAGGGTTTGAAATCTCGATTGCAGAAAAACTTATTCGTATTATTTCTCCCATCTGACACTAAACTGTAAGATGGATGAACTAATTATGTTTTCATCTACTGCAATGAGACTCTCATCCCTAAAAGGAGATGTATCCTCACTCACTATAGGAAGTCAAAAAGAGGTATAAAAATAGACCCCCTCTTTTGCTGTGCACAAATAAGTCAATTAGATGGGGAGGACGGTATCGGGTTGGTTCCCATAGATGGCGTGCATCCAAAAAGATGAAACTTTTGTGACATGAACCTGGGAGAACTCCATGGTTGTAGGGGTGACCATAAACTTGAAGCCCATTAGCACAATTGGCGACAAAATCTGTTCTCACCGAACTTTAATAAATAATCAGACTCTCATACTTTGGAGATGTTGATTCCTAATCAATTATAATATATATATTTCCCTGAATTAGTTTTCCCTTCAGCATCAAATAGTTTTGAACTTTCCTATTTTCAAATGAGGAAATTACAAAATATAATACCAGAAATTTAATGCTCACAAATTAATTGATATCTATTCAAGAAGTTTCAATAGATAATATTTTGATTATTTAGCATTTTATTTCTCTTCATCTGACAGAAATTGTATCCTAAAGGAACCGAACAAAAAAAAAACACAACGTAGGAAAGGGTGGTCTGGGGTGTGATCTCTTGTACCGTGGAATTCTACTTTTCACAGAACAAGTGGAGGGGAATTAGGGTTGAATACATGGAAATATAGAGACAGAACTGTCGGCCATAGAATTCTACGGTTCAAGGGGGTCTCACCCTTGACTTCCTAAGGCTGCGTGCCGAAACATAAAAAAAATAATGGGGCTCCTTTCATAGTAGTCTGTATGCCTAGTTCATGCAGGGAGCTGACATCGTAGCAGAAAAGCCGATAGACATAAGACGATCAACATAGCAGTATTTTAGACAAACAAATGAGGTAGGGGTACGTTCGGTCACAAAGGAAAACTGAAGTTATGCAATTGAAAAGTTTACCTCATCGTTATGTGGTCCATGATATGCCAAGATAAACAACTCTTTCTCTTTCTGTTAAATGCGTCAGACTTCCACAGAACTCTTGGACCTATATACTTATCGAAAATTTGGTTGAAATTAATATTTGGTAGTTATTTGATGAGGAACACGCCTTAATTTGTCTGTCACATCCAATGAAGAAATTATAGACTCTTGTTTATGACATCCAAATTAGTTGATCATCATGCCTTTCTGCAAGTTGAATGTGGGTGCAAGCCATACAAAAATAAATATCGGGATGAGACTACTATAATATTATTTTTCTACATTCATGCAAAAAGCAAAACTTTATTGAACTATATTTAGTGGAAAAAGAAGTTCTTTTTTGCACTAGTGCAATAAAGTTTTTATTGCACTCATCTGTCATTCTACTTCAATCTGCTGTCATCATGACAAACATAAACATTCAAACCCACTACATATTTGGCAGATATTCTGTGATATTATCAATACGTTTTAAACAGTTACATATTTTATATTATTTTGTATTGTTAGCAGCCAGAGTTAAACAAACATTGGTTTTCCGAGAAATACTCCATAATCAGAACTGATCCGCTTTGTTGTGAACTGTCTACCCGCATAGATCAAACTGTCTGTACTATGACCACACCTCCTGATAACATACGCGCTCACGGCTACTATGATTTTTATTTTCATAATGCAACTGTGGTTAGAAACGTCAGTCAAAAATTATTTCCGACAATTACAGAATTGGAAGTTTTAAAATGAGTTACGCTTTTCATTTTCCTACACCTAGTGCCGAATCTTAATGAACCATTTTTTCTTTTTGCATGAACGTAGAAAAAATATTGTATGCAACTCGTGCAAAAATTGTTTATTGCACTCAACGTGTAGTCCAACTCGGCCTAACACTTACTTTTTGCACTTGTTGCATAAATAACTATTTTCTACATTCATGCAAAAATCAAAACTTTATTGCACTATATTTAGTGGAAAAAGAAGTTCTTTATTGCACTAGTGCAATAAAGTTTTTATTGCACTCATCTGTCATTCTACTTCAACGTGCTGTCATCATGACAAACATATAAACGTTCAAACCCACAACATATTTAGCAGATATTTTTTGAGATTGACAATACCTTTCCGACAGTTACATATTTTAACTCGTGTTCTCCAATTCGACCTAACGGCCTCGTCGGACAATTTCACGTCGAGTGCAATAAACACTTACTTTTTGCACTTGTTGCATAAATAACTATTTAATTACCTTACTCACATGTAATAAGAAACAACTACTGCATACACGGAGCTACAAAAACTGTCGAGTCAAAAACAGAAAAAATAAACAACAGCCCAACATTCACAGATCAGAACTAATTCGTAACCATTTACGTTTTCAATCCTATTTATTCCTGTGATACGATGAAACCACCACGTTTACATCTGACTTGCTGAATAACGTTGTCGCTAAGAAGGTGTTTTGAGACTAAAAAGGCAAAAGGATGTCGTAAAAATTAATTGAATCGCCGATACTTTTTAATGATGTCTTAAAAGTCGTTAAGAATTAAATGAAGTTGCGATGATTTTTAAGGCAGTGTCGACACAAATTGAAACGTCATAATATTACCTTTACGACGTTCAATGGTTATTTAACGAACAAGTGTATCAATAAGGGCGATTAACAATCGAGATATTTTATGTTTGAGATTGTTAATCGCCATTTTAATTCAAGAGTTTGTTACAAAACTTTTTCGTCGACCATAGTTTTCAAAAAAAGATATTTCTTACTTTCAATACTTATTTATTTGACGATACGATAAAAAACAATCACTATTTCCTATTTACATTAACTCAAAGATAATTTAATTTTCCTTCGTGGTATTTTTATTTTATTTTTAAATTGAAATAAAAAAAAACAAAAAAAAAATAATTGGCCTCATGTGGGATTGAACTATCGACCTCGGTGTCACCTCTTGGCTGTGTTACCATTACGCCTGGAGACTTTACGATTTTATGCGACAACTACTGGTATATTAAAGATTCTCTGAAATGTTATTTCAGCATAGACAAATTAATAATGACAGATAGTACTAACCAATATAAAATGTATTAGAGCAATGTATGTAAAATCATTCATTAAAAGGGGTCATTAATCAACGATTTTGAGTGCGTTAAAATACATCATAAATGAACAGTCGACGGAAAACAACCATAAGAGAGGTTGAATAACTCGCAAAGAACTGGAAGCACATCCCTTCTTTTCATGTTTTGTATTTCAATATAGATAGGAGTTTCTAACCCACACAATAATCCTTTATTGGCATTTAAAAGAAATGAGTTAGTATTGATGTTAAAAAACAAAGAAAGACAAAAATTGAGACAATGGTAAAGTCTGCATACAAATCATATAGTGTGAATACTTTGACACCGAATTATTGTTACACACATGCTATTGTTCCATTTTCCATAGCACACTTTCAGAAAATATTCCATTACGAAGGGAATACAGAAAGTAATTTTTCATAAAATCTCAAATATATCAGTGATTTGTGGAATATATGTATGATTGTGATATATTTATTTATTAATTTATATACTTGACAAATGAACATTCGTATGGAAGAAGTCAGTTTACACAAAAATTTGAATGTATACACATGTATCACATAAATCTATACTATAAAAAATATTTACACAGATGTACAATACTTCTTAGTGTAGGTCTGAAATCAACACTAGCAAAACAAACATACTAAAATTTATTTATTATTAGTTAAAAGAAAAATCGAAAAATTCTTCAATAACATAAAAGTATTCTCTGTTAAAATCGTTTTAATTTTTCGTTTGGATTAATTAATATTTGTCTCGGTTCTCAAGGATAATGATAAATGGTTATATAACTTGAGTGGTAAGATATAAGAGCTACAAGCGGTTTGCGTTAATCTGACAGTGGGTATGAATAGATCGTTTGCATGCCTTGGGACATATTTATTTACTTCACGACATTTTGGAAGTTCTTAATAGTGCTTGTAGACAAACAGAATAAATATTGAATACACAGTAGGGATACCCAAGTTTTTAAAAATTCCTTGCCAGATTGTGTTGATTT
Source organism: Chrysolina haemoptera (assembly GCA_958298965.1). Lineage (NCBI taxonomy): Eukaryota > Metazoa > Arthropoda > Insecta > Coleoptera > Chrysomelidae > Chrysolina > Chrysolina haemoptera. Next base: position 16,817,964 of record OY282594.1, read on the forward strand.
TGAAAATGTGATGCATCTGATAATTTTTTTCTGCTGAGTGAATATTTCTTGTAGTTTGCAGGAGTTTCTCCAACATAAAATACCGTAGCTCAGTGTTGAGTGAACCATAGAGGAGTAATAAGACTTATGTACCGATTGCCTAAGCTGGAATAGCGCGTAGTTGTGCGACGGGAGTTTGCGTTTCACAGCATTGATCTGATCCGTCCCCGACAGTTCGGTGTCTAAGGGAAGCCCTAAGAATTTAGCACATGATACTTGTTCTATAATTTCATTATTAATTGATATGAAATTTTCATTATGTTTTTTAGTGGTTGAGAATAGCATTAATGGTGTTTAGGATGAGGCTGTTCTGTTGAGACCAAGTTGTGAGCTACGTGTTGCATGAGTTGATTAATAGAAATTATAAAGAGCAGTGGGCCGAGGATGCTTCCTTGCGGGACTCTAACAGGTGTGCGCTGGAGTTCCTGAGAACATGGCATACTATTTTTAATCTCTATTTGAGAGGTAAGATTCGATCCATTCGAGAGGTTTGCCCCTTACCCCATATCGTTCCAATTTATCCAGAAATAGCTGATGGTGGTATATAGTTTATAGGCTCTAATAAAGTAATAAAATATAGTTGCACATAATTGTCTCTCATTAAGAGATTTCAGAATATGAATATAGCATTGTTGATAGCATCTTGAGTAGAGCATCCCATTCTGAAACCAAACTGGGAATTCGAAAGGATTTTGTGTTATTCCAAAAAGGCGCTTAGACGCTTAGACGCTTTTTCATAAATTTTAGAGACTGGGAGTAGTGCTATAGGTCGGTAATTTTACGTTTGCCCCTTTTTTTATGAAAGGATTTGTTTACTAGAGCGGTTAATGTAGACGTTATGTGATCAATGGCCTTTCGAAGTAAAGAGCATGGAATTTTATCAAAGCCCATTGAGTCCTTATTAGTGACTGATAGGATGATTTCTCGCATTTCGTGTTTACAGAACGGAGTGAGAAACATGGCGATGCGGTTTCGAACTATATTGCTATTTACATTGGTGGTGGAGTCTTCTATTATTTTTTGCACAGATCTGATAAAATTATCATTAAATTCAGTTGCCGCATCTTGGATGTCTACCATTTTTTCCGCGTCATTTATCCCTTATTTCCTTCCTAGTTCTTTATTTATAATTTACCATGTTGTCTTAGGTTTATTTTCAGATCGCTCAAATAGCATGTCGTTATAATATGATTTTTCAGTTTCTGTTACGAGTTTTTGATGTATTTTTAATTTGTTGTATTCTTTTTTCAATTCGTTGTTATTGTTCAGTTTTATTTCCCTAATGCATGTCACGTAGGAGTATTCCTTGGTTTATAATAGTAGATGTCATCCATTCATTTCTTTGAGTAATTTTATTTGATTTTGGCGTAATTAATGGAAATGCTTGATTCAAGTACCAGGCCTTGTTTCGCTTTGCACTCGAGTGTGTTCTGAAAAACAGTTTTTGAGTCCAAAGCTTGAGAATACGTGTAGGAAGTCGATTGAGTCATTGCTTCCACTAAAGAAATTCACATTGAAGTCTCCACAGAGAAATATGGGGCCTCTGAATGAGTAGAAATTTTCCAATAAATTGCCGAAATAAATTTTTGTGAACTTTATATCAGTATCGGGGGATCTATAGAAGCACGTTATATTTACCTTGGAGTTTTCGAGACAAATATCAATAGATGAGTATTCAAATATTTTTTTCAGTTTTATTTAAGGCTGCGGATATTTAGATGCATAATTTTTATTTCAGTTTTTCTAGATTTTATGGTTGAGACGGCGTCTTTTCGGAGGCAGGATTCTGAAAATTTGAGCCTGGACCACCTGTTCGAAATATAAATCTGGTAACTGCTACACCCATAGACCATATTTTTGGATTATACACCTTATTCACGAAGTTAATTGGGAAAGAAACTATATAATCTAATCAAATTGTATTTCTAACAAGAAAGTTTTGGGGTAGTTTTGATTACTTCCATTCTCTGTTTTTTTGGGGTGTTGAATCCGAATCTGAGGTTTGCTAACAAATTTTCGTGATGGAACATTGAAAAAAAGGCAAAAAAACCTAAAAAATCTCTTTCTTCTGCGGTTTATTGCTTATAAGTTGAAAACTACAAATTTTTCGCTGATAACCTTTCTCTTAAGAATGAAAGAGCATACAATTTTTTACAAATTTTACTATACGTTTTTTTCTACGATGAATCATTTGGGCTCAAGGACTACTTGTAAATTGGCATATTTCGGCTGACTGGGGAAATCCCACTTTTTCACTACAAAACTCTAATTCATTATTGAAGTTATTTAATGGGGTCCAAAATCGTACAAAACTTGAAGTTTAAACAAATATTTCAAATGAATATATTATTATGTCATATATTATACGATCTAGTTACCCCACCGCTTACTTCAGGCAAACATAGAAACTGGAAAAGATAATCAGTGTCACTCAATGAGTCTCTCGAGAGGCCCGCGACTGAAATACGAGACAGGGAGAGCCTTGAGAGGGCAGAAGACCAAATGGGCAAGGCAATAGTCGAAGTCTACGAGGAAAGCTGTCCTGAGAAAACAAGGCAACACAATAACAAAATGGTCTAGTGCAATAAGCATCTAGAAACCCTCAGAGGTGAGGTGCGGAAGCTTTTCAACAAAACAGAATCCAACCAAGATTGGACCTCATACAAGGCTAAACTCACGCAGTACAACAAAGAAATTAGAGAAGCCATAAGACACTAGTGGCTCAAAAAGTGATGAAGGTTCAGGAGCCAGCATTTACGGAACCAAGCCGAAGATGAAATCGTCGCAATACACCATTGTGCACAAGAGCCAATAAGGCATGAGTTTTTAGAAAAAAAGAACGTTATCATATACCAAGCTCCAATAAAAGCAGTCAACTCAATGCAAGTTACCTCAAAACTTGTTTGGGACTGAATAGAAGTCCGCAAGGAGCTGGGCAGTCCGAACAGGCTGGCCCTAGCCTATATACTAGCACACACTGGTTATAGAGGGCAATGAAGAGGTCGATATACACTATCCCGAGAAGAAGCAAGTAAGGCGCTGATTGGCCCAGAACCGTTTCGAATAGCAAAAGCTATACTAAAAACAAATACCATATCATGGATCCAACAGAAGTCTCAAGAATGGTTGAGTGATAAACCAGGAATGAGACAGGCCAAAGAGTATATCAAAAAACCGCAGCCAACATTCATAGAATGTCTGCAAGCTAGAGGAGGAACATTACTAGAATACTACTAGGGCTTATCACAGGGCACTGTAGGCTCAACAAACATACTAGTACAATCGGTCTGGCGTAAGAAATGCTATGCAGGTTCTGTCAGGAAGAAGAGGAATCATCAGTACACATACTATGCTACTGCGAGGGCTTATTATGGCAAAGGTTTCTAACGCTTAGAGAAGAAAAACCAAGAGCAATGACGAGCAAGAGTAAAAATATTTTTTCAATTTTAGTTTTATTGCAATATAATTCCTTGAGAAATTAACTAAAAATATCATTTGATAATTAGAGTTTTGGAGGAAAAAATGTGGATGTTTGCTGAGGCAGCAGAAATACGTCAATTTTTATTTAGCGTTTGAGCCAGAATGGTTTGTCGAAGAAAAAAACTAAATAGTGGAATTTGTAGAAAATTGTATGTACTTTCATTTTGAATAGGAATATTATTCACGAAAAAGTGATAGTTTTCTAGTTATTAGCGAAAAACTACAAAAAATTGATTTTTCATTATTTTTTTTCCATTTTTTTTAATGTTCCGTCAAGAGATTTTGTTAGCAAACTCCAGATTCGGATTCAGTACTCAAAAGACCGTGTGAAATGGAAAAAATCAACACTACCCCAAAACTTTCGCACCAGGGGCCCTGTCGAATACAAATTTATTGAATTAATAAAGGATGTAGTATTGTCTGACCGTTGTAAATTCGTTTTCTGCGGAACTCATTTGTTTAACAAATATTCCTGTTAACTGGACTATGACTGTGAATTTATTCGATCGGCACTGTGATGATTTATTTGTTTACAATTGCTGGATTCTCCTTGATTAGCTGTGTGCTTGTTTTGTTTAGTTTGGTTCGCTGTTTTTGTATGTGCTGGGTTTTATGGAGTGACTCCTTTTTGTTTACAGATGAAGATGGCATTGCCCGTTCAATGGTCGTTGAAATGGTAATTTGGTATCGAATCGTAGTTCAAAAAATGGTAAAAAAATTGTATGCACTGTCGGTCAAACCGGAAGTATCATATTGGGTCTGATACTTGCTGAATTATACATTTATGCCATCGATTAGATGTACCAAATTTGAAACAACTATTCAAAATAACAACGAAGATGAATTCGGCTAAATTGGTACCCGAATTCATTTTCATATGCACAAATAAAACGCATATTGAAATTTTGACATTTATAAATAATCATTTAAAAATGAGTCCATTCAGAGCTTTACCTACTTGAATTAATAAACTACTGTTGCTACTGTTCAAATTTACATAAAAAGTAATCGGATCAAATACAATTCGTATTTAAAAATAAATATACATGAAATAGTAAAATCGACAATGTGAAAGTACCCTTCTCTGTGAAAGTACCCTATTTTCACCACGCGGAAAATATGTGGCAAACATCTGACAGAAAACACTTACTTTCCTGGCTGATACGACGGACATTGAACTACATCTGACAAATATTTTAGCAAAGTTCTTCCAAGAAGACCCAATTTGCAAATGCTTATCGTAATTGAACAGTAGATCATCCTCCATTTGGCTGAGTAAGATCGCCTGCAGAAGCGTTTCGAGGTTCTTGCCTCACGTCAGTGACAGAGGGAAAGTCGGAAAACATTGGAGTCGTCTTGCCCCAGCCCAATGAATTATAATCCACTGTACAACTAATATTTTCTCACAAATTAAACAGCGACTTACAGTAAAGTCAGTTCGCAGTGCCACCCGCGGGGAATACACAAAAAGCATTCCACGGTAGCAGAGACTTTAGGAAGTGAACAGAGTTCAAGAATTTTTGCCGGAGAGTATCAAATTAATGAAATAGTGGAAAATATGAGGCAAACATCTGACAGAAAACAAATACTCTCTTGGCTAATTCCACGATGGACATTGACAGATATTTGTGCAAAATTCTTCCGAGAAGAGCCAATTGTGAATGCTTATTTTAATTAAACACTATCGAGTGGCACTGCGACTGACTACTGTAAGCCGCTGCTCCTACTGTGAGCAAATATCAGTTTTACAGTGGATTACAATTCATTGGGCTGGAGCAGGACCACTTTAATGTTGTCCGACCTAACCTGTCACCGACGAGAGGCAAGAACTTCGAAACACGTTTGAAGGTGGTCTTCCCCAGCCAAATGAACGATAATCTACTGTATAAGTATTTGCAGTTGGGTCTTCTTGGAAGAACAAATATCTGTCAGATTTATTTCAATGTTATCGATGTATGGACTTTCGAATTACTTACTGAGAAATATTTGGATAGAAGATTACTTCGACATTGTCGATTTTACTATTTCATTTTGTACATCTCAAACTTCCTGTTTTTGACGTATAAACTTTTGAAGTACGTACTTAGAATCTCACTACCGAATATAATAATTATTATTTGAATTGATTTCAGTTTAATATCGAAAATGTATGTAAGGAGTTTTCTTCGTCGATTTTTTAAAAATATTTTATACTAACTTAATCAATTTCGTCTTTACATATGTATGAGAAAAACCTGCTTCTTGCTAGAGATTTGCTAAAATGTTCATCAATAATTGGTGATTGAGCATGCAAATTATAATAGTCCATTAGTGATATAATAATAACGATCATTTTAGAAATTCCCTGATAACTTACACAATGATTATTCTTTAAAAAATTCACGCCTACCATGTTTCATAAGAAAAAAATGTCTCATCCCAAACTATTGGCATTCAAATATCTTAAAAGAGTGGTGATTTCTCAGTAGAGAGGGTATATAAAGACAATTCACTGATCGATGCTTTGTATACCTCCTAGTCTTATCGGTTCAGTGAAAATCATCATGAAGTTTCTGGTGAGTACTATTACCTTTCACTTATATCGACCTCTGACATTCCAATAAATACTTTTGAGGTTAGGCAACTTACGTTTGACACAGTGTGAATTTTCTTCAGTTTTTTCTCGTCGATTTGGAACCTTCGTGTAGGATATTGTCCTGGATGCAATTATTTTTTTTTTAAGAAAAATTGTTCAACATTTTCATTTTTCAAAATAGCTTTAAATATTAGTTCGAAAATATGAATATGAAATTCATAAAATCACATTTTTCATTTTTCAATTTTTATGGAGAATGTTCCCCTTTTCAGCTTTAAATAATTCTTTTATGTAATGGGTTTGTATGTCGCTTAGTTTGAAAGTACCTAGTTGCAGTTGACTGTTATACCGCCTATATTGGTATTTTATATTCAGCCTTTGATTCGAAGTTAATAATCCTTCAATAATACGAGCAGAAAATATAAATATCATACCACAAATCCATCGCTGAATATTGATTCTGGTAAACAAGTAGTTCCAAGTTTATACAATAACACGTGTTGACTAAATGAATATTACTATTCTTCAAGGAGTATTTCGAATTCATTTTCTATATCACCCAATCTGTGAAGGTTACTCATGTGTATATCTTATTGTATGTATATCTCTGATATGGTAAAAAAGCATATTCTATTAATTAATTGTATTTATATTCTGGGATATCCTGGGTGTTTAATTTTTGAAACAAGTCAACATATATGCAATAATAAAATTAAGTAAATTAAAATAAGTTAATGAAGTGAAAATTCAAGGACTATTTTCGTACACCTTCATAATTCCAGCGGTTAATCTTTGTAGGATTTTTCAGTCAACCTCTTGTTGATTAAAAAAAATAGTAAAAAAACAATAATATTCTCATTCATCCGCGAGTGGTCATATAACTGTTGGGTACTCACTCTTTGCAGAAACGTATTCCTTATGATTCTCCAATGCAAAGATGACGATACATGTAAATAACTATAGGTCTGTTCTCAAATTCTCATTCTGCATCATACTTATCAGTTATTACTATATTTGTTGAATTTCATATCTGCAAATACTATCACCAACAAATCAAAATGGGACAAAACATAACGGTTGCAGTATTCATTCAGCAAAAGGCGTACATCTTCTTACATTGCTTCTACGGTACATGGGATCGGATAAATATTTATCTTGTGGGTGCTGTTATTCGCAGATCGGTCGAGTTCAGTGAAGATCAGCGTGCCCATTTCGATTACGGAACCGGTTTTTTTTTATGGAGATGAGTTACTTCATTGACCGCAAGAAATGTAGGTGAATGCAGTGAAACTGAAAGTGCTTCGAGGAGAATAATGAACTTGCATGATGGTCTACGTAAGATGAAAATCGATATCATATACTCTTCTCTTACATTTAACCTTCGATGAGAATAATTATTATGTAACTCTATAGATATGTATAGAAGTCCGTTTGGGTAATTCTTCATCATGCGGTTAACTGGAAAAAATATCTTTTAATGATTTATTATCACAATCACGGGACCAAATATTTGTTATAAATTGCTTTGTTTCCTTCAACATGCGAAACACCCAATGATAACGAACTCAAAAGCACTGTTGAAAATACATCTGTGACTTCACTCTGGGAGTGTTCATGAGGGAGTATTATGATTATTATAACTATTTCACATATACGAAGTGGGCTCTGTGGTGCTTGAGCGTTTGCCTTTCAGACCAGGACCAAACCGATTATGAAACCCCTAAATAATGGAGAATTCTCAGGAAAATTTGGGGTTAATTATAAGTGAACTGAGAAAAACGACTCATTAAAAGTTCCGGATGAGTGATGGGGTTAGCTAAAATATACGTTTTCAGGGTTGGATATTGTTTTTCATGTTTTGTGGCTGAAATATCCATCCTATGGAAAAAAGTTTAATGCAAAAGTTTTAGATAAAGACCGATTCAGATACATGCGTGCTTACCGGGCATCTCTGACCCTGCATGAGAAATGCATACCCACCGACGTTCATACTTGTAACTGTCGACGTGCGTGGAAAATGCAGGGTGAGCACGCACGGAATTAGAACATGTTCTAGGTCACATATTAAAGATACAGTGAAAATATACTGCGAAATTATTTGAAATTTTCCTCCAGTATAAACAAAATGAATACAGAGCCGAAGAAAACATGACTTTCTGATAGAAACGCAAGGGAAATGCACGTATGTGAACTGTCTTGCAATTTTCAGGCACAAGGGTCTAACATTCTTATGCTTGTAACCATATGCGTCAAAAACACTGCATGGTCAACCATCTGAATCGGCTTTCTAAGTTGTGTTATTTTTCAATATTCCCTCAAAGTTAACCAAAAAACGCTTGAAATCGATTTTTATGGATTTTTACGGATTTTTATCTCTTCCCCGCCAACTTGGTGAAAACGTTCTTTTGTGTGTTTTAAATAAGCTGTATCCTCATCTATGCAGAATATTAATTTTTCGGTTGTATACGAATTTTAAATTCAAAAACAGCCTAATTTTTAATCGAAAAAGTAGGTTAACAAATTTTCAATTTTTCAACCTAGACTTTTAGATGGTGTAACAAAAATATATTCTTCGCATGGAAAAATATCGTTGAAAATACAAAAGACCAAAGAGCAACTTTTTCATAAGCGATTTGTCAGTGCAGTTGTATAACATAGCTGAAACCGTGAAAACTTGTACGCCTATAATGCGAATTCGTCGTACAACAGACTATACATAGAAAACGGTTGTACCGGAATGAAGATTACTTAAATCTATTTATTATTGATGGCGAATGTAATAGGGTTATCTCAAGAACATGTGATATATTTGCTATTCGGTAGCAGAAGCCCTCACAAAACAATGTTAAACGAATTATATGAAACTTCAAAAACAATCCATCTGCCGATACAAAAACGTAGATAAAGAAATTCTAAAACAATTCGAATGAAAAAGAACAATTTACGATATTGAGAGGTATACAAAAATCATTTGGTCAGTAAATGTTCGAATTGACGCCCTTCAACTTCCAGACATTTTTCAAATCTCACTAATAATTCTTGATGTTTCGCTTTTCGTATTGAGTCGGGTCCGAGATTCTCAAATGAATTCCTCATTCGTTGCACACCCATGGTAGTCAACTGAGTTTCATAGGCTTGTTTTTTAATTGTACCAAAAGAAAAAATCGAGCACTGATAAATCTGTAGAGCGGGGTGGCCAAAGAAATGGTCCATTGTTGGATATCCACTGGTCATGAAACAATTCTTGTACACGGGTATTGACTAAGCGACCATTATGCGGAGGTGCCCCGTCATGTTGATAAAATAGGTTTCTATGGTCAGCGATTGGTAAAGTGTCCAAGTACTCATTTTCGAATGCAAAATATTCAAATATCCTTCACCTGCAAAAAAAAGTACATTTCATCCTATTCTTGTTTCGAAATTGATATCTGTTTTTACTTACCATTTTAGTTTTCTTGATAAAAATGCAGTGCCATGATGCTATCAGTTCTTATCGCACAATAAACATTGAACTGCCAAGACTCTTGAAAATTCAGTTCCCTGAATACATGTTGATTTGAGTCACTCCAATAATGGCAATTATGTTGGTTGAAGACACCATTCTCTGTATATTAAGCTTCGTCTGTCCATATAATATTATCCAAAAATAATTCACAAAATCTCACTCTTCATGGAAAATCTGTTTCTTTCAGGTGCTAAACTATGGAGCACTTATATGGGTGAAATTTATGTTTGCGCTGTATTTTATGTACTAAGTTTTTGAAGTTTTCTATAATTCGTTCAACAGTGTTTTGTGAGGGCGTCTGCTTCTACAGATACTAAATAGCAAATATACATGTTCTTGAGAAAACCCTATTACATTCGCCACAAATAATAAATAGATTTATGTTATTTTCATTCGAATAATTCAAACGAGCCGGCATGATTGATTACAATGACATTTTCATGACAGTTGATTGTTTCCAACGCAACCGCGGGCGCCATCCCCAACTAAGAATAAGTAAACTCAAGAATACGAGATTTTCTGGAACTGAGACATATCAATTCGCCAATATTTCGAAAACTATTGAGTGTAGTCATAGATAAATAACCTCATTCGAAGTAAGCTTCATTTTCGATGCTGAATCGAATGAGAATATAAAATTGGGTGGTTTCCATTTGAAAAATAATTTTTTCTACAGGATCTATATCATTTTCTGGCGTACGCCCTGTATAACTCTAATTAATATCAAGGGTCCTCTCCTACGAATAAATCGATACACAATCAAAAATAAATGATCATATCCAGAAATAAAAATATATATATTTTTCTGTCTGCAAACGCAATTTCCAACATGTTCAGAATCATGCGTAAAATCTAAAACTTTGATAATATACAGGGTGTCCTATTCAAAATAATGAAGTTGGGGTCCACTTTTCAAAATATTTTAGCCAGATAGCATTCATGTTTTTCTATATATTGATCGATGCAGTTCTCGGAGATACCCCCTGTATAGAGTCCGTAATATATTCAGTGATAAGGCACTCAACATCAACGTTGGCGCAATAAATGAGAATTTCGCATGTTGGAACTATAATTAAAAAATATATATATATATTTCATTGCAAATAAGCGCTGAAATTTGCGCAAATGTTCAACTTTCATGTTATTATAATGTTATTTATATTCAATTATTGTTTAAACAATAATCGAATACGAGTTTTTCGCATTCAATCACTATTTTGCTTCTAGCAATATTTTCTGTAAACATTTTGAATCTTAAATTTTGTTTAAACAATAATTTCACGAATTTCAAGTCCATTGACAGTTAATGGGAAAGGCAACCGGCCAAACTATAGCGCCCCGATCAGACATCCTGAACAAGGGAGTTTTCAGACCGTGCTGAACACAGACACATCAACTTAGAATTTTCAGGCCACTCGTACCATTGCAAATCTTTAATAGCGTGTTTTGACTTGACATTTCAAGACTTTAGCATTAGTGCCCCAAAAGTGTGAGTTCTTTTATTGCATGTAAAGTGTTGTACCGAGCTACACTGAAAAGAGATAGTTAATAGATCTCTATGAATGCTGACAAATGAATCTTCTACCTTTGGTTACTACATTACATCAAACAATAGCGTCACATTTTTGGTAAACGGAAAACCTTTCGTTTTACATCAAAATCAAAATTGACTTTTTTTATTCATTTCCCCTGTGGCTAGTTAATATGGATCAGTTGTGTGCGAATGGATGTACTGCTGAAAGGAACTAACTTTTCATAAGGATGAGGCCAGGCTCAAATAATGCCAGGCAACTTCCATTAAATGTAAATAACATTATCACATCAGCATTCATCTTTTCTTCAATTTTCAACGCCTATTTGCAATAAAAGTACGAAATTATTACTGAAAAATCATTTACAAAATATTTCGTTTTTTTTTTTTGTTTTTTTATGCATTTTTAACAATATTTTTCATACGAACAATATATTTTTCCATGCCATCTCAAAGTTGATTGGCCCTGTCTGATTTCTTCCGGAACCTGAGCGACACGTAAAAATCCTTTTTTTAAATTTTATATTTACTTTGCTGTACAGTTCCTATGTACTAGTCCGTTCGACCTATAATGAAAATTTTACAATATTAAAATAAAAATTTCAATTGCCGATAACTTTACCAACCAATATAAATGAGATATTTTCTCGCGACAGCGTCCTTGACATGAAACGAAAAGTGTTTGGAATAAATTATTCAGCATATAATTTCTAGGCAAATAGAAGTTAAATAAATATTTGATGTATCGTTTACACTTTTCCTTTCTATCTAAAAATAGTTTGATGATTATTGAAGATATGGCTCTTTCGCAACATATTGCGTCGACTAAATAATGGGTTTCCGTGGTAAATATTCGTTTTTTTCGAATATATCCATATTGATGTATGAAATAACCGACCAAACTGGTTGTTTAATTTGGTAAACATTCTTTAATTTTTTAATTTTGTTAGGAGACACAACAGTCTATTTTTGACATCATCTCCATAAGTCAAGAAGATATTTGAAGAACATTTTGGTTATAGTTAGGTACAACATTTTGGATGCAATATTCGAAAAATCTTTCATCGAATATGATGAAAACATTTATTCTGGGTTAATATATCAATTCAAATTTGTGGAATTAAAACCGATATAATGTAACACATGGAACATTACACATATTTTTCCATATCTACAGCAGTAAACTCTTTTTTTTTTGACAATTTCACCTTTTTATAGACTTGTCATATATACAAACTCGAAAAAAAAAAAAAAAAGAAACGGGGAAAATAGGTGATATACCTATAACCTCTAGTACATAGTCGATATGGAACGTAAGTTTGTTTTGATTTTCAGAGATTCTGAAGAAGCTGAACCGACGTGTCTAACTTCTCGTTTCTAGTTTCTAGTTCTAGATTCTAGTTGTAATCGAAACCTTTCCTACAAGATTTTATACTCCCATTCATAAGACGCTTTGTAATTGTACTACTACATCATCTCAATCAATAGCAGGTAACACAGTTGTAGACTTTGCTTTCCTTAAAATCCTTCAGCAGTCTGATCTATTCCATATTTTTCTCTTCCGGTATGTTATTACCACAATTCATTGTGAATTCTCTTCTCCTGTAGTATCTTTTGGTAGTCTGGTCTATTTATGGATTTTTCATACAATTTACTGTTCCGCGGTTTCTGGCATCCTTTTTCAACCTCAAAACGTAGTCGATGTTCCTCTCTATTTTTCATCGTCTTCGCTATAAACACTTCAGTAGGATATTCATAATACTTAAACTTGCGCTGTAGTAGGTAAGTAAGTAAGTAGTAAGTAAGTAAGTAAGTAAGTAAGTAAGTAATTAAGTAAGTAAGTCACCCCTATATATCAAAAACTCTTAATGGTTCACCTCATATTATTTGCTGTAGGTATGCTGAGAGTTCTCAACCTTCCACAATCTGAAAATGAAAAAATATATGAATCCAAGAAAATTTGTACAAGTATAGAAAGGCAAATTAATTAATTTGCCCCGATAAGTTACTGCGTTTACAAGTCTGTGTCTTGAATGAAATTATAATTTTTGACAGTAACGTATTGTACATGGAATTTGCCCGTGTGAAGAAAAAAGTTCAAATTAACCTAGGAATACTAATCTTTTCAAAAAAAAAAAAACAAATAACTTCGTTTGGAGATTGTATCCGTTATTAAAACTCGAGGAGAACAGATTCAACTAACGTTTTTTTTTAAGAAAAATACTTTTTCAGATAGCCAAATTCATTGTACGATACGTCACTGATAAAATTTATTAATTAATCGAAGACAACAAACAATCTTGTAAACAAAGTCACTTATCGGGACGAATCATTGTTTTGCCCTGTACTTACAGATTTCCCTGGATTTACATATTTTATTTTCAGATTATGGGAGGTTGATTACCCAAAAATCATGTCAAGAGTCGAATTTCCTCCACAAAATCAAACTTTCAAACAATGAATTAATCAATGTCTTGACCTTGAATTTTATTGATAGGTGTGAATTGAAAATTGTCCTCAATTTGTAATTGTCCAATAATTCATGAATTTTGTGGCAACCACCGGTCTGTTATGATACCTCTGTTCGTTGGATAACAGTTTTCAGGTTTAATCTTTTCATGTTATTATTATTTCTTCAAAATTAACACCAGAATTGACGAATTATTTGTCGTTTGTAAATTCAACCAATTTTGGTCAATTTTATCGTTTCAAATGCGAACGTTAAATATTGATCTTCAATGCTCTTCACTCGTTGGGCTTGTGTTTAAAAAGAGCACATATTTTATTTTCAAGTTCAAAGGCGTTTGAATTTTGTTTTCATTGCGTGAATTGGTAAAACTCTATTTATAGATGGAAAGAATAATTACAAAGATGTTTGTGGTGAAATTCATTTATGAGAAAAATACATGGTAGTAAGAGTAATAATGATTTATCTTCATGTGACATATTTGAACTAGTATGCATTGAGATATTGGAAAAAAACTCAAATATTTTTATTTTGTTTGTTCGTGTAGATTGTTTTTGCATTGGTGCTTGATGTGTGCCTTTCCAAACCACAAAGGCAACCTCATTCAGAAATTGATGCACCTCTAAACCCTGACTTACAGCAATATCAAGAACCTCGACTAAAACACGAAAGTACAACTTTCATACCAATCATCAGATTTGATAAGGAACAGGGAGAGGATGGAAGCTACAAAACATCGTGAGTATATAATTTATTTCGTTTTGTTTTCTAGCCGATGGCACATTAGGCAACTTTGAAGTTCAACTTTTAAAATTTAACTATCCCCTTGTTGCAAAGGAAAAAAGAGTAATGGAAAGTGATTGAAACTTCGGTATATTCAATGATATTTCTGGTTTTCACGTATTCTAAAAATATTTACGTTGAATATTTCCATCGTATATTGAAAATTCGCGGGAATTTTTCAGCGACTATTTTATTCACCTATAGATGCACCAATAAAATTACATTAATAAATGTACATGATATGCAATATGAGCGAGTATTCAAATAAATACGATAATTCAGGTAAACACAGATATTTAGGTGAACAAACAGAAAAAAGTGTCAAGTTTGACATAACTCAAAATTGAATTGACTCGTTTTCTGTTATCGTCTGCTACTGAAGTAAGTGAACATATATGAGCTAATCCATCCCAGAAAACACCGAAAAGGGGTATAGAGTCTGTCTGGAGAGAATTCACGTCTTTTTTTAGGCCTACATGGAGGTGTATATACATTATTCCACGCTGTTCATGAAATAGTCTTTCTAAATATCACTCGACCATGACAAATAGAGACTACTGTTTCCTTTGATTCATCTCGAGTAACTTGTATTTTCGGTCAATTCAATTCGACCATATGAACATTAATAATCATAGAATAATTCCCTCGAGCTAAAGTTCTCGGGAGTTACTGTCTCATTAAATTGTACTCTTGATAGAATTATGAAGAAAATAATAGTCTGCTATTTGTCATGGTCTTGTAATATCACCTACGACTATTTCATTCATACATGGCTGCATCTATGAAATTACATGACTGATGTCACATGATATGCATGAGCGGATATTCAAGTAAACATGCGATAATTTAGGTGAACACGGATAGTTGGGTAAACAAAGAGAATTATCTAGTTTGACACAACTGAAAATAGAAATGTCTTGTTTTCGGTTATCTTCTACTACGGAAATTGGAGAACATATGAGCTAATCCTCCCAGAAAACACCAAAAAGGAGTAAATAGTCTGTCTAGAGAAAATTTATATCTTTTTTGTAGCGTATATGAAAGTGCATATAAATGATTTTGTGCTGTTCATGAAATAGTCTTCCTAAATATCTGGTCAAGTAACTTGTATATTGAAACAATGCAATTCGACAATATGAACATTATAATAATCATAACATAATTCTAACTAATAATGCTCATACGGTCTTATTTAATTATCAAAATACAAAGATCTCTTAATAGAATTATGAATAAAATAATAGTTCGCCATTTCATGGTAATGGTCTTGAGATAATCCAGTACGATTAAGTTTTGAGACGAGGATCAATTGTAACACTACCAAACTTGTTATGATAGTAGTTAAAACCATGATAAACACGAAAAAAAAATTGTTTACTGAAATTCCAGGGGTGGAACATTTTTTTTTTCGTTTAATAATAAATAAATAGATTTTTGTTGTAATCTTGGAAAGTATATGATTTATCAAAAAAACAACTCGACGAGGTGAAAAATAATTCAATTCTCCACAAAAATAATTCCTGGTAATTTTTTATGAAAGGCGCTCGTTTTCTCATAAAACTTGATTGAACGCCGACATCAAATTTCAGGTTCACGCTTACCCGCCGCTGGAAATTCTTGCGGATCCGAATATTTGATTGGTCATAACTCTGCTGAAAATGACCGGAGAAGGAAAAGAAAAAGCTCATATCGTTATGTAATATGCGAGTATTTGAGTATATAAAATGTGTTTTGTCGCACTTCACGGAGATGTTTGCAGATGATCCGAAAATCATAAATAATTTACTTAAATATGGAATTATTATACTAAAACAGCCACCCATACCCTCTTCGGATTATATGCAACAATTTTAGAGTATTGGGACAGGTCCCACTTATACATGCCAAAAAAGAAATCTTTGTTTTACTCCTGTCTCATTTTCAACTTACCCATAAAACCGGCATTCTCTTCAGTAAATGTTGAAAATAATCACTTATTCATATCCAGCACATATGTTTAATAACACTATTGTGAAGTGCAAACCTCAAGCTTAAAATCACATACTTCATTTTTTATGTAGGATGTGTATGAGCGATTATTTTTACTGAAGAAATTGCTGGAATTATGGGTGAGTTAAAAACTGAGCCTGGAGTAGAACCCAGTTTTTTCTTTGGCATTATAAGTGAGACTTGTCTCACTAGTCTAAAATCGTATATGGTCTAAAGAGGGTACCGATTCCTACTTCAGTATAGGTAATTATTTCATATCAACTAAAATATCCATGACTTTCGGATCATCCGTAAATATCGTAGGAGGGTTATGTGAAGAGGGATGAAACATTTTGGGTACTCAGATACTCACATATTATATTTGCATGAGGAAGTAAAAGTCTTCAGGAACGATATACACTTTTACTTTTTCTTCTATAATAATTTTCCATTCAAGCATGTTGTCAGTTCGTCTCAAACAATCAAATTACGTTTTCTATTTATTTCTCAGTCAGTCAGTCGAAAACGAACAATATATGTCCTACACGTCCATGTATGTATATTTGTAAATAAATAGGGTAAACACAGAAAGGACAGTTTCAGATAATAATGATTTAAAAAAACTGAAGAACACGCTTTACTTCTAACATGGACTAAGAAGTAAAAGATAATTGACAATGTAATTACTCAAATGTTAAAAAAGCGATCTTTATTCTCATATTTTTTAATTTAACAGTACTGAGCGTTCAAAAGGTCAAACACCCCATGCTTTTTTTTATTTGACTTACTATCACATTGTCATTTGTGGGGTGCTTGACAAAGTTCTCTTGAGCTCTTGAACTTGAGCTGTTGACTTAAACTAATATAGAACGAATGCACCCAAGCATTTTTTAACATTTGAGTAACTAAATTGTCAATTATTTTTTACATTTTAGTCCATGTTGGAAGTGAAGCTTGTCAATTAGTCTTTTCAAAGTATTACTTTTTAATCGAAAGTTTGAATGAGCACACGAAAAATTCGACACCCAAACATCAAAAGGCCGCTTGTAAGTTAGGCTTCTGTTTAGGTGAGGTGTTCTGTGTCTTGGTATGTAGGTTCGTGGCGATGTTTAGCCAAGTCTATCCTCACTTTCCATCAAGAAATGATGGATGATAAAATTCGTTATTATTGTTTACTTATTTCAAGTTTTGTTAGTTACGTATCTTTAACAACAGGTAAAGAAATCGTCATCTGGCATAGGGGATGACTTTTATTGAAGTGGTCACAGATTGAATCAATTATTGCTAAATATCTGAGCTCTTCATCGTCATTATGTAATGACTGGAAGAGGTAATTTCGAGTGATATACACTGCAAACCAGCAGCGATGGAAGCACCAACGTTCCCAGAAAATTATAGTAGTAGGCAGAATAGGTCGGAATGTCTTCGAATTCGTAATCAGAACAACCATTTTACTACTCACTTTGTTCCTGAAGAGAAATTAGTTCTGAAAAATCCTAATCTGTCTCACTTCACACCTCCTTTACTTCCATTGATTTTGAGTTTCTGCAATTTGGATTATTCACTGAAATTCATTTGATTGCAAACGATTAATTAATTGATGATACTTCTGTTCGAAAAATATAGTTCTTATCGACAAAGCGTTGTGGTGCTAAAAATCAGCTGACAGTATTTAGATTTACCTTCTTAAAAAGTTCAAAGTAATTCTGTGGAATGAAGGGCGAGGTAAGAATTCCAAGTGATGGAGGAGGAGTCCCAAAATAAAAGAAATCTAATAGTGTCTCACTTCAACTCATGTCGGTGTAAAATATAAATTACTCATAGTAAGTTTAACCTTGAACGCTTCAAGGCTATCTAAATACTCAAACGATCGCCGCTGTTTACGATCCCGGCCGACTTTCATATAACATTGTCCAATATTCTTCAGAAGAAAGAACTCAAATATGGGTAGTAAAAATGACTATTCTTGTTTTCTTCATTGGGATCGATATTTCGTATATTGATTGGTATTAATATAACTCATGAAAATATGTGTGTTTTAAGCAAACATCATCAAATCGTGTTTATCGACATGTAAATAGCAACGCTGCAAAAACCATTCAAATTAAGAGAAACACATCCTACAGGTCTTTATAACAGATATTCATGAAAAATTTCAATGAAAAAGTCCGCGGTTGCATTTGTTCAGTTGCATTGTTTTATCGTACGAATTTCCTCAAGTGTAAAAAATAAGTAGCGCAATCAGACGTAAGGAGGTAACATAGAAATGTATGTCAATTCAGAAAATGTTGTTTTCATTTTGGAAGTCATTGCATATACCTATAGAATCAGGGTGTAATACCGGATAAATAGTATCATGTTACGATCATGTTGACTCGAGACGCAGGCGAGTGTCGTAAATCTCTTGCGACTGTCCTTAATCTCTTGCGACTGTCGTTAATCTTGTACGCGTGTGTTAGTAGCAATTACATGATCATTGCATACATTATTTTTCCTACGATCAATACAAAATTAAAACAAAACTTTATTTCAATCTAGTTATGTTCAATATGGACATTGTGAACACAAAGAAAATTTGAGTTTCTTTGAAAGTTCTTCAACATAAAATATTAAAAATGTATCTTTTTCAAATCATCGATCTATAATTCTCTTTATATTTTGAAACATATATAATTGAAATCCATGTTGTAGGAAGTAGGACAAATTTTACCCCTGAATTGTCTATATTTTTTTCTATGATGATGAGAAAGAGATGTTCGGCTGGTCTCCAAAGGGGCATATGGATGTGAGGACTGAGCTCGACGGGTCAGGCTCGATGGGATCGCTAACGGTGGAACGATTGATGATATATCGGAAGACTATCGTCCATAAAAATATCTGTGAAACAGATACAGATCGGCAACCTGTTTGCGGTGTTCCAGAGAAGTGAGCGAGCTTATGAACGGAGTATCACCATGAGACGAGTGGCTCTTTTTTGGATAGACTCTAAAAGTTTCAATGTGTGTTTGGGTGCGCTTCACTCCATATATGGAAACCCGAGACTGGTTGGATTTGTGCCTTATAAATCATAATGAGTTGACGGAAAGTGAAATAATTTTTGGCACGAAATAAATCACTGTTATTTAAACGATCATGTATACAACGGTTCATCAGAAATCGTTTAATTTTACAAACTGCTCAAATATTAGGTTACCTGTGGTAATTTTGATTTTGAACTGAAGTAAACTTCGAAATTTAACTTGCCCAAAATAGTACAGCAACAAGGAAATAATGTTAAATAATATCGAGTGATAAAAAAATCAAATTTAATTATTTCATTTATTTATGAATGATATACTTGTTTATTGGGAATATGGAGACATGTAAGAGAACAAAAATGATTAAAGAAAAACCCGAGACGAGATTCAGCCGAACTCTCTAATCAAAACAACATGTCATTTTGTGGAGTACTACGTTAACACATTATTTCATACATAATAAATAAAATATCACACTTCAGAAAAAAACTAACAATGTCCACAGCTCTCTCATTTCCTACCTATTCATTTATCAACTTGTAAAAACTACGCCAGGGATAATTTTGTTTTTTTTTCACAAGTGTTATATTTTATTTTTGTCCTGGGTTCTTCATATTAAAAAATGAATCGTCACTTTTGTTCGAAAATTGTGTGTTTCGGGTACAATTTTGATTAGGCCGCCATGTGTTTCGTAATGTAATAACAAAAATCAAACACTCGGAAAACCATTGACACGCCGTTAGTGCCAATGTATACAACAAAATAAATTCATCAAATTTGTGAACTTGAAATCTCTTGAAAGGTGTAAATGGAATATTGTCGTCAATTTTAATTCACCAATAAAACATTAATTTTAAGGCAATTTCTAGTAACTTTCGGTCTGTTATGATACCTGTTCGTTGGATAAATGTTCTTGGGTTGAACCATATCATGTCATTATGTTGGTATATCTGATAAACTAACAAAGTTGGCGAATAAATTGTCGTGTGTAAATACAACCAATATTCGTCAATTTCAGTATTTATTCATTCGATATATTCTAAACTCCAATAATCCCATTTACAACTTCTATTGGTTTCATCTCCTGTGCTAAAATTTGGTGAAAAGCTTCAGTATTTTTTCCAAATTTTTTTGACAAGAAAGATAATTGTATGAGACAGGCATCTCTCAGAGTACAAATTACCTAGTGAGATAAAAAAAAAGTTAATCTGGTCAAATTTCTGCAATTTTTTTAAAGTCATTTCTAAAAAAAATTCAAAAAGTATTCCGAGAGATGCCTGAATCCAACCTTTTGATTTCAGATGATAAAAAAAAATTTTGAATTCATTGAGCGAGTTCCGAGTATTTTGATTTCTCCTGCTCCTTGTTTCACCAATAGCCACTAATTAATACGGTTAACCACATCTTAATATAGGTGTACAAACATACACATAAATGTATGGTAAGCTATATATCACAGATGGTGGAATCAGATAAAGGAGAATATATAATGAATATAGTTCAAATTCAAAGGAAAGAAAGAAAAATTAAACGTTGCTATATCGTATTATTTAAAAAAGAATATTGACATATCATTCAATGAATAGTATCTTTGCTTGAAAAAAAATCTATTACTTTCTTTATAAAACGTAAAGTAGTCTGTAATGCAGTTTTCATTTGCATTTCAGAAAAATCTAACTTTTGCTCCTTCGCGTTATCATATCAATACAGGCTGTGGTGAAGTTATGAATGCAGCTGAGTGTGGTAACAGAATTTAATACTTCATAAGAGAGATGTATGCCTTACTTGGACAGAAATATTACGTTACATTTATAATTAAAGTGGCTTAAAAAATCTAACCTTCCGCTAACAAAATGCCAATTTCCAACTCATTTGTGGTAGGTTCTCGTTACTGCTCATCGTGACCTATCCTACACTGATGATTGGTTATAACTGGTGTGTAAGTAGTCTTCATTTGAGGCTGTTCTTCGTAAAAAGCACTTGCAAAATTATTGTGGTAGATACTGCGGAAGTACTTCAGCGGTTAAAGAGGGCTTGGCTGGAATTTTGTTGGTATTTTAAGAACTCGCGGAAATTTGGATTTTTGAAACTATTATCATTATTCATTGAATACTGCACTTCCGATAATACCCCACCATCTATTAGCATCAAATTATAGTTCATTAATTTTGTGATTACTAAGGTACGAAACTGGAAACAACATATTTTCCGAAGAAGAAGGGTACCTTAAGAACTTAGGACCTGATCCTGATGCTGAGGGAGAAACTCTCAATGCTCAAGTGCAACAAGGTTCTTACTCGTACACTTCACCTGATGGAACTATTATTACCGTAAATTACACTGCAGATGAAACTGGATTCCATCCCTCAGGTGATCATTTACCAACTCCACCACCTGTGAGTCCAGAAGTACAAAAGGGCCTTGAACTCATTTACGCTGGAATAAGAGCTCAAGAGGTAAATATGATTTGTTGTTAAAAATTGTTTAAATTGTTTTTTCCGTTAACCAGCTGTCTTCCCCTTACGGACGGCAGCCCTCAAAAGTCGAAATTTGTGCGAGCCAAGGATTAACAAGGTCTTACCTTTTAACGTGCGATTCCTAGCACTTTCTCGGGCCATCAGATTAAAATCTGTAGTCGCTAAGGATTCGAACCTAGCCGACCAGCAGTTAATGGTTTCGAACGCGAAGTCTCAACCACTAAGCTACATGGTCCTTAATAACAAGTATGATTTATTTAGATGAGAATTATTGAGAACAATATAAATGAATTATCAGAAACTGAGATCAGAGGTCATCAACGGAATTATTTCTCAGAAACAACTACTTCTCTGGCTGATTCCAAAACAGACTTTAAAAAGATGACTCATCGTTCATTTGGCGAGGACACGGACTACTTCAATGTTGTCCGGCTTACCGTAGCACTGATTATAGGGACAATAACTTCAAAATATTGGTGTGTGCAAGTGGTCTCCCAGACAAATGAAGGGTGAGCTCTGTTGTTCGATACAGAATGCCCTGGCAATAGTGTCGTCATTGGAGAACGTTCCAGAAATCTCTGTCATTTGTAGTTAATGTCCGTCATGATACCGACCTGGGATATAGTTTTTTTTCTGTCAGATGTTTTCCACTCTACGTGATTGTGTTGAGAGAAGGTTTTTTTTATCGTAGTTAAATTTATTAGTTTCATCTGATCTGAAGTATCAGTACTTTGACAGGTACCTGGTCACATACGTATATCAGTATTTAGAAAAGTGTTTTTGAATACAATTGAAAAACATTAAAAAAACAACCGAAATACCAAAAACGTCAATTTCACTTGACGCGTATTTTGCCAACAACGTTAGCATCATCAAGATCTGTATTCTATTTTCAGTTTTAGTTATTCCTTTTGCAAGAATGAACTACTATTGTTCAGTACTCAAAATAAGAATATAAGAAGATATAGGGACAATTAAAAAAAATATTGATCAAGATGTCCGGAGCAGTGACGCATTAAAAAACTGTTCATTTTCTATTTGGAGTTGACTGCAGTAATGGAAGATATAGTAGAATTTCGGTGGAACATAGCTACAGCGTAGTGGAACTCTGATGAGCAGTTATATCTCATCACAATCACTTAGTGATATGATGAATTGCCATATAAAATGTATAAAAAATAGGGTCACACATCAGACGAAAAAAAATCGAATGTTTTATTTGAATACACAAAAAAAATGGACTGACAGGAAAGAATAAAAATCTTCCCTTAAAATTTGCTTTGAGGTATTGACGAAAACTTTCTGATGGAATTGAAATCGTTAGAAACTTCTCAGTTTCATAATATTATTTTACTGATTTTCTACCTGATGAGACGCTGACCATATTAAACGAATACATCAGTTTTTAATGGAATTTTTGAATCAGATTTTAATTACGACTTCCTGATCCACTTCTTCAATTTAAATATCGCTGTATAAACAATTGGTCCTATCGTCGTACTACAAGTAAATATTGTAATATTATTGTCTACTCAATTTAATTCAAGTAATAAAAGCAATCAAAATAATGTTTCGAAATAATAATTAAATATATATAATATAGTAGAAAATAATAAACTTTGTTTATTCATTTTTAATTTTTTCAATTTTTAACGTGTGCAGTTTTCATCCAAAACACTATAATTACTTCTCTGCGTATATGCCGCGACAGGTATAACAGGCCATACAGATCAGCCATACTTCATTCTCAAATCGATACCGTTTTTCTGAAAATTTTAACCACATTGAAAACAAAGAGGGTTATTCGTTCGTATATTCTTTTCCTGAAAATCCTTGTTAGAAAGTCTCGAGTTAACCAGAAATGGTCAGTCTGGTGAAATATTGAGTTTGCTTCTGTGTTCTAGCCAGAACGACAGAATATGCTAGGGCGGAAATTGAACTACATCTGACGGAGTTTGTAATCAGAATGTAGAGTAAATCCTTCATTTGGATGAGGTTGACCACCTGTCGACTAGTTTCGAGATTATTGTACTGCATCATGCTAGGTCATAAATATCGAGTTTACTCCTGTGTTCTAGCCAAGTGAACTATAAATTTGAAAAAATTTGATGCCGATATCGCGAGCTGAAGCCGCTAATGACACTGAGGTTTTGGAATTTGTGGAAAAGAATATAAAAAGTGGGATTCTACTTTGTACGAAATTATTTGTGTTATTCAAAGTTTGAACATAGTTGGTTGAGCTAAAACTGAATGTGAAAAACCAAATCAAATCTTATTGGCAATCATCACAGCAGTTCCTTTTATGTCAATACTGAATTCAATATTATTTACAGGAAGCCGATGCACGTGACGCAAAAGAAAATCCTCAAGCAGTAAGAAAAATCCCAGAAGACTATAATGGACAATATCGCCCATGAGTTACATATTGATCAAATGTAGCAACATTCTGTGATCAATTCATCAATTCACTTCCATAGACTGATCAACAATATCATGTATAACATAACAAAATTTTTCTAAAATACAGTTTTTGTTTCCTTTGTTCTGATTAATTTTTTCTTTTCCTTTCTCTGATTCCCATCCATCAATTTTGGATTTTTCTGTTACATATTTCGTTGGTTATACAAAAATGTATTAGAAAAAGTGGTACAGCGATTTATTATATTTCTCTACGGTACAACCAGTCTCATAAAACATACGTCATTACTGTTTGCCAGCTGTCTATAATAACTGTTAAGGTCAATTCAACACCAAGACACGTTTTGATGAGTGACCCTGTATATCGATAAGATAGTAGCCACCAAACCATGGAGTCAGCTTTTACACATTTCCTTCTCTCACATTATAAACCCTATACCTACCTAAATACCTACCTACCTTTTATTTACCCGCTACAGTTGCCTTTTCTGAAAGAACTATTCGCGAACCCCTTCCGGAATGTGTAAACTTTCCCAAAATTCAAAATGTTTCCAATTCATCCAATTCTGCAAATACAGTAGGCTTCAGAGGGTGAGGGACAGGTTGCTTCTGGGGTTGGGTAGGCTTCTAGCATTATAATCATACTGGAGTTTTATTCCAATACGAAGTGACTATTTTTAAAACCTCGACACGTGCTTCAATCACCAAGTGATGTTGCTCACTGAGTTTCAATCTTCCCTATTAAAAGAATAATCAGAATCACAGTACAAGCAGAAGCGAAAAATTTTATTGATATTGAATAGACATAAAATGAGAAAATAATTATAGAAGGATGGAAACTTTCACAAAAGTTGTATTTTGGTGTTCAACATTGGCAACATTGGTAAACAATTAATAAAAACAATACATTTGCAGATCAACAATGTAAAAAGTCGCAAAATAGTAGAAACAAAGCAAATATCATCCTTGTCCCAAGATTCTCTCTGATTCCCAACTTGAAATGGTAGCAAAGTTTTTATAGTTTCATTGGGCACTAAAATATAACTTTCGTGAGAGTTTGCATTGTTTTACAATTTTCCCCCAATTTTTGATTTCAATTGCTGAAATGAATGGTGTAAGAAGGGTATAGAACTAAATATCCATAGCTGTTAATGTAACGAGATTATTATGCGATGTATAATAATTAATGATGTGCAACTTTATTTTATTTATTTTTAAATTGCATAATAATCAAGTTACATTCAAAGCTTCATCGTATCATTGATAACGATGATGTGAAAATGAAAATAGGATTTGGGGGTCCGTCGGGGGCCCCCATCGAGTTCTTGGCGCTGGAGGCGGTGTCTTTAGGCCGTGGGCCCCCCGAGGAACGACCCCACTTAAGAGGAGGCACGCTAGAGCCCAATTGTCACTAGATTTCAAAATACAGTGACAAATCTAGTGACTTTTGCCTCCCGAGGGGGCCCCATTGAGTTTTCGGCGCCGGAGCTGGTGCTGCAGGCCGGGGGCCCCATCGAGGAACGCACCCACAGAAGAACGCTAGAGCCCAAGGAGGCCAAAATTTCATCAATTAAACTTTGTGCCACCGTAGTTGTATCGAATTGGGTGTCTGGGATCGGCTGGGAAAAAGTTCGGGGGGCTGGGGGCGTGGGCGAGGAACGTCCCCAGAGAAGATGGAGTGCGCTGGAACGCCGGGGGCCGAGATATTTCGATTTTAATTCATTTTTTTATTTTTCGTTGATTTTACAGTTGTTCACACTGGCACTGGTGATACGCCGCCACTGGACCGGCTCGCCGGTATTGTGCGGGCGATAATCGGGGGCACATCAAAGAAAGGTTGTTTACGCTTAGAGGCAGCTACGGATTTCTCGGAAAAACAAAGAAATAGCGTGAGAACGTTTACAGAAATGACGATACGTTGGGACCGTGTGCAATGGCAACGGATATTCGTTGAATAAAAAATCAAAATTCCAGGAATTGATGTGGGTGTTTTTCATCAAGACTCGCCATGATCGAAAATAATCCCACTCTAACTCATCGGTTTTTTTCTGTCTTTGTCTTTCAGAATGACACGGTTAGCTGCGGGCGTGGTGCTACGGGCGCAGTGGGGGGGAGGGGGGAATTCGAGATGTTGGAGAGAACGCGCCGCATACTTCATTTTGAAGAAAGCGCGCTTAGAGTTCAGACGTACCTGTTGGTGCTCAGTAGTGAAATTGTACTTGTGATTCTGCCGGTTTATAGCAAACAGATCGTTAACCCATATAATAGTCATTATAGGTTGTGGCAGTCACACCTATTATAATAATAATTATAATTGTTGTCATTGTTTATTCTATTCTCGAGTAATATAAAACTTGTCAATTTTCCATCTGACATCCGCAACTCCAACTATTTATTTGTATTTATATTTACTTTCTTCTGTAATTCTAATTACAGAACTCTTTCATTTACGTTTCATAAGTTATCACCATTTATAACAGATGGCGCCACCAGGCTGTTCCATATTATTTGAAATTGAAACTACGTTTTGGATTTATACATTTTACTATGCGTTTTTTTTCAACAACCTTATCAGTGAAAACGAGAGTTTTACATTTTTATTCTTGTCAACTCAAATCATTCTCGAACTTTGCATTCTATAAAGGGGAACCTTTATGGCTTATTTGTTACCAAAAAATACTCATCAGTATTTTTTGACACTGGCTGGTCTTCTTTTAGGTAAGAAATTGGCTTTATTTCATTTAATTCATTATTCTACGTACATTTAATCAATCTCAAAACTTCCAAGTTAAATTACAATATAATTAATAAACACATTTATTTTTCATACAATTGTGTAAATAAAAATATTCTTTTAGTGTGCAACCAGAGAATATTTCCTAGTTATTCCGAAATAAACATCCAAGACGTTCTTGTGACTATTAATACCAGCCTTGCCCACCCTACACAAACCCTGAGATTTCTGTTCTTTCGCATCTGGCGCCCAACGTGGGGCTGGTGAAATAAAATGGTAGTTGAAAAAACCCCTCCTCAATACAACTTGAGATCAGCTGGACGAAATCTTGTTGACCAGTGGAATCAGGCTCAGCAAAATTCCCAACTTAGGACTCCGCGGGTACCACGAAGTAATCTGCAATCAGAAGGTAGGCCTAGTAGTAGTAATATTTGTAATGAGAGCAGAGGAGAAAGTTCTGGACCTACCACTGAAGTGTGCTCCCTTGGTGAAACTGCTTCAGGACCATTATTGTTTGAACAACCACATCGTTTCTCTCTGCCAAGCATACCAGGTCAAACTCGGAATCTGGGAGCCATACCGAAAACATTTTCGGCACCACTACCGAGACTACCATCAGTCCAGTTTGCTCCTCCGAAAACAAGTTTTTCAACTCTTAACACAATAGATATTGCAAACATTGTAACTCAAGTCATAAATAATTTAAAAGAAAATGAAAAAATAAACAATATAAATTCTCAAAAATGTACAATTTGGAAGTTTTAGGACAGAATTTACCAAATTTTAATATCCATCAGACAACAAGAATTGAAAATTCCATTATGGAAAATACAGAAAACAGTTTTTCTCCTCAAATTACAAATTTTTCACTAGATGAGACAAGCAAAGTGTTGAAAATATTACCCACATTTGACAATCAGGGACTACTACACCCTTTAGATTTTATAAAAATTCTAGAATCAACTCTCAATGTCCATACAACCCCTTTTCAGAAAGTGAAAATAATTTTAAATAGTTGTTTGGCCAATGAGGCGAAGGTGTGGTTCGATGCGTTTTCAGATAAATATGACAACTACCATCTTTTTAAAAATGCTTTTGTCAAATATTTCTGGAATGAACAATTACAAGATGAATATAAGGCCCAAATTGAAAACGGTATATGCAAAGAAGGGGAGACATATACAGACCATTTTACCCACAGTGTCTCTCTGGCTAAATACTTAGAACCACGTTTCACAGACAAAAAACTAGTGGCAAAAATTGGTAGACATTTTCCACCGAGGGTATCAGCTGTTCTTATTGGAGTGGACGACTTAGAGCTCGCTCTTGAAAGGTTAAGAGAAGCTGATTACTTCTTCAATTCAAATTTCAAGAGGGAAAACTTAAAAAAAAAACTTTAATTCTGAAACAAATGTAAACAAATCAAACAATAATAATTATCAAAATAAAAATAAACCATTTACTTTCACAAAGCAAAAAGAATCAGAAAAAATAAAACAAGTTTCCCACCTGGAATTTGAAAATGATGAAGACCAGGAAAACGAAGAAGCCCCACATTCTTAAGCTTGTTGAATGTAAGGGCAATAAGTCGAGCAAATAGTGATGTAAAATATATCAATAATAATCCTCAAGAAGTGCTTTCAAAAGATGAATGTGACTTTGATCATTCATTAGCTGATGACCGTTTACCTATCATTTTAATGAACATATATGGTTATTCATACCCAGCACTCGGGGACAGCGGTAGCCAGATTTCTGCTTTTTCCTCAGAAGTTTGGGCGCAGATTTGCATACCAAAATCCCACACTTCCCGGCTACTGGAGTCAAGGTTGTTGGAGTATTTAAAACAAAAATGAGGAGAGTACTTTTACAAGCAAATATTAATTTTTCTCTGGACGATGAACAATTTGATCACGAATTTTTGCTCATCAAGGATTTGTCCTACCCTATTATCTTGGGTATTGATTTTCTAAGACAGCAAAAAGTATTGATTAATTTAGATGAAAAATATTTGGTTTGCAAAGTACAGGGAAAAAATAAAATCATTCCTGAAATAAATGGACTAAAATGGGAACACTTTTGTTACTCAGAGCGTAGTTCCTGAACGGACTCCAGATATGCCACAATCGTTTGGTGAGAAGCAGAAACACTAACAAGTCTCTGGTTATAGAAGAGGTTGGCAATCCGCAAATCGCAACCACAGCCGCCCTGACTATCAATAGCATCGTGTTCAAAGTGAAAAACGTCATTCCCAATGACGACATTCGCTTGCAGCTGGAACTGACAAACCTCTGGTCATCTCTTTCCGCAAGTGGAAAATGCACGAACTGCCTGCACTCACGCCTGGTTTCACCAAAGAAATATGGTCTGTCGAAACTTGTACGGTATTGGAGAGTCCCCGATTCGTCATTGTCGCCTTCCAAACGACTCAAATGGACAACATTGCACGAGATTCCAGCTACTTTGACCACGTTGACATCAGGGACGTACGTCTTACGATGACCAGTGACAATTACCCGCATGAACGCATGCGCTTGCAATTTGACAAGAACAACTTTGTGGAAGCTCATCGGGCCTATACGGAATTCTACCCAAGCTATGCGAATTGTTTTCATAAACGCCCTCTGCTGGATTACGATGCATTCAAGGACCGAGCCGCCATCTTCGTAATCGACTGCTTACGGAGAGTGGAATTCATGAAATTGTCCACCGTCAATGTCAAACTTGACATAGCAGCCACAGTCGATAGTCGCGCATATTGTGTAATAGTGCACGATTTTATCTTAGAACACTTGACTTCAAGTGAGATCATACATCGTCTGTCATAAGACATAAAACACTCGCCTTCAAGTGACATCATATGTTATTTATTTATTTTTTTTTTTATTACACTATTCAACATATACAAGATCCAATTACAGAATAGGAGTATACAGTAAAGTATTTAACAT
The DNA here is from genome assembly GCA_958298965.1 of Chrysolina haemoptera. Classification (NCBI taxonomy): domain Eukaryota; kingdom Metazoa; phylum Arthropoda; class Insecta; order Coleoptera; family Chrysomelidae; genus Chrysolina; species Chrysolina haemoptera. The sequence continues at coordinate 16,847,909 of OY282594.1, forward strand.
AACATTTACATATCAATATTAAAAGGTAAAAACAGAGCAGTCCAACTTTTAAAGAGGCCACACTGCAGCAAAAAATGTCAATGGTTTCATTCATCTTATCATATGTGGAGCACATTTTATATACAGGTGGGTATAACTTAACGTTAGTGTGACAAAGCGGGAGATAGAAGGTGTTATTTTTTCGAGATGTGAGCCTAGGAATATGAAAGTTTAACATGTCCAAAATATGGGTACAGTCCAAAGTGCTATGAATAAGATTAAAAAGGAATATAACATGTGACCTGTTTCGTCGAGATTCAAGTGAGTCCATCAAAAATCTAGAAAGAAGTTGCTCATGCGGAAACCCTACTGTTGGGTAATTGCCATCAAGTTTAAAACATACATACTTCAAAAATTTTCGTTGAATATTTTCTAGATTAGTTATATATATCTGATAATGTGGTGCCCAAACTATTGATGCATACTCTGAGTTTGATCTAACATATGAGAAATATAGTTGTAAAAACGTTTTTTCATTTCTTCCAAAATCTTTTGTCACTCTGATGATGAATCCTAATGATCTATATGTTTTTTTGATAACTTGCTGTATATGATTTCTAAAAGAAAGTTTTTTGTCAAATGTTACTCCTAGATCTTGGAGGGTTTCGGGGCGATTCAATACAACATTTTCTAGTTCATAATTGTGAAGAATTGGATTTAGCTTGGAGTAACATGACATTTGGAGACATTAAGGAATAAGTTATTCTCGATGCACCAGACATTGACTCGATCAAGATTTTCTTGGAGAAGAGTACAGTCCTCTCTGGTGATAATTTTATGGTATATCTTCAGATCATCGGCGTACAGTAAGTGACGGACTGTGAGAGCATCAACAATATCATTAATGAACATTATGAAAAATAAGGGGCCTAGATTGGACCCCTGGGGTATACCAGAAGTTGGAAGGATTTCAACAGATCTGTGACCATGGAAGTTAACATACTGCTTTCTCTCATGAAGGTATGAATGGAATAAAGATATGAGACTTGGAGTTAGTCCAAAATTCGATAGTTTATGAAGAAGGATTCCATGGTCCAGCCTATCGAAGGCCTTCGAAAAATCTGTATAAATTATATCACATTGAGAGCTTTCTTCAATAGTGTCAGATATATGTTCTGTGATACACACTAGATTTGTTACCGTTGACCTTCCTTTGAAGAAACCATGTTGACTAGGCGTGATTTGATTTTTTACATGTGAATAGATAACGTCATAAAGTAGGATTTCAAAAGTTTTCGAAAAATTATTAATAATTACTATAGGGCGGTAGTTGCAAATGTCTGATTTATCTCCCTTCTTGAAGACCGGAATGATTTTTGATTCTTTCCATAGTGTAGGAAAAGTATTAGTTGAGAGACATAAGTTGAACAATTTCCGAAGCGGGACTACGAAGGCGGCTGCACAGTCACGTAGCACAAAAGAGGGGATATGGTCAGGTCCACTAGTTAATTTGGATTTTATTTTCTCAATGCGAAAAAGACTTGCTCTTCAGTCACTTCAGTTATCGCCAAGGAAGGATTATTATTAAATAGATCAGAGTGTGTGATATCTGTAGGAGCTGAATATGATTGCTGAAAAAATTGGGCAAAAGCATTAGAGGTGTCTTGCGCCTCAGATATGTTTTGTTGGTTAAAGTTGAAGCTGGCTGGTGAAGTAGCATTACTTTTTTTAAAATTCATATAGTTCCATAATGCAGAGGAATTAGAAGTTATATTTTCTTCTACAAAAGTAATATGATCACGGTGAAGTTTCACAATGTTAGACTTAATATTTCTCCTTAATCTTTTAAGTTATCTGTCATATGCCAGCGGAATCGGCGGGGAAGCAATGGCTAAATGCGCCTAAGAGGAAGCAAAAGCCAAAAATAGGAAACAAGAAGAGTGGGGGTGGTAGGGGAATTCTCCCTCCGCACAAGCATAGACAGGTGAGTTCCAGAAAAAGAACTCACAATCACCAACGGTCAGTGCACAAATCACTGCGTGCCGTTTCCAGCCCCAAGTGCCGCTGACGAACAGCAAGTGCGATACTTCGAAAGGAATCATCACGGAGTGCCATATTCCGCCATATTCCGCCGGTGTATCGACTTGGCGGAGTCCCTCACCGAAGTGCTCCAGCCCATAGCAGAAGCCGATTTGGTCTATGTCAAAGGCAGTCAAAAATATGATTTTCTCATGAAATACGTGGACACATTTACTTCAAAGAAATCTCACATCATCGATATTGGGGCCACCACCAGCACGCTACAAGTTTCATTATTCGAGAAAGTGTCTCCGCTGTACTTCCACCATACCGCCGCAGTATCCAACAAAGTTCACTGTGCTTTACGGTGTGGTCATGGGTCTCGAACTGATTGATATGGTAGTGGATGGCTCCACCATCAGCAGCGGTGCCCCCGGAGACTCCACACAGCGTCACCTAGACAATCTTAGAACATTGGAGTGTGCGAAATAGCTGAATACGAGCGCAAAATAGAGACTTTCAAGCGATTCAGTAACATAGGTATTGACGATGGCAAATTCCAAACCAACTCCGAAAAAGACAGCTCATCACCGCCGCCACAAGCCGCCAAAGCCGCCACGAGCCTCCAACGCCGCCATGAGCCGCAAAAGCCGCCACCGCTGAGGAAAAAACGTATTATTTAATTTTTTATATGAATTGTAATTATTATTATTATGTATTGATAGATGATTAAACGAATTTTCTGGAACTTCATTTTGTTGGAGGAATGAGAGCGAGCGGGAGATATCTTTCCAGCTTATTTCACTTTGAGGGGAAATGTGCGCGCCTTTCCTCACAAAAATTAAATATACAACGAGAGAGACATTTGGTGTGTGTTTCAATGATTCAATCACCCACACGAAAATATCTTTCAAGAAATTTCTCTGAGAGTGTGTCGGTGAGTTGTAGACACTGATAAATATGTGCCTATTTTTTCCATATATTGCGCAATGTTTATCAGTGTGCTCCGAACTGCAGCAATTTTTTTTTCTCTCAAGGTGTAAGTGAGTTGTACACTGATGAATATATGTGCGTAATTTTTTCTATATATTCATGTGACATGCGCATTGTTTATCAGTGCACTCCAAACTACCGCCATGTTGACAGGCTACGTAATTTTGACAGCTGTCCTGTCGGATGTACTGAACATTAGCCCACCTTACGAGGCAGGCAAAGTTCTCATTTCTTTGTTCAATCAAAACAATCATCAAATGAATAAATGTACTGAAATGTCGCAAGATCTCATGAACGATGGATATTTGCCTGTGCTAAAGGCCGAAATTTCTCCAAATGCCAAAGCATACAAACTGAGAAAAGTCTTCCGCAACAACACTTGCGAAAACACTCATATGATGCCACTAGCATCGCCGATAGAGGTGACGATGACCACGACTTCTAATGTGCCCCGAATGCAGATGCAGACGACGCCCACGAGTTCCTGACTGAAAGACGTCTATGACGGATTCATGTTCTTTGTGAGTTTGGCGCTGATCTACCAGTTGGGCGAGTCATTCTACAAGTTCCTGATTTCAGTCAAGCAGAGATACGCAATTGCCAACGAAAATGAAAATACATATATCACTTAGGGTACTGACGTGTAATTTTCAAGCAAAAAATAACATTTTGGAAAGCCATTACCGACAGTTCAGATGCTTCCGATGGGGAATATTTCCATGAGTGTATAGACAAAATTAGTAAGGACGAATATCAACTTGAAAATCAAATATTGGTTACAACTTCAGTCATGAAGAATTTCAATATTACCATACAAAAATTGCAAATTGAGGGAGAAACATTCAATAAAGATTTGAAAGAATTCAAACATTCAATATACACTCTTTCCGATGATCTAGCTTTTATTCAGGCACAACTATAAACTTCTGAATTGTGTAGTGCTTCACACAATGGAAAGTTATATGTTTCTTGAATCAAGACTTGATGATATTTTGAATTCAACTACTTTTGATCGCCTCAAAATCATTCACACATCGATCGTCCTTCCAAGAACTTCAGTGAACTCTCTTCAAGAGATATCTCAATCATTATCGAAAAACTATTAACTGCTTCCAATATATTCGTCAACTGTTGCTCAATATTTGGAAATCATTGTACTCCACGCTTATCAAACTGATTCAAAAATAGTGTTCGTTCTCAAAATCCCCATCGTCGAACCTGAAATTTATACCCTATACCGCCTTTTCCCAATTCCTATACTGAATAACCGAACAGGATTCCATCATATTTTGATAACTTCAAAAAAGTATATTTCGAGAGACGACGATTCAATGTTGTACGTTTCTCTCTTTCCTGCCATACCCAATCGATAACAACGCCATATGTGAAGTCCAGCTTTTTCGACAGCTGATCGATGCCAATCATCAGTCATCTTTGCCAAACCGATCCACTACCAATTACCATCAAGTGCATCAACAGAGAGGCAGTCACTCAAATCATCAACAAAAACTCTCTTCTCCGACTTCAACCCGAATGCAAAGCATTCATAGGAAGTACACGAGTCCATTCAAAGTACTTCGTGAACAACTACAAAAATATCACATACAGAAACCAACCTAAATTGATACCATTCAAATGCTGCGAACAGTTACAGCTGAAACTGAACGAACTCTATACGGACGACCTCAGCATAGCCCAATACCAAACCAATATTCTGAAGATCTGGACAAGCTGATCAATCAACCCTATGTTAACAAACACATTTCGAAGAACCAATAGAAGAACAACTAGAGCTGACTCCATCCAGTAGCAAAGGATTCTAAGACCAATTTGAATTTTCAAATTTCTTTGAATTCTCAATTATCATTTTCAAAAGTTATCGCTTTTGCACCAACTTTTTATTATAACCCTTTGCGGTCCAATTATTTTGGCATAACCAAGAAAATGAAAAACAGCGTATTCAAAACATGCAGAGAATAAAAACATGGTCAAACCTAAAACAAAAAGTAACAACTTCGACCAAAGCCTGTGTCGGGATTAACCCGACATTGGACCGGAACGTGATACTGTCGAAGCTTTCCTGACATCGGACCAGAAGGTTGAAATTTTACTGTCGGGGCTGTCCCGACAAAGGATTCCAAAGAGTTACAGGGGAGTTCTTATATGCGATATTATGGCACTATGGCCTTCTCATAGGTATCAGGTTACACGCGATAACAATTCCTTCGAAAAAGCTGATCTTTGTTATCAGCATTAGCAGAGTTCCACGATGGGAACTGCTATATAACACTATATCAGTTAGTATTCTTTGTAACGGTGGTACGTACCACCTCGTAGTTTCTCTTTAAAAAGTCTATCACATAATTATCGAGATAACATATATATCACTTTTGAATGAATCCTCTTATTGTACACATGAATAAATGGAATCAGATGATGTCTATACAGGGTTTTCCATATAAAACTCCGCGGGCAAATATCTGGAAAATTGAAAAGGATATCTCTATTTTGTGAAAGCAGATGTTTTTGATGTCAAAGGGTCCTTTTCTTCACGTAGAGATTCATCAATGGGCTCATCCGTTAGGGCGTCGCGACACCGACGCCAACTTTTTTGAATGGCACCCCGGATTTTTTAATGCCTCTTGCGATTCTGCATTAAATTCTGAATTCGGCCATATAGCACACTCATAGATCTGTCAGAAAACCTGTCACATTTTACGGAAGTGTATTCAGTTTTGTGCCGGCTTTTCTTGAAATTGAAATGTCTCTTGTACAATGTATGAGTTCATTGTATTGTCATCGGAGTTTTTCGATCAAGGCTATAGGTTCATTATTCAGAGTGTCGTCTACAGGAAGATTGTTTTCTTTTTAAAAAGAAGCTATAATATTGCTGAGGTCTGTTTGCGAAGTATCAGTCAAATACTTAAATTCAACAAAGTACCATCTACAAAAAGATTGTTTCGTTCTTGAAAAGAAACTATATCATCACTGAGGTCCCGTTCGTGGAATATTCGACATATGTAACAAAGTCATTTTTCGCATAATCTTCAGTCAGATTTACTGACGATGCAGCCAACGGCATCAGTGGTAGCAACAGTACAAACGATTGCATTGCTAGTTCAGCGTTGAATGAGCCATCGAACCTTCGTATGTTTATTTGAAGGACTTTTGTTTCCACCTCCGCCCCCTCTACCCTCTACATCTCCAACTGTTGGTTCACAGCAACCATCACTCATATAAAGTTCCTCTGCTGATAAGCAAACAGTACTTTTTTCAATATTTGATATAACTATATCATTTGAACCGGTGTAGATGAATCCAGCTTCAGATATCATTATTGGTTAATTTGGCACGAAATATCGACGTACCACAGATCAAAAAGCAAATCACACCTTTGATTGGTCTATATTAAAAGCGTTTATTAAATTCTTATTCAAATCAATACATTTTAAGGCTGATATTCAATCAATAATACAGTGACCGCCAAAAAGTACGTACCATATGGAAAAAAAGTTTATTACTAGAGTATTGGAAAAAATATACTTGGTAAAAGTTTGTGCATGTCCGATAACCTAAAAATCGATTTTGACACATGTAACGTGATCGCTGGCATGGCGGCAAATTGAAAAAAATTACTATGGGAAAAAGTTGGGTAAAATGGCAAGATATCGAAAAAAGTTATTTGAAAAAGGGGTTTATGATATTTAGAAACGAAAACCCCTTTTTGCGCGCCACTGGTGTTAATTATCTTCAGTAGAAATATCCCTTGTGTCAGTTTAGATGGTGACTGTTATTGTTTAACTAAAAAAGGCCACATTTTAAAATAGAAACGGAATTTCATAAAATGGCGATATTTCCATAGCAACGCAATTTATCAAAAATATTTCAAAGACGGCTCGATATATCGGCCCAATAATTCACCCAACATTTAAAAAAAAATTCTAGGGTCCCTCACATTTCCCAAATTATTGGTCAAAAATTTGAAAGAGTTTAATATTTTATCATTTCATTAGGGATATCTAAACATTGGACATATCATCTCACCACAATAATTACAACCACATTCCCCGAATAATCGTTCAGATTCTTTATTACTGTAAAAAGCTGTAAATTCTTCGTGATTCTTAAAGTGAGTTCAGCTGCATATCCTTTTCTACGGTACTCCAGTAATATATGAATATAACTGAGGGTTTTGGGCTTTGAATGTTTCCTCTGAGGGTCAAAATCCATGGTTGAGAGCAACGCAAAGGCTGTTTGTTTATCGTTGATGTAGATTGAATATAACACCTGATTTTTCTATCGTAATACCACTGTTGATCAGATGACTTCCAATATTCAACTGCCCTATTTTCCTAGCAGCTTCAGCACCATAAAATAACCTAACTGCTTCCATTATCCATAATTGCTAGGAATGAACTGCGTGATGTGAGGATTTTCTCTATTGGATAAACTTTCAATCTTTACCCTCTCTCCGTGTTCTTAATTTATTAATTTGTTATGGAAAATAAAGACCTATTATTGTCATTATTTCATTAGATGTTTATATTAATTTATATGGAAATTATAAATGAAGCGAAGTTTTAAAGCATCAAGAGAATTTTAAAAATCATTTATTTCTGGAGCATAATTTTTTCGTATTTTCAATAGACATTTTGGTACTCCGCTGTAGAATTGGTTTGTTTGACGTTATGATAAATATCGAGCATTTTGGTATCTTCAGCAGTAAAACACATAAACATTCCTTTCTTCAATGTGAATTCGTATTCATGAAAAAAATAGCATAATCATATACCATTTGATTATGCTCAATTCAAAAATGCAGCCTAATTTCAACCCCATTAGAGTAAAACTTTGTTCCGACACATAACTTTGCTGTTTCCATACTTCTGGGCTAACTGGCAGAAAATTATAAATCGCAGCATAAAAATGTTACAGATGCACGAAATGTGAAAAATACAGCACTTTAATACGTATTCTTATGCCAACTGAAGCACACATTACTTGAAAACTGGGGCAGTTTTCCGTCTGGTAGATTTTCACGATGAAATAAATCCTTGATATTCACCTTCACCCTTTTATTATGCGTTCAGGTATTGAAACATAGTTTATTGAGAATTTCAATTTCATAAATGTGTCAAATGACATACAACATTCTACATGCATTTTAATGGAAATCGAAGCATAATAATTTTTCAAGTACCTCGTTATATGACGAATGCAGCACTTTCAAATGTATTCTTATGCCAACTGAAACACACATTACTTGAAAACTGGGGGCCTTTCAGAACCTTTCCATTTTTCATCCGAAAAATTTTCTTTACTCCCCATCTTTTCATAAAGTGTTCAGTCTTCCGTTCGACCTAAGTTCACAAATACTGAGCTTTACTGACTTTTTTATAATTCCAGTATGTCGCTATTCCCTAATTCAGTTCAGTACATCGCCACCACCCTGGGGCTCAACCACAAATTGAAATGAAAAATTCGCTAAAGAGTACCTGTGACTGTGTGAAGGAGATGCGTGGAATCCGAAACACGATGAAGGAATCTACCTCTTTGGGAAAGTCACAGCATATAGAAACCTGTCTCGGGAACATCACGACAATGAGGAACCAGTGCACAGAAGAAGGCGGCATGGCTTTCTTCGAGGGCTGAAGGGGCAAGAGAATGGGTTCGTTGGGATGACTCGGACTCGGCATTTAGACTGGAGTCATCTCTAATCTCAAACAGAAGGACCCTGGAGCATTCTTAGTTGACTGCAAATCATTGTTTGAAAGAAGAATTCAAAATCCCCAAAGACCAATGAGTCTGGTGAGGTGAACGTTATATTCGGCGGGGAATTCGAGATCGTGAAAGAAAGTGAAAATATAACGGAATTCAAATGTTTTACGACAACCAACTCAGCAACCTACCCTGATACAGATTTAAATGATTGGTTTGATTCCAACATTATTGCTTCAATCATGAAAGACTTCGAGGAGTTCCGGGAACGCGATTCAGGCTGGGCGTTGAAGGAGAAGGTTAACTTGGGAGTCAACATCAACAAGTTCACTCCCCAACTTGGATCTTTTTACATCAAGAAGAAGCATGCCTGCCTCAATGTGCAAAATGATTATCAAGCTTGCTTCGCTTGTGCAGTGACGTCAGCGTTGTATCCGAAATGAATATTCATCATACCCTCACTCCTTCGTAGTCTTGAAGCTGAAAGGAATTCACTGGCCCATGACCATGAAGCATATTCCAAACTTCGGAAAACAAAATAAGATATTGATTAACGTATATGTCTTAGAGAAGGGTAGAAAGATGCTTAAAACTCTTCCAGCATATCTGACTAAGAATAATTACGAAAAACACGTCAATTTGTTAAAGGTGGAGGACAAGTATGTTGAGGATGAAGCTCCTACAAATTATCATTTTGTTTGGATAAAAAGTATGTCGAGACTTCTAACGCAATTGAGTAAACATAAAGGATCAAAGTATACCATCTCAAAATAGATTTTTCGAAAAACGTTTCTGTCAGCGAACACAGAATGTTCAACTGCCAAAATCTTGGTGATAATGTGGACTAATACATGAAGACTGACATTCTCCTGCTGGCCGATGTCTTCGAAATGTTCAGAACCTGCATTCTGAAATCACATAAGTTTGACCACTATTTCATGCTGCCTGGCTATACTTGGGACGTCATGATGAAATATATAGAAATTGAATTTGAACTCCTTTGCGATGTTGATATGTTCCTCCTTGTAGAGCGGGAGATACGAGGAGGGCTCAGCCAAGTTTGGTAAAAATGATGAGCCAAAGCTAACAAATAATAATCAACAATTATCATCCTTCTAAACCTACAACATTCATGATGTATTATGATGTCAATAATCAGTATGGACGGGTTGTCACAGTACCTTCCTTATAGAGGGTTCGAATGAACTGACTGATCGATGTAATTTGAATTCCTGATGATACTGATGTGAGATACATATTAGAGGTAGACCTGAAATATTTTCAACACTTGCATGACAAGCACAAGGATATTCCCCAACATATGAGGTACAAGACGCGAAAAACTCCGCTGAAAGCGAAAGAGCTCACAGAATTTATGGCTACTCTACACCATAAAAAAAATATGTTATTCATCATAGGACTCTGAAGCAAGTATTGGAGCATGGATTGATTTGAACTAAAATTCATAGTGTTCTGAAGTTCAAACAATCTCCGTGGCTCAAGTCATAAATTGATTCAACACCGAATTGAGAAAAAAACCTAATGAGTTCGAGAAAAACTTGTACAGGTTGATGAACAACGTAGTTTTCGGTAAGACTATGGAGAACGTCAGGAAGAGGGTTAACATCGGCCTGCTAACCGAATGAAGTGGACGATACGCTGCCAAAGCCCATATTGCCGAACTAGAATGAAAACTGTACCATCTTCAGTGAAAACTTGGTGACTGTTGACCTTGATAATCTCCAAATTCATCTGAATGAGCCCATCTATATATGACTTTCACTAAGGCTATATGAGAGATCATTTTGGACACGGACACCGGTTCCCTCATATATGAACTGCGACAAGATTCCTACGAAATGATGCAAAAGAACAAAGATAACATCTATGGCATCCCCTCAGCGAACGAAAGAGTGCTGGGTATGATGAAGGACGAAAATAATGGCGTTCCTATGACGAACTACATCGGTCTTCTATCTAAACTATAAAAAACAAAGGTACTCGCAACTGAGGTCGATATTATTGATAAAAGGAGAAAAATGCTTGATGAGGTATGATGAGGTATGATGAAGATGAAATAAATGATATATTACGGAATTTTGGGGGCTAAATCTTCGGTGGTGAAAACTATCATAACCCTCGAAAACTATATCGAATGTCACGACAGCTGTGAGAAAAAAGATTGTTCATCAGAATTTCATTCCCTCTGAGAAACACCAAGTTCACTCCATCGTCCAGGAGAAGATTGCCCTCATAGACGATAAGCGATATTGGATTCCAGGAAGTGATGAACCTTTACCATAGGGTCCTCATTCACGACGAGTCAATAAATACCGACGAAACACTACCATGAACATTGGATCTTGAATATGTTAATATGAATAATTTGATATTGACTATTTCTGCTCACTCCCACGATGACAAAATTTTTACTGGCTATCAATATACAAGCAGTAACTTCAAAGATAGTTTTCACTTCCACGATGAGAAAATTTTTCACTGGCTATTAGTACACACTCAGATAGTTTTCTCTTGGTTGTTATCGTATGCCTACTGGGAAAACTTCCACAATAAAAAAAGAAAACGCTTGGCTGTCCTACCTCCTGGGTGATGTGGAAAAGAACTTTTGATTCACAAAATGTCAACATGGGACATGAGTAGATTTCAATTCAATTCAATTCAACATTTATTATTTATAGAAACATTTAGTTCCATAACAAGGAGTACAGTACAATATATTGTTAATTGAAATATAAAAAAAAAACATATAAAAAAGGGTAAAAACAGATGATATCCGTTATAACGGTGCAAAAATATATAAAGAATAACCTAGAGTACCAAGGAAAAAATAAAAAAAATAAAATGAAATGATATGAAAAGTAAAAGTAGACAGAAAAAGTTTCATTCGTTAATTATAAAAGATCTCAATTTCAAAAGAAATAAATGAGTAGATTTTAGTATTCTTTATGGAAAAACGAAATACTCCTGTTTAAAAAACTGAAACACATTGATTGATATTCTAATTTCTATTGAATACAAAAGGACCTCTACATATTCTATTAGCTTCTTCATCTTCTTTCCTGGAACATTCTTCTGATGAATATTCGTCGTGTTGTTCCATATTACTTTTCATTAAAATAACACCAATATAACCGGGTGTTTGGGTAGTACTGCGATGTTCAAGATGGCCTGATGATAATTGCCGATAATTCCTTCTTCTTTCAGCTGGGAATGATAGCGATATAATATTCCGATATTTCCACGAACTGTTAGCATTCACAGATCATCGGATTTATATCTTCGTTTGTGAGCGTCGATTATCATTGAAATATTTGTATATGCTGTCAAATCCTCTACACTGTTATGTTGAAGTACTCGTTTCATCAATCCCTCCGTTAGAACAAAACTTTTGTTATGTACAACCAATTCATCTTTTTCATAACGTACCAATAACATATCCGTCATCGAATCGTAGACCATAAGTATCGGACTCGATCTTTCTTCGTTTTTCTGAGTCATGATTTCATTTACTACCCTGTTTTTCCAAGAAATTTCTTATATTTTTACTATGTGTTCGATGCAACATATTGGATGCAATTGAGTTCTCTGTATTCCATCAAGTCTACATATACATAACTACTCAATACTGCGACATACCGAACATACACATACTGCACATACTGCGATATACCGAACATACCCATACTTAGACATACTCAACCATACAGAACATAACCATACTGCGACATACCTAAGAGTAGTACGTTCTGGTTAGATTAAACGAAATTTTTCACGTTTCTGAATTACGGATTCAGCAATTCTAACAGCCTTGAAGTTTTAAGACGCTATACCTACGTAAGGTTAGTTCGTTCTGGTTGAATCAAAAACTCCAGACTCGAGCTTAAAATCTCTATTGACATTTCAAATGTTGAAATCGTTGATTTTATTCTTGAATACTCATAGCACATATACTGAAATATAGATTAAAACACCAGTCCTTCGTGATGGAGTATCTCTGATTGCTGCTGAAGTAACATAATCCATTTTCAATTTTAACAATTTTGGAAATGTTTTCATCAATAATAATGAGCAGACTGTTTTAAAAATTATAAAAGGAGAAAATGAATGATTTCAAAATTGAGCATGATTATTAGGTTGATACAGAATGGATGTAAATGATTGAATAAATTATAGATATAGAATTCAAGCCAAGTATGCACAATGCACAAATTGGCACTATATTGGTCAGTTAACCAACGACAAAACATTTGACTCGTTTGAAAGTAACTATTATACTGGAAAATTTAGTCACATTTGAAACACATATGGGTATATGAATGACTGTGTAGGAGGTGGTGTGGCTACGACATAAAAATGAACAAGGTATTGCCTTCCGGCAAGTCCTTCAAATTATAGGATACAAACAATTTCAAATACAAATAGTGTGGATTACAAGGTGAATCCAACTCGGATACCCCTTGAAACTGCGGAATCATCCAATATATCAGAAACCTGGCATGGAGGTGAGGCTCCTATCATCAATATGTTGATAAGTTTAGATGTCAATGGAGTGAATAATGTACCATGGCTTTGACCGCCATAGTCGACATTTCAGCTTATTAAAAACCTGACACATGCTCCTACTACCAATATATCGATGCATTTACAAGCAAATGGCATGAATTATGGACCATTGCCAATTAGCAATGATCTAAACTATAGCTTATTGAAAACCTCACACGGTGGTACTCCTATGATGTAGAAATGAACAACTTCAAACGCAAATAGTGTCGATCCCAATGGGTATCCAATATCCGATATCGAGATAATTCGAAACATCTGCACTGAACTCCATAATAAATTAAATGACAAATACGATTTTGTTGAGAAATTAGCAAGTGTGTGGGTGAGCTTCACTAAAGAGACAAATTACTTGAATAGGATGGAAACAAATTCTTAGGATCGATTTCAATCAAACAAGTCTTGTACATTGTTCAAGAGAAATAAGCAAGTTTGTGAGCTGACCACATCGTTGCAGGTTAGTCGAAATAATCGCAAATAACTTGATGATTTATTCAATCAAGTATATGTCTCCACCTCATTTGATGGTGAGTTTGAATCCAACCCTTCAAACATGCCTGTTTGTTTGAGATTTTTATGATTTTTTCCAAATTTCCACTTTGAACTCAAAAGATGTATTGTTGACGAATCTAAAACGGAAACATTTTAATGGATACAACTCTCAAATTTTTATCTGAAAACTGATCGGATTAGGACAGTTGGTTCAAAGAAATTTTTTGGCTTATTTCAACCAACCATATCTTTTGTCTGGCGCCTTTCTCTTCCACGTTTTTTTTGCTATTGGTGTATGATGCGATCTTACAACTTCAGTCAATTGGTCATGAGTCATAGTAGGTGGCAATGTTCCTTTTCAAAAACTTTACTCAATTATTCTATGATGAATTTTGAATACTTTGCCTCATTATGTCAACATTATATCTACTGAAATATTTATGTCTACATTACGTCTACTAAACCACCGTTATGTCAAACTTATGTCAAATAAACTAGAGTTATATCAACGTTATGTCTACTAATAGTTATTTGAGTAACAAGGAATGTAAAGACGTGTTAACATTCGAGGTGAGCGACGAACAGAGGCAAAGCCAAAGCTTGTGGCTTGCCGAGGATGTTAACAGTCGATACATTCCATGCTACTTATTACGTTTTTCCCGCTGGTTGTTGACATATCTTCTAAAAAATTTGCCTGGATTGCAGGTTGTTTTTACCCTTCCTTCATGATTATTCCTTCCGCTATTTCATTCTGAGTTGCTTGTGCGTGTAACTAAGTTACCGAATATACAGACAACAATAATATTTAAAAAGTCTCATAAGCTCAAAATTGATTTAAATGAAGCTGAGGGTATTACTTGTCAAAGTCATTATTATCCTAGTCATGTAAATGACACTATTTACGTTCCGTTGTCAACTAAAATATAGTTATGTCGACGTTATGTCCACTGAAATATAGTTATGTCTACGTTATGTCAACTATAGATAGATAGATAGATAGATTCTTTATTGCCTGATTTTCTATTGTATAACAGATAAGACATTGTCAAAATAAGTAAACATATAAATGGGAGTGGTTACTTACATAAAATATACAGACGTATAACTACATAATACATAATAATAAACAATAACAATACACAGTAAATAATAAAAATGGCATTTAAAAATTGCTAAAAGAGTGCATCTCCTAAGTGTTACAAAAGTAAGTTTCAAACTCTTTCAAATTGTAAAAACATTCGTCATGAAGAATCATCTTTAACCGTTTCTTGAATATACTACACGATTCACTATTCTTAACGATAGCCGGAAGTTTATTGTAATATGGAATGCCACAATTAATGGGAGATTTTTGACTAAAGAAATGGCTTTTTCTTCCTAAAACAAAATTATTTTTGTGTCTTGTATCGTAATTATGGATGTCACTGTTTCTCGTTAGTTTATCTTTATTGATATAGATGTAACTGAGCAATTTTAGTAAATATATTGAAGAAACTGTTTTATCCTGTTTGAAAGTTTCGCGACATGAAAATCTATAGGGTAATTTGAAAATTAACCTTAGGATTCGTTTCTGTAAAACAAAAACTCTTTGCACATCACGTCCCTGACCCCAGATTATGACACTGTAGCTGATGGCAGAGTAAGCATAAGCATAGTATATGTTCAAGAGGGTGTTTCTGTCTAGCATCGATTTGAGTACGGTCAATAAATAAAAACATTGATTAATTTTCTTACAAACACCATCAATTTGTTTCTCCCATGTAAAATTACTGTCAAACGTTGTTCCCAAAAATTTCACCGATTTAGAGGTTTCTATAATGGACCCATTGAATGCAATTTGACATTTCAGAGGGGTTTTATACAAGCTGCAATATTCTATGCATAGTTTTCTTCAAATTTATAATAAGTCTATTTCTAGAACACCAGTTTTCAAATTCAATAAAAGTTTTGTCGATTTTTTTGAGAAGATTCTGTTCCGAATGATCAGTTATAACCATACAGGTATCATCTGCATACATAAATACTTCAGCTTGTGTTATATAATGAGGTAAATCATTGATGTATAATAAAAAAATAAGTGGTCCAAGAACACTGCCTTGTGCAGTACCAATATCAATATCATCTTCTTTGGAGATGACGTCGTCAATTTTCACAACAATTTTTCTGTTTTCTAGGTAGGAGAGAAACCAATCATTAAGACAACCACGTATACCTATTGCATTCAACTTATCAGAAACAAAAGATTTATCAACCGTATCGAAAGCTTTGGTCAAGTCATATAAAACAGACATAACGTAATTACCACTCTCTAATTGTTTGTTAATATATTCGGTATAACCAACTAGGCTAGTTTCAGTTGAAAACTCTTTTCTGAAACCGTGTTGACAATTTGTGAGTAATTTGAATGAATTCAAGTAATTCTCGACTCTTTTAATAACGAGTTTTTCTATAATTTTGGAAAATACACTCAGTAATGCTATTGGTCTGTAGTTTTCCATGTTACTAGGGTCATCCTTTTTAAATAATAAAATTATGGAGGCTATTTTAAGGCTTGTTGGAAATGTTCCTTGTGTAATAGAGCTGTTTATAATATAACTTAGTATTGGAGCGATTATCTCTTTACATTGCTTGATAACGTTAATTGGAATTTCATCTAAACCAGTAGATTTTTTATTTGGTAATAGTTGAATTGCGTCCATGACTTCTAGTTCCGAAACGGGAGCAAAAAACATTGTTTGAGGGGCAAGACTACTTTTGGTACAATTACTGTTGGCATTATCTCCAAAGTGATATGAAATTTTTTTATGTATGGCGGAAGACAGAAACTCCCCGAAAACTGCCGCTTGATCTTTTGGATTGCTTAAATGTTCATCGTTGTAGATAATTTTTGATAAATTGGCGCTTTTTCGTTTACCCTTAACTTCATTTACTAAATTCCAAACTGTTCTGTTTTTGTTATTTGAATGATCAATAATATTTTTATAAAAAAGTTTCTTTTCAGAGGTGGCTTGTTTATTTACTTCTTTTTTTTAGTTTTTTATACGTGTCATTTAGGTTATCGTTATGAAATCGTTTTCGCAACCAGTCAAGATTATGCAGTTTTTTGCGTTTTTTATTCAGTTGATCTGAAAATTTTATCTTACGAGACCTGCTCTTATTTACCAAAGTATTCTTCTGGAAAGCACTATTGAAACACCACAAAAATTCTTCAATGAAATTATTGTGTTAACATCCATTTCTTCACTTACATCGAATGTAATTTTTGAAAGCTGATATTTAAATTCATTAATTGAAACATCATCAATTTTTCTGAATGTAATCTTTTTTTGGATCTCAGAGACAGCACTAGAAACTGTAAATGAATCAAATTTGATTACTTGGCAATGGTGATCAGAGAGACCAGGATCAAAGTTATATGTTTCAAGGATATGTGGTGTGTTAGTTATCACGTAATCTATTGAAGAGTAACTAGTGTAATTTTTTGTCGTAAATATCCTAGTGTAATCTGTGATCAACGACGTCATCTCAAAAGAGCTGAATATATCAAACAATTTTTTTGTCTGCGAGTTGTTAGAGAATTGATCGATGTTGAAATCCCCAGTTATAATCACCTGTTTAAATTTTTCTAACGAAAATGTTAATAATTTGGATAGCTGTATGAAAAATAATTCCATGTTTTCTGTTGAATCCGAAGAGGGTCTGTAAATATTTATTAAGCAGCAATTTTCTCTGAACGATACCGCACATATTTCAATGATCATTTCTATGGACAATCTCTTAATTGAATTTATTGGAGTGCACTCAGGTATTTTTAACAAATATAGAAGTTCCCCCTTTGTTGTGTTGGAGGCGTGAAAAATGGCTTGATAATTTATAACCTGATATACAAATATGCTCCAGATCAGTTTCGTGATACCAGTGTTCACTAATCATTAAGAAAGAAAACTTGTACGAACTTATGAAATGTTCTAATAAATTTATTTTGTTTGAGAGACACTGAATGTTAATGTTTAGAATTTCACAACTATTAGTCGTTGGATGTTTTGTTGCAATTATCTCGTGGGGGGCTCCTCCGCTAGTCGTGTCGGAAAATTTAGGAAATTGAATCGTTTTACTGCACTTTCATCAGGCCAAATGTTGGGGTTGTAGACTTCTCTGACCTTAGACAATGGAAAGCTAATTTTGAACGACGATGAAGAATTGTAATATAATAGGAATAATAAAGTAATATCGACTTTGTGTCTCCTAAAGCACAGTTATGTCTACGTTATACCAGCTAAAATACAATTATGTCTAATACTTGACTTGAATACGTTTAAAACTGAAGAGATTTCATATACACCACACACACGTCTTACCTGCTCCTTCTGTAACACTAGCTAACTGACTGATCAAAATTTCTACTCTTTGGCTCAGGAAAATTTTTAAAAATGTTCGCCAACCTCGTCACGAATCCATTTATGTCAAAATCACCAAAATCAGACAAATGAAAGTGTAAACCGGAAGTGACCAGTTTGTTTCAATCATTTTTCCAATCTCCAATCAAAGTTGTCTTTTTGGAGTACCCGCAGGCTGTTGTACCTTCGCTAATAACGAAGTTAGCTCCATAGGCCCTTTTGACTTCGGAAAATGATGAAAATGTTTCCTGACATCGACACGAATCCATTGATGGCATATCATTGATTTGGGCAGTTCAAATTCAGCATTAGTTTTTTTCTATCTCAGTTTTAATAAACCAGGAGTGCTTATTTTTGATGATTCATACAAATCCAAAATATCACTGACTCGTATATTGGACATTTGACGAGCAACCAACATGGTTTTTCCGAATCTAATGCCCCACTGATTTAGTCAAATGCACTGATTCAGTCAAATGTCCCACTGATTCAGTCAACTGGCTTTTTTGAAATAAGTTTGGGACACCCTGTATAGCATTTTGCCATATTTTTTCCTTTAAAGATGTATTTTGAATCACTCTATATGACGCATCTTGTAACACCCCGTATGGTATGTCGTCATGTTTTTTGAGACACCCTTTTTACGTTCTGATAGGATTATTTTGGATTGCTCCGTATGTATTTTTTTGATTTGATATGAGATCACACGTTAAAATGTAAGGACCTGGTCTATACCACGAAATTTTATCTAATTTCATCAAAATTTTGTAATCTTGAAAACAATGGTTTTGTCAGCTAACTGTGTGTGTGTGTAAACGCCAACACTTCTGTTTTTTGCCATGAGGTACAGATCTGAAACCCTCACACAGTGTATGAACCTCAAGAAGCGCTTCTGTTTTTTGTCCATGTGCACGTATTAGACAAAACTCAAAAATAATTATAGGCCTTTCAGAAAACAAAATTGACTCACCATCAACCTCTGAACTGGTCGTTGCTGGGTACCCAGGTAGATCTCTAGTTTTGAAAGGGCCAATGTTGTCTTGAGTGATTATGCACTTGTAAAAAACGGTAATGCGAACGACTTTACGTGAACGCGTGTTTCCACTTTTTAATATCAAAAAAGGACTTCTTTCCATGCGAGCACGCTATCTAGCATCTGTCTCAGCCGAAGAGCCGCGCATGCGTGGAGAGATCAATGAAAATGAATTCTGAAAGGCATACTTACACGGTGGCACTAGTAACATTGTACCAAAATTATGAAAATAAAATAATTTATAATATAAAAATTCCCAAGAAGAATCAACAAAAAAGTAATGTATTATTCTGATTACATTGAAATTAAACTAATATTATACATAAACCGCCCACCAAATTACACAGTAATTTATATGTCTGACTGAGAAGGCAATGGACAGATTTTTGCAACAGGACGCTGCAAAATTCCCTTTGCTGTACGCAAAGTAACTACTCT
Organism: Chrysolina haemoptera; assembly: GCA_958298965.1. Taxonomy (NCBI): domain Eukaryota; kingdom Metazoa; phylum Arthropoda; class Insecta; order Coleoptera; family Chrysomelidae; genus Chrysolina; species Chrysolina haemoptera. The sequence continues at coordinate 16,867,559 of OY282594.1, forward strand.
ACAAACTTTATCAGAGCCAGTATGAGCCTTCACAACTCTACCTAAAATCCACTTCAACGGTGGAGTTTGATCATTTTTTATTACAACGAGAGTTCCTTCGGCTATTGAAACAGTGTTTGTGTGCCATTTTTGCCGCTGATTTAGAGTATTTAAATATTCTAGATGCCAACGCTTCCAAAAATGTTGATGAAGTCTTTGCAATAGTTGCCATCTAGATAATCTATTCATGTTTAAATGAGACAGGTCAGGATCGGGCAATGCAGTTAAAGGCTCCATGGTCAAGAAATGGCCAGGCGTCAGAGCTGTCAGTTCATTTGGATCAGTACTCAAACTGGTCAAAGGTCTAGAATTTAATAATGCCTCAATTTGAACAAACACGGTGTTCAACTCCTCATAGGTGAGGATCTGATCTCCTATGACTCTCAAGAGGTGACTCTTCACCGACTTTATGCCGGCTTCAAATAGACCTCCAAAATTCGAACCTGTAGGGGGATTGAAATGCCAGTTGAGGTTCAGAGTTTCAGCCGAATTTTTCATTAATTCGAGCAGGTAACGATGCGCACCTACGAAGTTAGTACCATTGTCACTAAATATAGTACTACAGTGACCACGACGTGCTATAAATCGACGGAAGGCCGCTAGAAAAGCTTCTGAAGATAAATCAGAAGCGAGCTCTAAATGTAGAGCTTTCGTTGAGGAGCACACAAATAAGCATAAATAGGCCTTTTGAGATTTGCATCCTCGAGATTTACCAAGGGTTATGGAAAATGGACCACCATAGTCCACGCCAACACACGAGAAAGGTTTCAGTTGGTTGACACGGAGAGACGGTAAGTTTCCCATTATGGGAACAGATGATGAAGGGTTGACGCGAAAACATCTGTAACATTTCGATACAGTATGGCGTATGGCTCTTTTCACAGACAATATCCAGAATTGTTGTAATAAAAGATATTCTAAGGTTCGGGGACCTGGATGTAAATTTTCTCGGTGAAAATGTTCGATGATAAGTTGAGTGAGACGATGCTTTTGCGGTAGAAGAATAGGAAATTTCGCATCAAATGACAATTTGGAATTTACTAATCGACCGCCCACCCTAAGAATACCATGCTCATCGATAAATGGAGATAGTTTTCGTAATGGCTTAGAACAAACTGATTTTGTAGAGACCTTCAAGATATCATCTTTAAAATGTGTGCATTGAACGTGTTTGATGATAATATGAAATGCATGTTCTATCTCATTCAACGAAAGAGAACCAGTGGTTTTCTCCAGCATACGAGAATTATGTATAAAGCGTAAAACCCAAGCAACTTGTCGTTTAATTTTAATCAAGGAGGAAAGTCTGCCTATTATATAATCTAGGACATTTACTTCAACTGTGGTAGTCAAAGTGACAATTTTTTCTTCTCCAGTTACATCTATTACTTTTAGTATATCCGATGAAGGCCAATATTCATGAGATTGATGTAACCAAGGAGGACCTTCCCACCACAAATTATGCACAATGAGTTCGGAAGGTAAAAGTCCACGTGAAGCACAGTCAGCTGGATTATCTTCACCTGGAACAAATCGCCAGGAAAGAGGTGATGTTTTTTCTTGTATAAGGCTAATTCTATTTGCCACGAAGGTCTTGTAACCGTGAGAGCTAGATTTAATCCACCGAATAACAGTTTGCGAGTCTGACCAACAAAAAATATCAGAAAACTTTAGAACATTCTGATAAGTTTTACAAACATAGGCGACTAACCCAGCAAGCAATGTTGCCGCACACAGCTCTAAACGTGGTATCGATATCTGTCGCAAAGGTGCAACCCTTGTCTTTGATATCGAGATACACACTTTATATGAATTTTGTAATTCAAATCGAAAATAAACCATGGCGGCGTAGCCCTTCTGGGAAGCATCACAGAAGCCATGAAGTTGGCAGCCATTGTACTGATCTGGAACTATTCTACGAGGAATTTGTATGGAAGACAAATTCGGTAATTCAGATTAGTATCTACTCCACGAGCTGATAACTTCATCGGTAGGAGTTGCATCCCAATCTAAGCCCAGCGTCCAAATATATTGCATAAGACGCTTGGCGAAAAATATGACAGGTGCCAAAAAACCTAGCGGATCGAAAATCCGCGATAATTCTGACAGGACTGTACGTTTAGTACACTGTCTGTCAAATGGGCGAGTATGATAAGAGAATGAATCCAAATGAGGATTCCACTGCAGTCCAAGAATTTTTATAATGGGATCGTGATCAAATGAAAGAGGCATTTGTCGAAAATCTTCAGGAACATTACCAAGCAAGGAAGGACTATTACTAGCCCATTTACGGAGTGGGAAGCCACCGCGTTCTAAACAACAGACCAATTCAGTCTGTAATAAAGTGGCCTTACTCAAATCATTCTCACCACTAATAATATCATCAACATAGACATCAGATTGTAAAGCCTGTGCCGCCAAAGGAAAATTTTGCCTTTCATCCATGGCTAGTTGTCGAATAGTTCTATTAGCCAAGTACGGTGAACTAGAAATACCATATACGACAGTGTTTAGAGTGAACTCTTGAATAGGGTCAGCCTGAGAAAATCTCCAAAATATTCTTTGGTAATTTCGTTGAGAGGGGGTTAGCAATATTTGTCTAAACATTTGCCTCACATCTGCCGTGAATACAAACTTGTATATTCGGAAGGAGAGAAGAAGAGTGGCAATATCATTCTGCAATTTTGGACCCGTCAATAAAACATCATTTAACGATACACCTAAGTTTGATTTGGCTGAAGCATCAAAGACTACTCTTAGCTTTGTGCTGACAGCATCCGGTTTTTGGACACAATGATGAGGGATAAAGTACGACGAATTTGTATCTGTTAGCGGAACAGCTGGAGACATATGACCCGAATCAATATAATCTTTCATGAAATCTGAGTATTCCTGTTTTAGCTCAGGATTTTTACTTAATTGGCGTTCTAAATGATAGAACCGTCGTAATGCAGCAGAACGCGAGTCTCCAATTTGAGGATTTTGCATTTTAAATGGCAAAGAGACAACGTATCGACCAGAATCATCTCTAGTGACAGTGTCCCGGTAGATTCGTTCACACACCTGGTCATCTTGTGAAGCAAATTCAGGTTTTGGTGGTTCTTCTACTTCCCAAAACCTTCTAAGTGTTTCATCTAGAGAAGGATGTGTAACAGAAAGGTAAGAAGATACCGTTGATGGGTAGCCATTATCAATTTTACCCATCAATACCCAACCGAAAATGGTATTAAGGGCAATGGGTTCATTAACATTTCCCGTTAATTTACCATCTTTTAAAATCAGGGGGAACAAATCCGCGCCTAACAAAATATCTACTTCTCTGTTCACATTGAATTCTTCATCAGCCAATTTTAAATTCGTGATGAATGATATCTTTGTTTTGGAAATTGTTTGTTGTGGCATATTAGTGCAAATATTAGGTAACACAATAGCCTCAAAATGATAAGAGGGTTCGTCAAGACCTTTTGGTCTTATAGTACAACTCGTACGACCGTTACTCATTGAAGGTACTTGACCTATACCTTGAATGGTGGTTCTGAGTTTAGACCTATTAAGACCTAAGCGTTTCAAACATCTTTCAGTAATGAAATTTGTTTGACTCCCTGTATCGAGCAAAACTCTAGCAGATTGGGTGTCTCCATGCACATCAACAATGTCAACTTGAGCGGTTGACAAGAGAACCGTTGATGGAGAAATTGATGTACTACAGTTGCTCGTTAAGGCAGTGTTCACTTCCGGGATAGGCGGAAGCTCAGCTTGCTGAGACGATGCTATTGAAGCATGCTCAGTAGCCACACTGATAGATTCTGCTTCCGGTGTGATATTGTTACTCCCGAAATGAAGGAGCGTATGATGTCTTTTGTCACATAATCTACACGACGTGGATGGACAAGGTTGATTGAGATGCGTACGTAGACAATTTAAACACAGTTTATACTGTTTTGCAAGCAAATGTCTACTGTGAGGAGGTTTATTCAAGAACTGTGAACATTTGTTAATGACATGATTATTTTTACATAGGGGGCAATGTGAATTGATAGACGAGTTCATTTTGTTTGAGACAAGTGAAGTAGTAGCACACGATTTTTTATTATGATTTTTTGAAAACCAATCATTTGGTTTAAATGAGGAAGTTTTAGTAGAACTAGCCTGTACTGAATAACCAACTGATTCTAAGGCCTTGCATTGTTCTGTGAGAAATTGTTTCAATGAAACATAAGATGGGATTTCGACCTTCTCTGAACATGACTTTAACTCAAAACGTGTCTTCGTATTAATATCAAGTTTATCAAACAGAATATTGAATAATGGAAAATCCCAACTGTCAACAGGAAAATTGAGTGCCCTAAGGGCCGACACATTTTCTGTAAAAATATTAACCAATTTTCTAAGGCACTGAACAGTCTCTGTAGCCTTGGGAGCATCTCTGATTTGATTCCAATAGAAGGTAGCTAACAGTTTTTTGTCTTGATATCTGTCAACTAAAGTTTGGAAAGCTATTTCATAATTTTCATCAGCTAAAGTAACACCCTGTACTATATTGAGAGGTTCTTTTGCCAAATTTGTGATTAGGTATTCAAATTTTTCAATATTACTAAGTTGATCATTTGTGTGAACTAGCGTAGTGAATAATCCATAAAAATGTGGCCATGATTTAAAATCACCATCAAAACAAGGCAACTGCAATTTTGGTAATTTGCAGCTCCGAGTTTTCTGAGTTGAAATCATGTTTTCCTCGTTAGCTTTAATCCATTTTTGAATATCATGATTCACTGAGCTCACTGTATAATAATGTTCATCAGCCTCAGTCCTGATCAAATCTTCCTGATCCAACATTCCAGGATCAGATGAAATTGCCGCAACTATTGCATTGTGACTCTGTTCAAAATCATTGAATATATGATCTAATTTACTGCATCTAATTTTCAACTGAGTATGAAGAGTTGGGTCAGAGATAGCATTTTGAGCAAAATGAACAATTTCTTTGAGCCGTTTCAAGGCAATATTACGTGATGCGCGGTGAGCTGCTAGTTGTTCAGTCATTGTCAAAATAGTTGAGAATATTTCAATATATTTTCCAAACTAAAAATGACTGGTAAAAATGACAATTTATTTATGTGAAAAGGATCGCGACTAAAGTGGGCTATAATAAAATGTACACACCCTGTCGGTTATCAAAATATTCTGAATACCTGCTGGTGAAAATGTATGAAAAAACTATGAGCTATAAAGAGTTGTGAATGACTGCAAAAAAAGGTATAAAAACTCGTACAAGCACTGATAAATTGTACCCGGTTAAATACGTTTTTTAAAAGAAAAAAAAACAATGTGTAATCTGGTGGTTTTTAAATATTTCAGACTGATATTTGAAAATTACTTTTATTGTATGAAAGCTGGATGTAATATCCTTGGCTCGAATAGGACCATAATGTGCACGTATTAGACAAAACTCAAAAATAATTATAGGCCTTTCAGAAAACAAAATTGACTCACCATCAACCTCTGAACTGGTCGTTGCTGGGTACCCAGGTAGATCTTCTCTAGTTTTGAAAGGGCCAATGTTGTCTTGAGTGATTATGCACTTGTAAAAAACGGTAATGCGAACGACTTTACGTGAACGCGTGTTTCCACTTTTTAATATCAAAAAAGGACTTCTTTCCATGCGAGCACGCTATCTAGCATCTGTCTCAGCCGAAGAGCCGCGCATGCGTGGAGAGATCAATGAAAATGAATTCTGAAAGGCATACTTACACGGTGGCACTAGTAACATTGTACCAAAATTATGAAAATAAAATAATTTATAATATAAAAATTCCCAAGAAGAATCAACAAAAAAGTAATGTATTATTCTGATTACATTGAAATTAAACTAATATTATACAGTCCACAAGGTCCTCCGTTGGTCCTCCAATGGTGAACTTTGATGTGCTAGAGCTAGAGCTAGTCTTTGTTTTGACTTTTTCAACTATAGCAGTTGGGGACTCGTTTACTTGAAGAAAATATTTTGGTGTGCTAGAGCTACCCGATCTACTGGGCCACTGCTTACATTTTGGAATCCAAAAGGTGGATCTCATAAAATTTAACAGGTGGGCTAGAAATCTCAACACATGGAATTTTGGTAGGCCAGACACACTTTGAAGTTGAATAGGTGGGCTAGAACTACTTCATCAAACACTTGGACACTAAAACGAATTTCTGCTGCGCCAGAAATCCGCCAGACAAAATTTTGGTGAGAGCTACCCGACAATTGGGCACGAAATTTTGCTGCGCCAGAAATGCGCTATTTGGAAAAAAATTTGGTGAGAGCTACCAGGTAGTAGGGCACTTAAACAAAACTCTGCTGCGCCAGAAATGCGCCAGACAAAATTTTGGTGAGAGCTGTATTTGAAATAACACAGAGTTCACTAAAAATTCTTCCACGTCATTATTATTATCTTCTCGTCGGTGATTCATATTTCTCGAACTCGTTCACCTTTCTGAACACCGCCATATTTGACTGAACTCACCAATTATCATTTTCCATTATAATTCTCACATTTACATCACATTTCTCCTTGAAATTTGACGATGTAAATAAGCACGTGCATTGTCTGATGCACTGCTCTCATCTCAAAGACAACTTGAAAATTGCCTAAATAATAAACTTGAAATATCTTGGCCGTTCAAGCTCCCACGCACCCCATCTTTCGCAGAGACGTTCCTCGTCAATACCCCCGTTTTTTCCCCAACCGATTCCAGTTACCCAATTCTACGTTTATTTCACCACCACGAAACTTAATTGGCGAAATCTTGGCCTTCCCGGGCTCTAGTGGACCTCTTTTTCCTCGATAACGCCCCTGGCCTGCAGCACCACCCCTGACGCCAAACACTTAATGGCGGCCCCAAAAAATACCAAATTGCGGCCAGACGGCGGGAGTCGAAAAAGTGTGGTTATGTCACGATTTTGATTCTGATATGAACTTTGCCTATCTACTCTTGTGATATGAAATTACATATTTTTCCTTTCAGTGTATATGTACTGAAAGGTACTGAAACACATCCACCTCTTTTCAATTCTGAAGAGACCGAGTATTTGCAATTTATCCTCAAAGGATGAGATTCTTCTTTATGTAGTTGTCCAACAACCATTCGGGTAGAAAACAGTCCCATTTAACAGAAATTTATATAGGCAAGAAAGTTTTAATTTTGTAGAGTATTTTCGCCGAATAAAGGAACAGTAATTTTTTTCTGTGATTTCATAATTTTATATTCTTCAGCAATACAAGGTGTATGCCCATCACCCCGTCGATAACACTCTTTCCTCACCTCTTGCAACCCATTGAATTGTTTTCGCAAGGATTCAAACCTTCTTTTCGATTATTATTCTGATTTTGAATATCACTGGTAGGCCTCTTCTACATGTCGAAATATCACTTTATTTAAATCAAAACTAGCACAAACATAAAATTTTACGTGTAAACAGTCCGGAACACAATAAAGTAATGATTTATCGAGATAGATGGCAGCAGCAAGAAAAGGGTTTTTTGCCTGATCGCTTTTGAAATACCATTTAATATCCAAACATTGTATAATACATGGTAAATATGGCAGATCTGGAGTGAAAAGTATTTATTATCTGCGACCAGTTGGTCCGAGTGTGAATTCCACTACTTACTGACTCAAAATATCAATTCATTTTTCAAGTTACATACGAGAAATTATATTGTTTGAGAATGTATACTTTTTTTTTTTTTCATTTGAGGGTCATTTGAACACACACATGATTTTGAAGAAGAAGAAGAAATGTCAACTGAGGTTTGCAAAGTTTTCTCATTTATTACTGTTCAAAATAATAAAATACGTATTGACTAGTTCGATGTCTTTTATTATTATAAATAAAAGCAGGAACTCAAATTCTTGGCAATGATGAAATGGAATTCTTTATTTGCTTTCTTTTTGAAATACAGTTTCCGTTTCTGATGTTGATCTCTATCTTCATGTCTATCAGACTAACGGTAACCTGAAACAAAATATTGGGTCATGAATATGTTTACTGTTGTTATTGTCAATCGATCAATTTATATTTCACCTCCCTTGGAACCTTAATGTAACGGATTTTTTTTAAACAATTATGACCCAATTAGTAATCTTTCGATGAAAAAAATGTATGAATAAAGCATACATTTCATGGCCAAATAATATTCACAATATGTGGCAAGAATTTTCATTTTTGAGGCAGTCAAACATTTTCGAAATCTTCATAGAATTAGAATAGAATTGGATATATTTCTCCAAGCCACAGCTTGTCTGCCCGTTGGCAGTGTTTCAGTGGGTTTGCGCAGGGGGCTCGTTGCGTTGTACCCAAATGTCATTACACCCAAATTTCGTTACGCACACATCTCGTTGTGTTCTCATTGCTTTGTGCCCACAACTTTCGAACATAGCCAAATGAGGCGCTGTTGCCAAATAAAGTTATGCGTTTCCGAAACAGTAATTGTGGGCCTATCGAAATATTGCGTTACCCCCACATTACATGAAATTGCGATGTGCCCAAATTTCGTTTTGCCCACATTTCCTGAAATTCCGTTATATCCAAATTTTGCTACGTTCTTCCTTTCCTCAAGGAAGTAATCTCGGTGAAAGGAAGAACTGTGAGTCTCGACAGGCCCTTGTTCAGTGGAGAAGGGTGTGGGTAAAAAAACATACGATAAAAAACTAGATCGTCTCAAAGATAACAATGTGTATTGCTTTTTCTTTACAATTTAAATAACTATTCTGAAACGAAGAGTGAATGAAATAGGAAAGTGATCTGTGATTCGGGAATTAGACTTGGTGAATTTATAAATGATTCTATGCACTGCTGTCTGCTATTTGCAAGGTTCAACTTCATAGTCCCAAAACCTTTTAGTATATATACTTAAAGTTCACAAAATCAAGAATATTATTTACTTGTCAACCGATTTTCAATAAATATTCACTTCAGTTATCAAAATGTCTCAATAATAAGGTAGTATAACGTGGGCAAAAATTAATATGAATCTCAAATTCAGCAATAATTAGAGCAAATGATATTTGAGAGAAGGCTTATCTGTGAATATCCACGTTCCGCGAAATAGTGCACTGGCAGCTGGCAGCACAAGTTATTGGTGCCCTAAGGTTCCTTCAAATCAGCTCTGTCGTGAAAAGTATCTGTGCCGGACTTATAAGTGTGCAAAATAGGGTTCGGAAGGCACACGTACGGTAAGAGGTATTGGTAAAAGGTCTAAAAATGATTAATACCTTGAGAAACTGTTATCAGAGGAGGACCAAGAAGTTAGAAGACCGATGGAAGCAAATGTATATGCGCAATTATATCTGAGTTTAACTAACCTGTGATGTTGGTAGGCCTCGAAGATATTGGGTTTGCAAAATCTTAGAATAGTGGGAAATCCTATCCACAACGGTGTGTGGTTGTTCAGAGAAAACACCACTTATATTCCCAAACTGCTTTCAAAAGATTTCAAGGAAAATCCGCATGAAACGACATCAAAAACTCCAATTCACCTGGACAGCAAGAGACTTTTTCCTTTTTCCCAAATTTTCTGGCAAGTGTCACAAGTGACAGATATATTATAAACAATAACCAAGACAAAATAAAAATGAGAATCATAAAAGGCGACTTCCTTCAGCAAACAGATTGTGTTAAGATCAATATACCAGAAGATACTTAGAAGCGGAGCCACAAGAGCACGAAGAAAGAAAAAAAAAGGAAGAATAATTAAAACGCTGAAAGCCAAAATGTAGGACAGGCGGTAGGTACATTTTCAATCCGACAACCTATCAACAACAATACTGACAAAATTCAATCCCAACTCATTTGCGAATCGGACATGTAACAATTTCGTCAGACCCACATTCTGTTGAATTGAGTTTTGCCAAATTTCGTTACGACCACATGCCATTATGCCCACATTTCAATCATTTCTGCTGTCTGCGTCAAGGTTATTAGACCTAAATTAACGTATATGTCTCATATACAGTATCGGAAAGTTTTGATCTTGGGTATGGTGGTTTTATGAGAGCGTGAAGAATAGCTTGGTATATGTTGAGAGAGCATTACAATTGTGATATTATCATATCATTGCATTCCTTGTTGCTCGCGTAGATTTCTGTCTATACCACAGATGAAAAGTTTCCGATACTGTTATATCCAACATACTCTAGAGATTTTTCTTTTGTGTAAAACTGAAATAAAAAAATGAGTCAATCACAATTTGTTAAAAATCTAAGTTTATTTTTCCGGTTATAATATATATTACACCAGAAAAAATCTTTTGGGGCTTGTTGCATATATACGTTTACCATGAGACATAGACATATATTATCAATTTAAGTCTAGTAACCTATTCTTTTGTTGAAGGCGTGTTGCAGTTTTTCAATACTGTTTTCCGGTTCCGATGAAATATTCATATGCAACCTTTTCCTCTACTGTGAAACACTGGTGAATGGAACACTTGTTTTGACTCTTTTCGACTGTGGAGCACTGGTGGATGTGCCGTCAATAGCAGACGTGTTTTATATATACTTCGTTAGACTACCTTTAGTCAAATTTCAATATTTGAGATCATTTGATTCATAACATCATTCAACTCATATTGTGCCTTTGGAACACGACGCTCATTATGAGAGTTAAGTTTTATGGGTTCCAGAACCAAAGACAAAATCTCTATTTAAAGATAGAGATGAAACAGGTGTGTACTGAAATTTCCAATGAGCATTTTATAAATAAAGTTTGTGGGAACTTCGCTAAGCAGTATGATAGTAAACCATCCAAAAAAATAGATAAACTCACAGACTCCGTTGAAACAATCTCCGCTGCTGTTGATATACATGAAAAAGTTATCGAAAGTTTGGATAGGAGGTGCCGACTCATCGAACAAAGTGCTAAAAATAATTCGCTGCGGTTTTACGGCCTAGATGAACTCGATTCCGAAAACGTCATGAATACAGTATTATCATTTATCAACAACACACTGAAGGTGGAATGCACTCCACATGAAATTGATTTCGTCTTTAGAATTGGGAGAAAATTGGAAGAATCTACCAAAATTTGTGCAATCCTTATTGGGTTCGTAAGTGACTGGAAACGTTCTATGGTATTTCAGTCTAGAAAATCATTGAAAAACACGAGCAACTCCATATATGATGACCTCACAAAAGAAAACTATGAACTTTTATTGGCCGCCAAGAAAAAATATGGTAATAGCAATGCGTGGTCTGCTGGCGGGAAAATCAGAATACTGCGAAATGATAAAAAAACTGTCATTGAAAGTCCTTCGGATATTCACTTCCTTATCGTGTATGTAGTGTAAAAGCACAAGGAGGCCAACTCATTCTTTCAAGCCCATACCAAGAATCAGTTCGGCTTCAGACACAACCACGAGAAGTGAAAGGGGTTCGGGACTAACGATGCTTGATGATTTGACTCCATTTGCTGTTTAATGATCCAGAAGTACTTCCGAAAGCCCCATCAGTCAACACACCTTCCTACATATGGAATCTATCTTCTTATACGACCAAATGCGTTCTTCATTTGAAGACAACCAAGGATAACAGTTGTTTTTCTGTATATGTACAACTTCCAGCCAGGAGATATATTTATGTCACTAGGAGAAGAGTATGCAGATACTGTTTCACTAATTAGCTTGATAGGAAAGTTGTTGAATGAGATCAATTTCTTAGTCGATCAGCATTAGCATAATCTACAGTATGTCGAAATTGTACTTCAGTGTCCTATAACTGAAAATGGATAAAATCAAAGAAGAAATTGTAGGAGAATTGCAAAAAAAATCACGAAGACGATTTCAAAGGAGACGTGTTAGTTATCATCAAAGGTTTGAATGACCTCCTTCAAGCTGATTTGGTTGGAATGATTTCCAATTTATTAGCAAGTACCGAGAGTCATTTGCTGAAGGATATACACCAAACTGGTCCACTGAAATTTTCAGTCTGAGAAAAGACTACCAGTCGATTTCTGCAATGTTTTTCCTCAAAGATCAAAATGAAGTGGATATACAAAGGTGAATTTTATGGAGAAGAACTCCAGAAAGTTAAACATCTTGATGTGTTTCTGGTTGAAAAGATTCTAAGAGAAGAGGTAGACAAATTCTTCATCAAATGGTTAGGTTTAAGCAATAAGTATGATTCGTGGATATCAAAAAGTGATTTTATATGATAATTTTTCAAATAAAACAATATTATATTCAAATAATAAGTTTTATTTATACATATATTTACAATCTGAATTTTCACAAGATCTATTATTGAATATAATTTCTCTATGTGTTGAATCCAAAATCAGCGCGATGATATTCGAGGTTTCTGCTAGTTGCCTCTTGAAGTGCATTAGATTGATTGATTGATTTCAATACATTTTCCGAGAATCCTTGCAAATTGCCATGTGTTCATGAAATAAATTTTATTCTGACATTCATCAATTGTCACCCTCTTTTTCATCCCTAAAAACTTCCGGATGAAGATGGATGGATTCGAGAGTTAGACTTAAATTTTCACTATAGGGTTCACTTCGGGCTGAAGCAAATCTGAAGCATTTTGCAACACATAACCACCCAGCCTGCAGAGTCCGTTTTTCAAAATTTGAAAGTATTGTCACCCTCTTTTTCATGGCAGTATTGTCCATAATGCTGTCTTTTCAAGGTATCTACCCTATATTCAATTAGGGGTTGGAGTTCCCATAGCTTTCACACTGTTCCAAACCCCGAGTACACTGATGAGTAATCTTCTTGTGTTTTGACTACTTTTTCGTTTGTGAGTTGACCGAACTCACTGGTATATCTATCTGTTGAAAATCAAAGGATTACGAATTCCATTTCGCCTACGGACTAACGGTCAAGGGTGATACGACGGAATTTTTATTTGAGAGTTGTGAATCAATATAGTTTTGCTAATCATCCTTTGAATCTGATCCATATATATTATACCTATATTTGCCATTAAAGTTGTTTACGAACGTGGGAGTTTAGTGTAGTACACCTGATATTACCCCTTTTTCACACTATCGTCTTCAATAACCTCTACTTCTTCATATGATTAAAAATAATTGGTAATGACTCCTTGGTACGTCATGAACTTTTCCACTAATGTTCTGTGAAAATCACTTGATCTCCCTTATTTCCGACAATTTCAATACATGGAGTGCAATTCAAATCGCATGAAAGATACACAACAACACATTTACTTTAAGATTTGTTAAATGGGAATTTTCTTTCACTCAACATTACTTTTGACTTTTTTTGCAGAAGTAGTCACTTGATGACAAATTAAATTTGAACTCGGGAATACTCATTTCAATAAGGGGATGTTTATGAGAACGTGATCCGTTTATATATTTCATCAATTGTAGTGGGAGAAATATTCCACTTTAACTTTATATTAGACTATTAACATTCTGGGCAACCGTGTGAACTCATTGACCTTGAAAAACCCGTATTGAATTTCCTCCAACGTGTTCGTAAGCGGAAGTGAGCAAATTTCAGGTAATCTAATATCTGATAAGTGCACAACTCCCGATGGTCCCTCATGGGTTTTGAACTTGACCCCTTTTGCTCTCTCATGGGTTTTGACCTTGACCCATTTTGCTCTCTCATGGGTTTTGACCTGACTCCTTTTGCTCTCTCATAGGTTTTGACCTTCAAATAGTTCATCGAACCCGTATCGAAGCTCGCTGATCTAGACATAAAACTGAATGTCATCAATTTCCAAGAAATATGATATTAACACGTGCACATATTGCACATATTGACCCGTAATTTTGCTGATCTAGCCATAAAACCTGATGTTTTCGAATTCTAAGGAATATGATATATAACACGTGCACATACTGACCTTGAACTGGATCGCTGAACGCGTATCGAATTTTCAGACACGTGCTCCGGTTTGACATTCACAGCTAGATTTGCCGACTACACATTTTGCACATTTTGCTCTCTCATATATCCTCTCTTCTGTTCCCAACATTTGAAAAAATCTTAAAATTAAAATAAATCTTCCAATTTTTTTTCGCTTCTTCAACCACTGTGATTCGTTATAAAATGGCATTATACTCCCGTCATTCACGGGTGTGCAAGAGGTCAGATTACACCCTGTCTACACCTGTTCATAGTGTTCACATGAAATTTTATAAACGATGTGGGATTATAAATTTTTAGCAATTGATGTTTTTTTTTATTTTGGATGCAATTCGAAATAATGATAGGATTTCTATCTTGTCATTTAAATATTTTCATTTCAGAGGACATTAATTGATTTTGGAGTCAAATAATGGACCTGTAATGAGCTCTTTTAATATGCACCTTCGCTGCACAGCAACACAGTTACATCACAGAGATATCGCAGCAATGTAGCAATATGACCAGCGATATTGCATTTTATGTTGCATAGACATCTCTGCGATGTCGCAAGGATGTTATTTTGTCCCACTCAAGTTACATCCATGCGACATCCCTGCAACAAGTTCTGATATAATAACGTATTCTGGAGATGTGTGCAATGTGTTCTTTTTGATGAGCGATGTGTGTTTGCGATATTCACTTTAGTTTGACATCGCAGGTATGCGAACATTACACATCACAGCGATGCACTTTAGTTAGGTAAAGGTTAGAAAATTCACATAAAAAAAAAATCAGCTTTAAAATGTCTTGGATTAAAAGTATATAAATAGAAATTTATTTTCAATATATATATAACGTACTCAAGTAGAAAAAAAACATGATGAAATTAGGTAAAAAACCTTTTACACAATAAAATAAATTATATTCTTTCTAGATTAAATTTGAAAAATATGTAATATATTTACGAAAGATATAATCATGTATGTATTCGTTTCAATCTTTAGACATTCTTTGTTTTGCCTCTCTAAATCAATTAGAGCATATTTCGTCTATTTTTTTTATTACTGTCTTCATGTACCTCTAGCACATCTAAAAATAGAGAAAACAATAAAAATAATGAAATCACACCATATATAATATGTATACAAACGACAAATAAGTACTTGAATCCAAAATACGCTGTTAATGCCCTATATGCAATAGATGGTTGAATATCTATCAGAAATCAACTCCTTTTCAGGCTAATATATCGTAACTTAAGTAGGTAGTTCTGAAGGATATTCAATAATACATCAAACAGCTCTCTTGCATATTGGCATTCAACAATGAGTGTTCCTGATCAGATATCAGAACATCAGAATTATTTTTTCTCACTGATATACAGATACAGATTTGAAGGTTGGAAACAAAAAATACAGAGAGGCTCATCGGGAAAAAATGATGGAATTCAGTATTTCTGTAATAAGGAAGTCCAAGGGTTAATAACTACCCCTCCCCCTCAAACCTGCCATGTTCGAATTATTTGTGTTATTTCTACTTTCGTTTTTTAATATTTGATGTGTACCTAAACCTGCATACACTCCAAGAAAAAAGCTCTTGTCTGTAAAGTCGGTTTACGGACGATAATTTTACGTGATAACGTCATAAGAAAACATTGATGAAAAAGTGCGTACCCTTACGAATCGAATTGAATTATTATAACTGAATTATTATTATTTTGTATAATACAAAGATTATATCGCAATAAATTCTTAAAACGCAAGAATTATTTACCATTTTTGCCACAATTGTTGTTGTAATGAACAATGAAAACCACATTACCTTTTTACTTCACTTCATGAACAGTTGACAAAACAGTTCACGTGTAGGTTGTGTGCTGCCGCTGTCTCTCTTTTACCCGGACGCATCGGCCGATGGAGTGGAAGAGAGATAAATGCGTCACAATCCGAAAGCTTAGGCCGATCGTGTTTCTTTATCGCTTGTTTCGCGCTCTCGCTTGCACGCTTGGCTCAGGCGGAACGTGACAATTAGCCATACTTTTTCGTACGTGCTTGATTTATAAGACGTTGTCACGTCAAAAAGTTATGGAGGCCCTTGCCAAAAGAATATTTTTCCTAACACTTTGTATTAAAAATATCTCATTATCATGACTTGAAAGAAACTAACTTCTAAAAAAATTTGTTATTCTCAAATATGCAATTCTGTTGTTTCCTCGCTACCCCACCTGAACTATTTGACTGCAAACACACATTGAAATTATGTCTTCAATATTCTGTGTCAAGTTTATGAATTGGAAGAGACATGTACCGGTACATGGAACATGTCTGAATTCGAAGGTAGGTATTCCAGATCACAAACATTAGAAAGAGACGCATTCTTTGAGTAAGTGATTGGATTGAAGCACTGGTGTTACACTTACTCCTTCCAAGTCCCCCTCTTGCAATTTTACTTGCACAATGTTTGGTAAGGTATGTTTAAGTTTAAGTTATATTCGAAATGCAATATAAACGAAGAGAGAAATTCAGGAACAAGATTTTGAGAATGATAAATTTATATTAATTATTCCTTTTTGACTTGCTCGTCTTCAAAATGAGACATTCTCATTTCAACATAGACTGGGAATAATTCGTTATTATCAAAAATATGGCCTTCATTGTTGACATCGCAAAAAACATATAACGATAACATCATTGTGGCGATGTAAAATATGTGAAATCGCAATCGCAATCTTAGAGATGTCACAGATATATTTGCTTCTGTACACTGAAAAAAATATGGTACGTTATATCAATAAATGCCGTTTTTTAACTCTCCGTTCATTGGCAAAATACATTTTTCATCGTGGCAATGAATAAATATTCACTGACTTCTGTAGGTATTTATTGATACAACGAATTCATGTTTATTGAGATCAAAGATGATCGTTTCTTACATTTATGAACAGTTTTCGTTGCTCCTGCGGAAAAGTTTATTGAGGTGTGGAAAGGAGTACACTAAAATCAATGATGATCTAATTTCAGACCTATGAACGTATTTCATTACGGCTTTGAAAAAGATACAATGAATTCAAGTTCATTGAGATCAAAGATGATCTTTTTTTACATTTATGAACAGGTTTCGTTGCTGTTATGGAAAAGTGCATTGAGGTAATAAAAGGGGTACACTGAATCCATTTGAAATTGTTCATAATATCAATGAACGTAATTAATGGTCCCAGAGATGATTTTATTGTTACAATGAATCCAAGTTTATCGAAATCAATGATAATCTATTTTCAGATCTATACACAGGTTTTATTGGGGCTATGGAAAGACCATAGAAGGTGTAACGAAGTTACTAAGTCCCAGTTTTGTTAGGCAGTTAGAAGCAACGTTTTCCTCCCATTCTATAACTCCGTAATTAATATGTTCATGAATATAATAATAAGCCTTATGTCGAACCAAGCCATCTCGTGTTTAAATATACTCATCTGTTCAGCCGAATCCTCGCATAGAAATCTCCGTTACTGGCAAGTTAGCTTTAGCTGGTAGTACACAGCGCCTCCACTAGAGGGACCACTCCGCACGACTTCGTTGTTTGCACAGAGCCGGTTAACTTGAGCAGACAGAAGCGATCGTTGAAGCATCTTCTCAGGTAGCACAGACTACAGAGAAATCCGAAGAGCTCCGAATGGAGCCAGCCGAAATAAAAGATAACTTGGAGATACGCCTTCCAATCAGGATTGCGATGTTCTGATGAATGCATATTAATTATTTTGCATATCTTTCGGAAACTCACTGTATGCTCAATATCAGTGGGAGGCCTTCATTGCATTTACGAATGATATGATTGAATAAATACCACTTATTCAAATGATTACCAAAATAATTAGTTCAATGTGTGAAAGCATTTGTCAACGTTGCGGAGAGTGATATTATGAACGACCTCCCAAATAAACCCAAAGTATTGGTTATTGTGCGGAAATAATTAGTAGTTCAAACATTGAGGTGGTAATGGATGCCCAATGTAATACTGAGTGAGTTTACCAACCGAATATTGCATGAATATATGCGTTTCTATGTAGATAACCCCTAAAAACAATCATAAAGCGACCTTTGGACTCCTGGATTCACCACATTCCGTTAAAACGGTACCATACATTGTTGCCAGGTCTAAAAAAATCTACCAGATCACCAATAAAAGAAATGGATGAGGAAATTAAGCAAATGTTCAAAACTCTTTGTGAACAGAATAAAGAGATACGAGACGATATAAAATCATTCAAAGAAGAACTGCTTTCATCGAAAACTAAAATTAAAGAGTTGGAAGAAAAAGTAAACCTACTGGAAGAAGACAACGAAAACCTGAAGAGAAGTATAGAAAACAGTAATAGGAAAACAAAAGAAAACAATCTAATCATACACGGAGTCCAGGAGAAGGAAGACACAGACTTGCTGGAAGAGCTAATCAATATTTTTAAAGAAAAACTTGACGTTTCCTTGTACGAGTGGGAAATAAGCAACGTATACCGACTAGGAAAAAGTAATACGGATAAAATACGGCCGATTCTCATACAACTAACACGATATCTAAAAAAACAGGAAATACTGAGTAAATGCAACAAATTGAAAGGAACTAGCATAACCATTAATCACGACCTAACCCCGCAAGAGAGAGAAGAAAAACAAGTACTGTACAAACACTATAAAGAAGCAAAAGGAAAAAATTACCAAGCGAAACTCTACAAAAACAAACTAGTGATTAATGGTGACACTTATACTTACAATAACCTGAAGAACAAGGAAACTATCATCCAGACAGAGGAAGAAATTGAGCAGAAAGCTCAGGAGGAAGAAATACCTGATACGAGAGTTGCACAAAAAGTCCCACCGGCACACCAAGGAACTACAGTAGCTTACACAACCAGACAACAAGGAAAATCCAGACAAAGGATTGGCGCAGGAGATACTTCTACTCCACCAAGCAAGAAAATAAAAAAATAAATTGTTTTAAAATATATTTTAATAACTACAACATAATCTCTAATTTCATCAATACTAATTTTCCAATACAAATTTACCTATACAATTTTATATATACAAATTTATCTATACAATTTTATCCATACAAATTTATCTATTCCATTTTATCTTTTTGAATTTAAATTCACACCCGACGGTCCTTAATCTCAAGTTTTGTATTTCAACATAAAATCATCTGTCAAGCAATTTATTAAGTATCCTGAGATTGTACAACATACAGTCTCCTTCTCTCTCTATATGCATGTATAAAAATGTGAGAAAATGAAATTATACATATGAGTGTACTTTTGTATTTATTATTTTGTATATATTATTATTATTATTAGCTACTAATTAGTCTACTCCATAAATAATATCAATCAAAATGAATCAATATCTCCGAGACTTTCGGGTTGAAACGATAGAAACTCAAATTATTGAGAATATACCACAACTGACAAAACTGGAAAATACAAACTTAGACATTAAAATACTACACACCAATATAAGAAGCGTGAAAAAAAATTTAGATCACATGAAAATATTGCTTCAAGAATCTAAACATATTTTTGACATAGTGGTTTTGTCTGAGACTTGGCAGGTTAGAGATACAGACCTATATAACATCAATGGATACAATCTCATTTATAATGGCGGTACTATAAATCAAAATGACGGAGTAATAATCTTTATAAAAAATTATATATTTTATACCTACGATATAGTACAACTCACAAATGGAATCAGATTAATACAACTTGAAATCAAACTTCACAATAAAAATATAACATTAACATCTATTTACAGACCACCATCAACGTCTACAAATGCATTTATTGAAAGTCTATCAGAATACCTGGAACATTGTGAAGAAAAAAATATAAACACACATATTCTTCTAGGAGACATAAACATCAATATAATGGGAAACGATGACATCACAAACAACTACTTGGATATCCTAAATGCTCAGGGATTTATATCCTACATCAACTCTATCACCAGATTCACCTCCGGTACTTGTATTGATCACTGCTTCGTGAAAAATACTTCAAATAGTTGCTTTAAATTCAATCCATTCATCCTCGAAACCGATATTACGGACCACTATTCGATTATATTACAAATTATCACACCTGAAACTAAAACTGAATTACCTGAAAATTCAAGATTTAAAAAATTCATAGACAATCAAAAACTAAAACATAACATATCTGGTGAGAACTGGTTAGAAGTCTACACAACGGGTGATATTGAAGTTGCCACTGAAATATTCATTGAAAAAGTGAACAAAATCGTGGAACTGAGCACAAATACTGTGAAAATCAGACGACGAGATATCAAAAGAAATCCGTGGGTTACTGATGGTATCCTCAAGTCAATCCATAAAAAAGGAGAATTATATAAAAGAATGAAGGAGAACCCAATTGAAGTAAACCAAACAAATTACAATCAATATAAAAACAAACTACAAAAAGTAATGGATCAATCTAAAATAAACTATTATAATATAAAAATTGATTCAAATAAAGGAGACTCCTCAAAGTTATGGAAAACAATAAACGAAATTACAAACAACAGAAAAAATACAGAAGAAATAAGACAAATCCAATTAGATGATGGTAAAAAAACTCATGATCCCCAACAAATTGCCAATGAATTTGTCGGATACTTCACGAAAGTTGGTCCAAACCTGGCAAATGATATTCTCAAAAGGCCAAATTATAGTAAAAACTATCTGAACAATAGAAAAATAAATTCCTTTTTCCTAGAAGAAACCAACGAACCAGAAGTCGAGCGAACCATCATGAACCTAAAAAACAAAAAGTGCCCCGGAATCGACAACCTCCGAGCAGAAACTATCAAATTAATAGCAAAAGAACTAGCAAAACCATTAACTTACCTGATAAACTGGTCCTTTATTAGTGGAATATGTCCAAACCCCTTTAAAATTGCTATTATTTCACCAATATTTAAATCTGGAAATAAAACTAAATTGGAGAACTACCGTCCAATATCGGTAATTACAAATTTCGCAAAAATCTTTGAGACTATCCTAAAATCGCGGATCAGTGCATACCTAAATAAAAATAATATTTTATCCAAAAATCAATACGGTTTTCAACAGGGCAAATCAACTGTAGACGCCATATCAGTTCTCACGAATCAAATTAGTGAATACGTAGATAAAAAAGTACCATCCCTTTGTGTATTCGTAGATTTGAAAAAAGCTTTTGACACTGTGAGTCACGTTCAACTGTTAGAAGTACTGGACAGCATCGGATTCAGAGGTCTACCGTACTCACTACTGTGCAGTTATCTGAATCAAAGAAAACAATGCGTGAAAATCAGAGACGCGAAGAGTGACTTTCACACTGTTGAGTACGGCGTACCTCAAGGAACCGTTTTGGGTCCGCTACTCTTTAACATATACCTGAACGATATTTTCTCACTGAATGTGGAAGGTGATATAATCAGTTTCGCTGACGACACTGCAATTTTTTTTCAATCGGAATCATGGAATTCTCTGAAACAAAAAGCTGAAAAAAATTTCAAAACGATAATTAAGTGGTTCGAAAGTAAATTACTGAGTATAAATATAACCAAAACATTTTACATTACCTTCACTTCGTACGCCAATAATCTACCACATTTCAAATCCCTATCAATAAAATACGATGACGTAGAACTTTCGGTTTCATCAGTAGATAAATTGAAATATCTTGGTATATACATTGACGCTCATCTAAAATGGGATGCACATATTGATTACTTAGTCAAAAAACTACGATTCGTTACATACAGATTAAAATTCATGAGACCATATCTACAAACAGCCCAGATGCGAATGCTATACTATACATTGTTCGAAACTCACCTTACATACGGAATAGCTGCTTGGGGAGCAGCAAACACAACTTTTCTAAAACACCTAGAACAAGTACAAAAATCGGCATTGAAAATAATCCACCTCAGAAAAAGAACTTACCCAACCGATTCATTATATAAAGAAACATCAATTCTAGACGTGAGACAACTCTACTTCCTCAAAACTATAATAAGACAACATATGAATAGACATGAATTAAGAGAAAAAGAACACCAATATGAAACTCGACACAAAGAAAATTCATATGTTCCAAATTCGAGGAAAAACATCTTCCAAAGATCTTACACATACCTAGCTCCTCGACTATATAATCTCGTCCCACATCATATAAAAAATTTCAGGAGTAACAATTTATTCAAAAAGGAACTCAAAACCTGGATTTCGAGCTTGCCAAGGCTACAGATACACCAATACGTTGACATGAAAAATGTTTACTACCACAGTGACATGCACAGAAACTGATTCACATCTTCACTTGAAAGTTAGAAGATATAATAATTTGTCATGTCTAATATTTATAAAACGGCCTACCTTTATTATTTAGTTACCCTATTTATGTTTAATTTTAGTGAAATTGTAATTAGCACTTAAATTGTGAAGAACCCACGCACAGGTATATCCTTCTGTGGGAATTCTATATTTATTCTGTAATTGTCTAGTATAAATTGTGTCATTGAACTTTTGTGAATAAATATTATTATTATATTATTATTATTATTATCACGAGAATAAACTGAAACATAGATTTAATGTATATCAATTATTGAATTAAGGAATAACCGATACTTAATAATCACCGTTCATTGGATTGATGAAAAATATCCATCGTCGAACTAATCTGAATCATTATATCAATCCTACAACATTTATTCGAAGAACGGACAATAATAATTAATCTGATGAATACAGTTTCATCAGTTGAACGAATACAATTCATTGCTTGGGTGATCACTCTTTTTTCGTTTGATGAAAGGAATTCATTACCATAACGAACCTATTTAATGCACTTGATCATGATATCAATGAAAGCATTCATTGATATTATTAAGTACCGTATTCATAGTATGGATAACCAGTGGTACATTAACATAACGATTGCGTTCATTGGACCAATATTGATAAAAATATTCATTGAGTCCATGAACTTTTTCATTGTATACAGGTACCAATTTTTTTCTGTGTACATCACAGCGATTTCATGTCATATACGTGATATCGCACTGTTACCTCATTGCGACATCGCAGAGACGTCATATTACAGATGTGTTATCAGGGTGGTATATTGAGTATATATATTGAGTATATTATACTTGAATGAGAGGTATTGTTTGTGAAGCAGCCACGACATAAATTTTGTTAACGAATAAATATTGATAAGAATTTTCACCCCTTTTTGACCCTGAGTTCATAGAAACGGTCAATTCGCAACGGGGTATGGGTCAACTCGTCAGCCCCTCTCGTCTCCATGCAATGATTACTATCGGTGATAGATTTTCTATACCATTTCGTTATTATTTAGTTTTCGTTGGTGCTCCATATCAAGAAAATAAACTGAATCATAAACTGAATCATAAACATCTCCATGGGTTGAGTTACTAGTATATTGAGTAACTAACCTTGATGAGGAGGTATTGTTATGTGATGGAGTACTGTTGACAGATGAATATTGAATACGGATGAATTCTGTTAAATAAAGTGAACCCGAGTTCATTTACCACTCAATTCGCAACGAGGGTGAGGTCAATCCCACTTTTCTCATTATAATAATGTTGATTCTAGTGATATAAAAAAATCATCGGAGAGCGGAGCTGAATAAAAACAGAAACATTCAGTAATATATTTTATTCCCAGCTTACATCGACACAGATATGAATGCAATGATAGAAAAAGATGCAAGTACCACATAATTCAGCTGTCATAATGAAGAATACCCACACTAACTGAACCAGCCTCCGAACAAACCACCACCCTTAGCACTTTCCGATTTAGGGGGTGGGGTTGGAGGTGGTGGTGGTACCGACTTGGGATAAGCTGAAAAAAAGAAGGAAGCTATTCAAAATATTCACTTGAATTGATCTCAAGAAATTTGTTTGATGATTTTGAAACTGGATGAAGTAACGTGAAGTGAAAAAATCCCAAAACAAACAAAAGCTATCATAAAAGTGAATTACTTCAAATTGCAATATTTTGTTTTTGATAGTTATTTTTATGAGTAATTGACGAACAGTCATTCGAGGTATTTTATATCTATGCAATAAACGGAGATTCAAGAAAATAGATTCGTTTATTGGACGCACTGATATTTTTGTGATGGTCGAGGAATCCAAGATATACAGTGAATTTACGCATATTATAAACCCTAACGCAAAATTATGTGATTGGCAAAATATGATTTCGACACACTCCTCCAGAACTGAGGAAGTAGTTATACATGGATGGGGAATGAGTTGCTAATTGTCCATCACGTACTTGGGCATTTTTGAAAACCAAACTTAAGCAAAGAATGATTACTTGGTATGGCACACTAACATTTGGAGAAAGTACTGCGCTTGAGAGTGATACTATCCTAGTATCAGAAATCAAGGAGATGGTCAGTTCACGGGAAAAAAGATATTCACATCCAGTTGAGATTAACGGATGAGGATGAGTAGGTTTTTATAAAAACAAAAAGCGTCTCCTCCAAATGAAACGGAAGAAATATCTGAGCTGAATCAGAAGAGTGATGACGAGGTGAGATAAACAAAAGAGACACTAATAAATGAATATATTTCAATATGACTGCAGAACTTCAAACAAAAATGTTCAGCCAAAACAAAATGGTGGTTCATAATATTAGAACTCTTATTGAGTAACATCTGTTAGCTTTTGAACGAATTGGAATTTGCTCTAAAATTTTATCTGGTTGGATGATAGTTCATTAACTAAAACTAAAAAAACATTATATTTTTTGAAATCGCACCGAAGGTATCACATTTGAATCTTATTTCAATTTTCTATACGATAACAAAATTTCAGACAATAATTTCCATCCAACACAAAATGGCGGTACATAACGTTAGGGCTTTGCTATGAGGATCCCTTACTATTATTCAGTTTTTGTTGTTATCCGTCTGCTGATAATAATGAGTTGATTTCAGGTACAGGGAATTTTCGTGGAAGGGTACCTTGAGATATCTAATGATTTTACTGGAACTCGTTAGGATTCGAGAGGAACCTCATAGCAGAGATATGACATGTATGTTTGTTACGGATGAAATTTTTATTCTGTAATTTTTTTATCGTATAGAAAATTAAATGACGATTCAAATGAGGTATAATTCAACCCCCAATACGATTTCAAAAAATCATTCAAAATGGCGGCCCGACGCCATTTCTACTATCATTCAAACCAAATAAAATTTAAAAGCAAAGTACCAATGAGTTCAAAAGTTAATAGTGATGCGGTTACTCAATAAGAGCTCTTATATTATGTATCACAATTTTTTTCTGGTTAAATATTTTTGTTTGAAATTCTGCAGTCATATAGAGGATTAAAAGACGTTTCGAATGAGGTATCACTCGAACCACCATGCCATTAATAAAATCAGACGCCATTTTGAAAAACAAATCATTTTTTTTTGGTGATCTATGATTTTTTTTGTAGAATTTGCGGGTATTCAGTCGGGTCAGGAAAGTAAGGAAGAGTTTTTCTGCCTGACCTCACTGAATACCCGCAAATTCTAATATATATAACAAACGCTCCCATTTTCACCTGTTTTCCATATCTCGCAATTAAGAAAGTGAAATATTTAGGGATGCAACCACCAACCCGACTGTTGATTCGCATTAATTTTGTTAGTTTGTGTGGTAGTTCGTGTATCAATTTTAGTATTTATATTATGGTGACGCCTAATTTTTTTAACGACCTCGTCGTTTCGGCGCCATATCATTTTCTTCAAACCGAAATGAATGTGGGTGAATCACCACAGTGCAGGGTTAATTTCCTGAATGACAGCATTTGTGATGGATAAAGAAGTAGTTTTGATGAGAGAACTCCCTCATTTTCACCAGATCCAATCTAGATTTCCATATCTCGGAATTACAGAATCGAAATATTTGGGGGCGAATCTTGGTGGTTTGAGAATCAGGTGTTATATATATATATATATAGATATTTTCTAGTTTCTGGGCTATATAAAAGTCACCGCGAGCAAGAGCAAATTCTCAACTACATATTTTCACATTCAAAAAGCTATAGTCGATCAAATAAACTCGTGAAATTTATCAGCAGAATTTTGAGTTGCTTTGGGAAATTTCCGGAATATATAGAAAATCATGGATGAAAACTTTTTTGTCAGAGGTTTTCAGATACAGATTCTGAAAGTACAGGGTCTTGGCAATGAAATGACAGGTACACTTTTTCAGAAATCCCCACTTTGATATTTTAACGTAGATTGTAAAGACATCAGTCATGAAAAAATGAGCGAACTAAAAAACAACGGCTACAGATAAACTTGATTCAGTCAGGCCCAAGATAAATTGGAAATGAATGTTATATCTTATTTGTTCAAAGGAGGGTATGGTTTTGATAGGGAAATGTGGGCTCTTCATGGAAAAATATTTAAATTCTTTCAAATGCTTAGAAATGAGTAATGTAGTAGTACATTTTAATACCTTTCAATCAGGAATAAGTTAATATGTTCTTATCAAATATTTTCAAAAATGCAAAGTGGCAACATTGCTCTTGAATTCATTCAATAACCAATTGTCAGAACTGACATTTTTCATTTATTGTACATTGAAACCCAACATAAACACACGCTATGTTGTCAAAATGTCTATTTTATCATATTTTTCCTTCCCAAACTCTGCTCTAAAACAACTTATTTGAAGATGTTCCGGAATGGTTTGGAAGTTGAAATTTTGAGAAGATGTTTCTTTTTTAAAGAGTTAAAAGTGTGCAAAATCTAATAAACGGGAGTAGTTGGCCCAGAAAAGCATACCTTCCTTTGACCCACTGAAACTTTGAGCAGACTCAGCTTGTCAAGATAATTCGGGAAGAAAACGTCTAAAACTCGAATGATCATTATTTCACCTTTGAATATCAAATACAACCACTTCTGTCGACAATCACCTGCTATATGTGATAATTATTGAAGGATTTTCTTTCCAAGTACCGTTTAGTTTATGAATTCTCCAACAAAAACAAGGGAGATATGTACACAGATTGTCGGGGTTAATCTTATGATATTCCGAATTGTTCGCACGGAAATCTGATAGTATCAATTATAGCTGATTTTCTCTCATAGAAAGCTATTTCGGAAAAAATGAACTTTTTTGTAGAAGTTTTCACGACCTACAAGTTTCATCTCGAAATTTTCAACCCTTTCCAAGCTTATGATGGAAAACCGATTTTCCGAGATTTTCCAAGAATTGTCCCCACTTTCCATGAGTGTTCGCGTGCAGAACAATTTTTTTTCTCAAAGTACTCCTCAAGAGCTGCCTGTGTGCCAAAAATCACTTTTATTGGAATTTGTGTCAGTTGGAAAACTCTGGATCCTGTGCTAAAGGTCATCTTTTTGTTGGTCATAGAGGAATTTCAAACACAAATGGCCACAATTGGCTTGATCGAATGTCTGATAGCGATCGTTGTAGATTTTCACATCTTTACCACCACTTAAGTATCCTACAAGTCCAGAGGCGATTTCAAATTGCCGAATCTGTTAAAATACTTCACTGTCTGTTCATATAAGCTACCCACAATTTTTATCGAGTTCAGATTGACGATGACGTTCTCTCTGTACATAGGCGTAGAATGAGCAAGGTTATTGCGCATGAAATGAGCAATTTTCAGGAGTTTGGCATACTTGACCAAGTCCACATCTTACAAAGATCGCTTGCTATTGGGCAGCTGCATCAGCAGTTTTTTGCAGAATTCTTGAGGAAAAAACCATACCCCCTTCTTACCGGTGATCTCCATTGCACTTTTGTGACGCTTCTCTCCTTCTAATTTTTTCTGGGCGTTTCTCGAGGAGTTGCTGTTCCTGGCTATGGGGCTGGAACCACCAGCAAACAAACCCCACTTGTGACCTTGTTTTCTTTGTCCGTTTTACACCAGAAGCAGAGGCCAAGCCATGCCCATGTCATGAACATAACCAAATTACACTTCGCCTTCATAATTGTGGGGACTAGCCAAGCTACAACTTTCTTGTCGATTTTCGCGTCTTTGGGCTTAACACATTTCCAAGCTCGATTTTCCAATACACAGTCAACATTGTGCCTGTCGTCTTTCAGAGAGCTGCTTTAAGAACATGCGATATCGAGGGATCAGCAAGCAGCATCGAGAGGGTTCACACCAATCTCTTCACGTGTCAATCTCTTCTTTGATTTGGCATAATGTCCACATTATTAGTATCTCGTATATCTGGTAGCTCGAACGGCAGATATTCATCAGATAATTCAACACTCCACGACCTTCGTGTTCGATAGTTAGCATGACAATGAAGCGATTGGCGTTGCACTCTTACTTACATAGCTGCAAGCACTCAAACTTTCAGTCGAACGCCAGATGTGGGCGTGGGCGTGGTCACAGTTAACACATAGAAAAATTAGTGTGGTGCAACAAGCTCTGGAAATAGTCAATTTGGATTTCGTTGGTGAAAGCTTAAATGGTGTACGCAAACACGGTCCCCTGCTACTGAATTCATTCCGAGCGATATTTTGTGGCCCCAGCGGATGTGGCAAGACCGACGCTGTACTGAGTATGTTATTCAGCCCAAACGGAGCACGCTTCAAAAATGTTTTCGTATATTCGAAGTCCAGCAAAATCGATGTGAATCATGGTCCCATTTGGACTTGGATAAAGATCAGGGAACACATACTGTTACGTGATGATTTTTGTCCCACCAAAAGGATACTGCAAACTCAATTAGGTACTAACCTTCAAGGCTTTCGAATGCAACAGTAATATCGTACGTTTTTAGCCACAACCACGGAGAGTTCCTTTCCAGGAAGGAACAACTAATTTGCCCAATTTTCTGTTCCTCATAAGATGGTTTTGGAGAAGGCAGTAGGGGTTAGGTATATAGATTTATTCCACATACAGCGTTTTTATCATTCTTGTGGTGAGTAGTAGACTATAAGTGTACTGTGTATTTCTATGATGGAAAATGTGACTCAGTGGAATTCGCGCCGTGCTAGGCTAGCATGTTTTATTTCATCGAAATACAATAGGCAACCGTGCAGTGCATTTCCTGGTTTTTCAGTTGGTAGTAGGCCTAGGAGTGCACTTCGATCCTGTGGAACTCTATGAAAAATTATGTGACTCGATGAAGAGCATCAAGTATTTGGAACGGCACATTATTTCTCGTGGTCAACATTAGGCGAGAAGTGACCTACTAGAACTCTTATTGATACCTGGAAGAGAGGGACACTGGTATGCTAGGAAATATATTGAACAGCTAATAGTACTAACCACTTGTTAAGATTTTGTCGAACTTCCATACATTGGCTGTATCACTGCCATGCATTCATTTTATTGTTAATGTTTTTATAACCCCTATTTCACAGTTCAGAAATTATCCCACATTCGACAATATTCTTGTTTTCATTATTAAATGGATATTGACCCTGACGAGCTGAGCGAAAGTTGAACATCTGAAAAATTACTATTTGGCCCTTTGGTAGGACGTTTTTCCATCGCAGTCAAATAGAGTAGTCTTGTGGTTGTGACTCAATGAGTTGTTAAAAATTACTCAAGAGATGTAGATTTCTGTAATGAATCGTCCGGAATATAGAGTGCTGGGCTGTCAAGTACAATTTATGTGAGGTAACAGATATCAGGCATGCGCACAACACCTTCATCGAGCTTAGAGGCATCTGCCAAGGAAGTGAGTCTCGAGTGGGAGGTTCTCAATAACAGTGTTGTGCAGAATGATAGCCTTAATTTCGAGCTTGACATCAACACTGGAACTTTTGATGCTCTCATCTCTTCTGGAACAATCGATGACAAAAAGAACTTTGTCAAAGAATACTGAGTAGGACAGAAGAGGATTATGTTGATTGGTAGATTTGTAGCTAAGCCCGAATTCCGAGTAGTTGAAATGGGCATATGGGCAAAATTCACATGCATATTCTCTTTGGGATAATTCTCACCGTTCAGAGTTAGTGTTATAGTAGTGATGTTTAAATTGTTGAATATTGTTGGATCATGATTGATTGCCGTATAATCACGATCTTTTTGGAAACATACAATCACAAAACGAGGGCTTTCGAGAAACGATGAAGTCTTGACAGCCCATAATCAATTTTTTTTCACCTTGTGTGAGAGCAGGCAACATATAGAGTTCCTATTTTCTGAAGGGCATGACAATGGGAGTGTTTCCATTTTCTGAAGGGCATGTCAGGTTGGATAGCTTTCAAGAGATGTACTTTAATTTGTTTTACTTTCGTTGGGGGTGAAGTTGGTCCAGGAGTCTCCTCTGTTTTGAAGAGGTTGCTATCATCTCCGGCTCGTACTAATCGGATGATATGTGTACCATAGGAAACACACTGACAATCATTGAAAATATTCAGGAAATGTCCAGCCCCTGACAGTACTAACGATTTCAACTTTACGTACTGTTTCCAATTCCTTGCCACTTCGTTCACAACTAAAAGATTGAAACATGAAAGCACCAGCATGTCAGTCGACCATCTGCTTTAGTTTTCACAACTTTTTCGCTGATGAATAGGAGGCTGTCGTAAAAGGCATCATAGGCATCAGATTGATTAATGTTGATTTCAATAACATCATTGATGAGGAAAAATTTGACATATGGGTAGTAGCTCCGCCACTCTACCTTTTGTATGGATTCATCGTTGTGCGGTTTTTGGACAATGTTGAACAGTTGATTGGACAACATGATAACCGAGAGATTCCAAAAACAATTTATTCTCCGTTGACAGTAGTTGACGTTGGCAGCAGTGGTTAAATGTCTTGGTGAATGAGGTGTGGTATGGTGACGAGTTATTTATAGTTATAGATACTTCCGTTTCAATTCCAAACGAATTAAAATTTCTTCGTTTCGAAAATCAATAAGTTGAGAATATTGATCGAGCGCACGCAACGTAAAGGCATTCATTTCGTATGAATGAGAAATGGGTAGATAAATGAGATGTTTGGGCGTTTCATCAATTGCGTAGCCTGGATCAACACCAACAGCAAATTCGTATATTGAATGAGACGGGTGTCGTTTTAAAAGGCTCCAAAGGTAACGTTGCTATCTATGTATATGGTCCGTACTTTAGTCAAATCCACAGGTAGATCTGATGCGTAATGCAAGTCGGAGCTGAGAAGTTCAGACGAAAACCCTAGAATGCGGAAAAACTATTTACAGGTCGGAATTCGATCGAGTGCCTAAGGCAAAATATTTCGCTTTGCAGCGTATTATTATTGGGTTTCAGATAGAAAAATTCCTCAGGGTTTTCCTTGAACGTTTTGGGTACGATATTTTTGCTTATTAAATCTTCAATATCACTAATTTCGTAAGATTCTGCAGGAAAATCGATAGTCCTTCGTTTAGTCACCGTTTTCGTAGTAGTAGAATTTCATGCCTTCTTCAATGTTGGGTATACTGTTGTAAGAATGGAAGCTGAGCAAAGCCAAACTATATTCTGAATCAGAATCCAATTGAATGGGTGGATTGAAATCGATGGAAAGCGTCGAAGACTTGTTAGCGTGACTGAAACACATCAAACAATCACACCCCTTATATAAGACAAAACATTCGAACAAAAATCATTTATTCTTTATCACAATAATAACATTCATATTTTGACATAACAATATCAGTATACATTATTTGTTGTAGCGGTGGCGCTGATGCAGGAAAATCATGTCAGAGATGAATGAAGCAGGGTAGGCGGATCTGCGAAGCGTATCGATGTTGGTAATTTTTTGGTGATCTGTGCCAAAAATCCAGCAAATTTCAAGGTCCTGCATCACTAATCAAATATTGGATTGGTAAAACTTGCAATTCAGCATCGGTGGGATCCCTCAAAGATTTACTTCGAATCAGATCGTTTTCCGCGGGCATTATGAATTAGAAACTTTAGGCAAATATGTCCGCAGGTATTCTGATTGTAATTTTGATATTGATTGTTATTATATGCAATTTTTACCCCCTTCCCAAAATATCTCGCTTATTTCATTGAAGGTTTTAGATTGCCGAAACTATGGAAATATTGTGCAACGTTGTCAGTTTTATTGTGAGCTACCTAATGAGTGCCTGTATTCAAATGTGAATCCAAGTTCATAACGCCGCATTATCGCAGCCAGGGACCACAAGTTGGTAACGTATCACGCATAAAGACTACGAAAATGCGGTATTTTAAGTTGACGAGCACACTGTAGAATTTCTGAATCATATAATGCTTGTTTAGTAGTTTTTTGTTTTTTCAAGTGAAGACCTCGTCCTTTACGATGATATTGTTTTTTCAGGAACAGTCCTAATCCTTGAGGTGTTTTTCGCAGGTACAAACTGGATCTCAAATATTCCATGGGATTATTTTGGTTGATATTCCTTTTTGGCATTTTTTGCATCTATAACAGTTTTTGCGATGGCGCTAGCTCCACCTGTGCTTCTCGCAAAACCGAAGCACAAGATTTCTTAATATAAGTAGGATACAATTTTTAATATTTTTCGAAACATGTTACGTCGAAAGGACATACCCATGCCGAGCTTATGTTTTGCCTTCATGGTGGAAGTGACGAGCAAAGCCACGGCACGTTCTTCAAATTTAGCGTCTTTCGATTTAACACGTTCCCAAGCTCGATTTTCCAAAACTTGATCCGCCTTGTGTCGGTCTTCTAGACAGTCACTTTGAGAGTATACAATATCGTGATCTCTAAAGCTCTCGTCCAAAGGATTCACGCCTTTGTACCCTCGATCTAATCTTTTTTTCAATTTGGTGTCTGGCCCACAAAACGAAGAGCCAGGTAGATGTATTTCGAACGGGAGCTTATTAATGATTGAATTAACGGCACATGCACCAGAGTAAGTCAATATTGAGAATGGCGTGAAATGATTGAAATATTTTTATTTATCACTACCTATTGGAAATTTGGATATTTTGCATGGAGACGGTTGTGGTAGTATGATTGGGAAACACGAAAAATTATTACCCAATTCGTTCCGTGCAATCATCTGCGGGCCAAGCGGTTGTGGAAAAACAAACGCCATCTTAACATTGTTATCCCACCCGAATGGCACTAAATTTGAAAACATTCTCGTATACTGAAAATTGTTGTATCAGCCCAAACATCAAGTACTTCAAGGAATTTTGAAGAAAGTCAAAGGTTTGGGATATAATCCGTTCAGAGAAAACGAAGAAATCATAAGTCCTCACGAACACAAATGCAATAGTATATTCATTTTCGACGATGTCGCCTGCGATGGTCAACATAAAATTCGAGAATATTATTCCGTCTGCTGATACCAGAGCATTGATGCTGTTTACTTTTCTCAGACATATTTGAAGATCCCAAAACAACTAATACGCGACAATTGTAATATGATTGTACTTTTTAAACAAAATGAAATAAATTTGAAACATGTATTCGATGAGCACGTTTCTCCCGACATAACTTTCGATCAATTCAAGAGGATGTGTTCAGATTGTTGGCAGCAGCAGCAAGGTCGCTGAGGAACCGTTGCGATATGCAAAGATCTCGATATAAGTACTGGTCGATATCGACAACGATTCGACTAATATATACCTATACACAAGGTGTGATGTAATATCATTTGCTATCATGAAACCGTTGAGCAAAGAAGTCAATGTTATTCGAAAGACTAAAATCAACGAAATTGCAAATGTTATTCGAAAACAATATTTAGCCTTGAAATTGGGTAAATCCGAAGAAGATGAATCGCTGCAGAAATTCTTCAAACCTCTATCTGTTCCATCGAGAAAAATAGCAAACAAAACGGCACAAGCTACTGTCCCAATCAAAACCAAGGCGAAAACCGAACCTTCACACGAGAAAATGGAAGAGCGAGAAACGACCCCATTTCAACCCCTCGAGCATATTGCAAGTACGGAGGATGATGATGATAACATCTTTAGAGACGATAGAGAAGAAGAGGCACGAAATGATCCGATAGACATGAATGCACAAGTTTCAGAGGAATATATCAATCGATATCCTATTATGGTACAGCCATACATTATAAAATATTGGAAATAATGAAGAAATCGATAAAGTATTCGGCTCCATATATGATCAACGTGATTCAAAGTGCTTCCTTGGTGTGAAAGAAATAGATTTTGACAAAAGCATCGGATACATTGAAATGGATGGATTTCAATGGAGAGGGACACCCGGTATATGTGAATTGATATTTTTCACTAAGCCTGAAAATTACAATGATGAGGATTTACAAGCATACAAAAAAATTTTGGATTTACCAACCATTCACAAAGACAGCTTAGGCCGCCCAGAGAGTAGTAAAAGATGGAAGTACATCAACGTAAGTGAACCAATGTTTCCTATACAAAAGCAACGCAAAATAACGTCACGAACAAATTTACCTAAAACATCTAATTCAACAACGCTAGGCAACGGTTGTTAACCTAAAACACCTATTGCAATGACATTCAATACCAACCATATGGAATTTGTTTATTGGGACGATCCTAACGAACTTTGCCTTAAATTATTGATGGTCTCTCGAGATGCCGGAAAAACTTCGCATGATAACGAGATTATTGCCATTTTGAATGAACTCAAAAAGTAAAATATAATTCTATAAGTCATGCATCCATACAACATTTTCAAAATGGTTATCGATAAGCTCGGACGTAGCGACAGCAGCAACGCAAGCGCAGATAGAAAGCGAAAATTGCCCACGCCCTCTGGAGGCGGTTTACTGCACACAACAGATGGTAATATTGATTTTAATAATTTGAAATTGAGTAATGTGAAGAGTCCCACCAAGGATACTGATGCTACAAATAATTAATGTCGATGGAACTGATGGAAAAATTGCTGCAACTATACGACACCAAGCTGAACAATGTCATTGGGAAATAGCTCAAATGAATGGCAAAAAACAAACAGTTTGAAAAGAAAACTCAAACACTCGATAGCAATTTCATTCAAATGACACAAATCAATGAGGCACGTTATAATGAGACAAGAACATTTTTCGAAAAATTCTACCAACAAATATAAGACTGATATTGAAAATATCCCTGAAATATTTTGGAGATTTTTTGAGAAAAATTGCCTAAATTACTGATTTGGTACATTCACATCAATTGTTGAAACAATTTCGAGATGATATCTCGCAACAAATCACCTCAATAAATTCAGATATAGCGAATGTAAAATCAGCTATTGAAGAAATTCGTAAAACACAGAATGTAGTTGTTGCAGAACCATAATAAGAAAGTAAGTTTCGTAGTTTCTTCATCAGATATTTGCCATGGATTCCAAAGAAAAGATTCAACTTGTTCGTGAACTGCATAAACCTATTAGAAGTTATCGTTTGAATGGAGAATTGCGGACGACCTCTTTTCGAGATCTATTTTCCTTGGATCGTTGCTAGGAATTGCACGTTAAAAGGTAAGAACTCGGGAAACCTTAGCTCGCACACGTTTCGACTTTTGAGAGCTGCCGTTTGTAGGGGGATAACAGTAAATTAACGGAAAAAACAATTTTAACAGTTCTAACAATTAGAAAAAATTATCCTAGACGGCGTACCATCATCAAAGGCTTGGATGATTTGTGGCAGCTCGATTTTGCCGAGATGAAGCCATACGCTCATCAAAACAAAACCAAAACTAGTTCCAGTCGTTATAGGTTGTTTTTCCAAATTTGTGTGGAAATTTGCAGATATTTTGGCATATACGAAACGTTGTCCAAAAAATCTACAAACCCATCAAGGAACGGAATACTACAACAGGAAATTTCAAGGGTTGATGAAAAAACACCAAATAAATCACTACAATACGTATAGCATCACCAAGACTGCCATCTGTGAAAGAGTAATACGCACGTTGAGAAAGATATTGTACAAGTATTTCAGTTTGAATGGCACCTACAGATGGTTGAATATATTGCCCAAAATCACAAAATCCTACAATGATACACGTCACTCAAAGACGGGCATTTGCGGAAATCAATGAAACCAACAAAAAACAAATTCTTAAATCGACATACAACCACTTGAAATAGCTGGACTAAGAAAATTCAAAGTCGGTGATGTTGTGCGAATCAGTAAGGCAAACTACGTTCTCGAAAAGGGTTATACGCCCAATTGGACTAAGGAATTACTCAAAATTATCAGAGTCATCAATACCAACCCCGCCACCTTCACATTGGAAGATATGCAGGGTGCACCTATCAAGGGTCCTTTCTATGGGAAGAAACTGCAGAAATCTGCAAATCCAGATGTATATCTAATGGAAAAAGTTTTGAAAAAGGAAGGCAAAAAATATACGTTAAATGCTTCGGTTTACAAGAATACAGCTGGGTCGATAACGTTGATTTTGTATAGAATATTATGGAAGAGAAGCACACTTTGAAAGTCTATCGGAGGCCTTTTGAAAATTTCCCGTCTAGTCAACAAACATTACTCTAACTCGACTACCATAACCACGTGATGTGAAACTATAGAAGTATATGCAAGTACACATAGATATCTAGTTTGAAATCGGAAATGTCTCAAAATAGTGGTTATAGAAGTGGAGTTGAATATACGAAAATGTCTCAAGATAGTGGTTATAGTAGTGACGTTACAATATTGTTTAGTACTGTTGGTGATGAAGATTATGAGGAAACTCTAGATGCCATAGACAGAGTGTTTCATCAATAAGATAGTTCAACTCAACCTGAACGTATTAGTGGGGTAGACAGGGCGTTAGAACAATACGAAAGGGCTGATCGAAACGAAAACCAATTGCTGTTGAAGACTTTCCCTATGCCGTCTTATGAACTTCAATGTAGTCCAAGTCCAGCCAAAGACTTCAGTCCATGCATCATATTGAAGCAACAGTTCTCCTTTCTATCCATCAGTTTTACACTTGATGAATAGACAACCCTCATTGGCATTTTGCAAACAACCCAGGAAAATTTCTGTGTATTACAAATCGACGACTATGTAGATGAATACAATCCAATCAAAATACGTTGTAGGGATTACATTTACGTTACACAGTACATAGTTACACTTAGCAAATTTTCATTGCCAAGGATATTGTGAACCTGAAGCTGTCTGAGAAAGATGTAAAAGATATTTTTCTACGCATATGGGAGTGTTGTCCAGCAGCATCGCCATGCTGGATGCTTCGAACTTTTGTGCATATTATCGAAGTGTTTTTGATATTATCGGATCATGATTATGTGACAATAAAATTAATTTAACTTTGGAAGAAATTATAGAAGGTTTTTGTGAAGCTTCATCTTTGGATAGTATGTACGCTAAAGCTTTACGTAAATAGTGTATGATTTATGTGATTAAGAAGAAAAAAATTGAGTTTTTTTAATTTCATCGAGTTTAAATGTATTAGATATTGAAACAAAAGTATTTTAATAAAACTCAGGAAATAATTTTTGTTTTTTTTATATACAAAATTCCCTTCCTAAAATACAACAATAAAAGAAAAATACAATATATTATTGAATTATAAATGAAAAATGATCCGTTGAAATATAGTTGAATATGATGTTTTCAATTGTGCATTATCAACACGATTCAACTTAGCCGTATGAGGCTACGCTCTAATGGCTTGATAACTTCTACCTGACAATAATCATTAGTATATTACATCCAACAAGTAGTTGTAACAATTTCCTGGCTGTAGAAGGTTTTAATGAGTTATAATGAAAATGCTTCTTTACATACACGATACCTTACTCTCAGGTAAATCATGTGGGTCTGTTTGACTAAGAGTTTCCAGAAACAATATACTGTTAGCTGAATATTCTAAACAGTCTCTGGTTATTCAGCTTAGGGTGAAAATCACCCCCTAACTCCACTTTCATTGTTAGGGCATTCAGACACATGTTTGTGAGTATCTCCTATTTTTGCGGAATCCGAATCCGTTGGAAAAATTAAGTATTTTCCAGTAATAAAGAAAGTCATTTGAAATTTCGCGGAAAAAACCTGGCTTTGATACCGATCTTAGAAAAACAAACATTCCTGTCATCTTCAAATTCCAATGTTTGCACCATCTCTTACTCAATCCTAGTAAAAACCAGGACAGTTTCTTATCGATTTTCTTATTGACATCTGAAATATATAAATACCACCCTCAGCCTATGACACCATCTCATAGCTCATGTCATATCTCATTCAGAATTATTGATTCTATTTGATTGCTAAACCTGACTTTCATTATTCGGCATTAAATTCTGTCCGACCAGTAGTGTGTTTGCCAGCCGACGTTAGTTGAAAAAGTATCCAGTACCGATTTATTTTTCGAATTGATTTTTCCTGAGTGCATCATCTGAATATTTAGTTTACTAAAATAAAAATAAAATACTGAAATTGGAAGTAAAGCCCTTCCTAATTTTCGGTTATCGTAACTTTGCTAAATACTGTTTTGGCATCAATTATATATCTCCTGTGGTTTTCTTGTAAATATAGAGTCAATTTCATTCCAAAGTGTTAAATTTAGATCTATCGTGTTTTGGTTGGTTTCCGGTTTTGCCGTGGTCGTCTTTGGCTTAAATCTCCAAACGTTTCAACTGCAGCTGTGGCAGTCAGTGGCGTGGTTTGAAACTGAATTTTCAGTTGATACGTCAAGACGAGTACTTCGACCACGCCACTGAAGATGACTGTCGCAGCTGTAGTTGAAACGTTTGGAGATTGGAACCAAAGATGACCACGGCAAAACCCGGAAACTAACCAAAACATTGACGCCAGCCGTGAAAGCGTACATTCCTATAACAGATCTATCGTGTTAAGTGTACAGTTTCTCCGACCTAAGGACCTGAAGTTACTTACTATTTTTTATATCTCGACCGTAACCGGCCAGTTTGTCATTGTATTCAACGTTAACAGCACTTTAGGAAGCGTTCACATTTTCTCGATAACAGACCGTAAAACCTTTACCGTGTACGTTCGAAAAACTCGTGAATTGAACCGACTTTTCAATCCTCTATTACAGGGAATACTCCAAGTTTAGCCTGGAGGTGGCTGTGCCTCTGGTGTGGTTGCAAATGATTTTTATTGAAAAAATACGCATATATGCCAGTGGCTAGGTACACCAAGTCGACAATACGTTTGTTTTTCCCGAGAGAGAAATCAACGAGGAGGTAACAGCCCAACCTTTACCGTGTACGTTCAAAAAACTCGAGAATTGAACCGAATTTTAAATCCTCTGTTACGGGAAATACTCGACGTTTTGCCTGAAGGCGGCTGTGCCTCTGGTGTGATTGCGAATAATTTTTCTTGTAAAAATACGCATATCTGCCAGTGGCTAGGTACACCGGGTCGACAATACATTCGGTTTTCCCGAGAGAGAAATTAACGAGGAGGTAACAGCCAAACTTTCACCGTGTACGTCCAAAACACTCGTGAATAGAACCAACTTTTCAATCCGCTGTAACGGGGAATAGTCGATGTTTTGCTTGGAGGTGGCTGTGCCTCTGGTGTGATTGCGAATCATTTTTCTTAAAAAAATACGACGCATATCTGCCAGTGGCTAGGTACACCGGGTCGACAATATGTTTGGTTTTTTCGAAAGAGAAATTAACGAGGAGGTAACAGCCAAACTTTCATCGTGTACGTCCAAAAAACTCAAAAATTAAACCGACTTTTTAATTATCTGTTACGGGGAATACTCGATGTTTTGCTTGGAGGCGGCTGTGCCTCCTGTGTGTTTGCGAATAATTTTTCTTGAAAAAATACGCATATCTGTCAGTGGCTAGGTACACCGGGTCAACAATACGTTTGGTTTTCCCGAGAGAGAAATTAAGGAGGAGTTAACAGCCAAACTTTCACCGTGTACGTCCAAAAAACTCGTGAATTGATCGACTTTTTAATCATCTCTTACGGGGAATACTCGATGTTTTGCTTGGAGGTGGCTGTGCCTCTGGCGTACAGTTCCTCCGACCTGAAGACCCGAAGTTACTTACTATTTTTCATATCTCGACCGTCACTGGCCAGTTTGTCATCGTATTCAACGTTGACAGCACTTTAGGGAGCCTTCACCTTTTTTCGATAACAGACCGTAAAAATTTTATCGTGTACGTCCGAAAAACTCGTGAATTGAACCGACTTCTTAATCCTCTGTTACGGGGAATACTCGACGTTTTGTCTGGAGGTGGCTGTGCCTCTAGTGTGGTTGCAAATGATTTTTATTGGAAAAATACGCATATCTGCCAGTAGCTAGGTACACCTGATCAACAATACGTAAGGTTTTCCCGAGAGAGAAATCAACGAGTGGGCCAATGAGTGATAGAATTTGTAAAATCGGAGTACCCGCGGAAACACATTTTTAAAACCGACTTTAGGGACGTGCGTGGATCATAACCTGAAGAGCGCTTTTTATTTGAGTGTTCCCAAAGTGTCTGGTTTAGGATAAAATCAAATTGACGCTTCCAAACAACCAGGCTCCACTTGGACGGTGCATTCCGGTGCATTTTCAGTTGAAGAAAACCCTAATTGCCACCACCGGTACTGTAACAAACTCCGTCGAACCCTTACAGTGATCAAAAGCAGCTGTGAATGAACGATTTATTGTGTGGTTCATTTTTTGGTATCATTTTCTGCAACTTACATATTTCAGTAAGAAGCACCGTGTGTGAGAGTCGAAGCTGTATATAAATAAAGCAACCGGTATTCAGCTTGACAAGTTATGCGCTTAAAGCTCGCATCAACTCGAACCTCTGACATCTGACCCCTGGATACCGACCGATCTCCAACTGTTGCTACCCAGGTATGTGGAGCAGACCGCAAAAAAAAAGCTGGCGCCCGACACACCGTGAAGGACACATAAGTCTACCGTAGTCTCCGGGGCCATTAGTGAGTGTTCTACCGAGAAAAGCAGAGTTTGCTGAATTGGAGACTCCGAGAGCACCCCAATTCACAACTCTGAAAACAGAGCCTTTCATTAGCTTTCGAAGATCTATAACAACAAACTGAAATTCTGCTCCTTATACCATTTTCTACAAACATGACCATATTAATGTCTTTCAAAATTTGTACCATGCTGGATCCAGCCT
The DNA here is from genome assembly GCA_958298965.1 of Chrysolina haemoptera. Lineage (NCBI taxonomy): Eukaryota > Metazoa > Arthropoda > Insecta > Coleoptera > Chrysomelidae > Chrysolina > Chrysolina haemoptera. The sequence continues at coordinate 16,908,551 of OY282594.1, forward strand.
CTAAGTTTTTTGGTCAATTTCGCGAAAAATTTCAAAAATGTCTGCCAAAAGCAATATATCCGTTCGCATGTATACATTGCTGTATTCCCCAAAGTTTTGATTTCAAATTGTTGCCAAACATCTCGAGCATGAGCATACTTTACATCATCAATTTTGGCATCGTAGAGTTTTTTGTAGAAATGCTTCTTGGAAGGTAGCTCAGTGTCGAGGAGTTTTTCTGTATCATCAACATAATCGTAAGGAAATAAACCTTTCTTAGTGAGGAATTTGAATTACTCATCATTTAGTTGTGCAAATTCTTTTTTTATAAATTTTAATATTTTAAATAATTCAGTGTCAGCTCATCGAGACTGGCCCCCATAGAACGATAAGGATCGATAAATCCAAATTTGATGCTAGTTTCGCTATCGTATTGGGTGAATGACTGGGGCAAGACGACTTCAATGTTGACCTACCCTGTCACTGACGTGCGGCAAGAACTGCGAAACGCGTCTGCAGGTGGTCTTCCCCAGCCAAATGAAGGATAATTTGCTGTATAATTATGATGAGCAATTGCAACTGAGTCTTCTTGAAAGAACGTTACACAAATATCTGTCATATGTAATTCAATGTCCGTCGTGGTATTAGCCAGGGAAGTAGTTGTTTTCTGTCAGATTTTTGCTTATTTTCCACATGGTGAAAATTTTTGGAGAGAAGAGTACTTCGACATTGTCGATTTTACTTTTTCATGTATTTCTATTTGTTGATGGAATGCTTACAGGTTCTCTTTTTGCAACATCTTTAATAATATGACAGTCTTACCCAGAAAGGCTATGGAAAGTGATGGGTACCATGAAAAGCCTTTCAAAGGCAATATTGCAAATTTGATGGCTCCAACCCCTAAACAACCTCAAGAAGTGACAATGATCTTTAACGATGATATACTGCTTTGAAAATGGTTTCTCTAAAATATGGCACACTCTGGCATTAACAATATCAGAATTACATATCATTGGTACAATATTTTAAATTTTTGATTCTACAAATTTAGCAATGGTAGCCATTTCATCTGTGAACCATTGTATGCAATCGTCACCCCGATAGCTATTGAACTTGGACAAACTGTCATCATAAGAACATTTTAAATGATAGCCTGCACTGAACACTTCATGCTTTTGGTATTTTGTTGATCTATCTGAAATCCGAAATGATCTTCAGTCAAAATTTTCGAAAGCGGCTTCAAAATCGGCATATAGAACGAATGGACATTTTTGTTTGTATACATAATTTCGGAAAGCTACATTTCCAAATTTTGGAAATGAAATTTCACACTGAATGATATTTTCGCATACAATATGCTCATTTAGTTTTTGTTCACTAGAAAAATAATTGATACATCTATCGCAAACAAAAATTATGTGCCTTCTTGGTTATTTGTTTTAAAAATAATCTAAATACATTTTTAATATAACACTAATGATATTTCATTTCAGAATCATCCATATCCTGAGGTAAAGCATGGTACTCATTTTGAACTGATAATAAATTGACATGTTCCTTCAATTTATTTTTGGTTAATCGTGCAGGTACTACTTTCTAAATATCTTTTCTTTGACAACATTCATTTCTAAACAAACTACATTTACAGAAACATCGTTTTGTTTTCCAAATTTCGTAATGTGGTGAATTGGCATAGGTATTTCTCAACCTTCTGTATTCAAAACCATTTCAAAATTTTGATATGAAGATTCCTTTGGGGGGATACAAACCATTTACGACTGCTCTAAAAAAACACACACCATCCTGATTATCAATATATACACATGCTTTCCTGTTTTCAATTTCTTCAGGTAACCGTATGAAGAAAAAATCGTTGCCTAATTCGTATTTATTCATTGATACCTCAAGCAAAAGAATTTCACTCAATGCCAAGCCCGACTGTTTTTCTTGAAATCCAAGTTTATTCTAAATAACATCCACAACATGTTCATTGTACCAAGCAGCCAAATTTGTCCACAAATCAATGATTGTATTACGAGTATTAAAATATTTCCGATCGATAATTTCCCCCTCATTCGAGGTTGTGATCGCATCACCTTATAAATTTTGAAAATTCTCGATTTGAAAACAAAATATGCATCACTCAAAAATTTTCGCACTTCTTCGTGTGCTGAATTTGTTAAACACCCATCCTCACTCTATCATTGAAAATTGCATTAATATTTTCCCATTTGACTCTACTGCTTCTATCCATACATGATCCAATATACTTATCATTTTTCATAACGTTCATTATACATCTAATACGTTTCAATCCCCAATTTTACTAACAAATTTCTTTTTTACCCCTACTTAAAATTAAATTTTTTTCATTGCCAACTCACATTTTTAATATGTTTACTGATCAAATTTAACGACGTTCGTGCAACTTGAATAATTTTGCTTGATCACCTCGAGTAATTTATCAATTTGAGATGAAGTTTTTGAAAACATCATTGTCAACTAATATTTCAACTTGCAACAATTTTTCCTAATGGCGGCGGCGGCTTGCAAAGGGAAGCGTGGTGGGGCTGCAGGAACAAAAACGAATCGCAAAGTGAAACTTGGTGAAATGACCAACGGATAGACGATTCTTAAAGGGAATCTTGAATGAAATTGCTATTGCTGCGCTCTCAGGAAGCGTATATAACTATCTGAAAATGAAAAATAAATTTTCAAATGAATTTTTTAGCACATACAAAAAAAAGAAGAACAACAATACTAACCTTAATTTTCTATAATCTCGAATGATACAGCTGGATCAGCTTTTCCCGTGTCAGTCAGGCCTTTGAAAACAATGGAATATTTTCCGCAAATTCTTCTGTGTATGGGCGATATCCCTTCGTCACTCTCTGCGGCAAAAAATGACTTTTTTTTCCATATCCAACAATCCCACCCCACCAAATTGCCCTCTGACGAATTCTACAGTTGATATCCTCAGCGGCGTCCCCACTGGCAACTATAATATAATTTGCTGATTGCTTCCTCTTCACGACAGAACTAGCGTTTAATGCTTGTGAATCCATCTAAGAAAAATAAAATAAAATTTTTTTGCTATAAGAAAAAACTATTTCTCAATTCGAAAACAATTAAACCACTTTGCATTAAAAATTAAACAACTTCGCCAAACAAAAACTCACAACACAAGCATAAAAACATTTACATTAATTCATCCGGGAAACATTTTGAATTATAAATTGAACGAAAAATTTTAAATACATTCATGTTAGAAATAATCAAACTAAATACGTATAGAAATCTTGGTCTGGAAACGAAACTCAAATGACAAATATAAAATCCTACTAAAATAATAACAATTGAAAACACTTACTTTTCAAATTCACTACACTGTTCACTTGCTGTTGTTGTTACTGCTATCGACTATACAATGAAGTTCCTTTACCATTCTCGCTGTGTTTATATATAAGCGAACGCTGATAACGAAAGAACGCTTGAGAAATTTTGAGAAACACGATGTTGATTCCCACGTATTCAATGCAGATAACCGTTACTCGCTGTGGTCTTGTAATATCCTGTTGAAACCTCAATTCAATGCCAAACTGGCTATCTCATGTTGAATCTTCTGTCCACCGCGACTTCTCCATTGGCGATAACGCTGGCTCAAGGACCACACTCCAATGCCGAAGTAACGGCCACGTCAATAAAAAAAAAAGGAAGTTTGCGCTTTATGAATTCTACATAAGGGGTTAAAATTGATGAACTCATTTTTTGGTACATCCTGTCGATGCGAAATTAAATGCGGTGCAAAAATATCGAAAACATTGGTGTGCTCCACACATACATAGGCAAATATGCCGCCTGCAACATTGGCACTGCCTAATATTCACAGATAGAAGCACTCGCTAGCGGTAGCAAAGTTGTAAATCTACAACTGAAACTATTAGTAATAGTCATAAATAGATACATCCGCTAGCAGTTAGTAGATAAACTAGGAAAGCCAAACCCTAGAGATAGGGGAAAACTGTGTGTAAGAGAGAGAGCGTCCGAGCGTGTGAGAGAGAAAGAGTGCGACGGCGCGAGTATTGAACGTTGTTGCGGTAGATCCGTTTCAAAGATAAGAGGTGAGCCGCCATCTTGCATCCACGGAACACCACCTATCACGGAATAATGCCTTTCAGGCATTGCGTGTCATCTGTCATTTGTCGCTCTACTTGCACGCGTAAATTCAAATTTCATATTTTCTACTCGCGGATTTGAATGTAGACTAATCAAAAAAAGATGGATATCGGTCGCGGGGATCGAACCGACTACCTCTAGATCATGTAGCTGACGCTTAACACACTAGACTACGGGGCTCATTGTAGATGTAACTGAGAATGTTGGTTATACAGGTGGAGAGAGAGGCGTGCAGTTTTTTTTTTGTTGATATTTCATTACAGCAGAGACATTTTTTCGGTGGTGCTGTACTTTCTCTCGATTTTTGTCAATGACTGGCTCAAGTAGCAGGTAAATTTCTCGCCTTCAGACTGTTCTTGATGAAGTACAGCTCCAACGCCATAATCAGAGGCATCCGTCTGTATTTGAAAAGGAAGGTCGAAGTCAGGACATGATAGTATAGGCGCTGAAACGAGACAATTTTTGATAGTGTCCAAAGTTCTCTGACAAGTTTCGTCCCACTCGAACCGTTTATCTTTTCGGAGCAAGGCTGCCATTGGAGCTATTAACGTCGAGAAATTAGGGATGAAGCGTCTATACCAGGATGCCATCCCCATGATGCGTCTTACTTCAGAAACAGTTCTGGGCGGTGGAATTCGTACGATCGCTTCGACTTTTTCTGGGTCGACCATCAGTCCTGGGGCATTTACAAGGTAACCGAGGTATCGCAACTCTGACTTACAAAAATTGCATTTGTCCCGGTTCAACGTTATGCCTGCTTTTTGAATACGACGAAGCATTTCACGAAGTACCTCGATGTGTTGTGAAAAGGTTGGTGTACAAACGATCACATCATCCAGATAAACAAAAACATATTGTTCGAGGTCAACACCTATAACCCGGTCTATGAACCGTTGCCACGTAGCTGGGGCGTTATGGAGACCAAACGGCATTCGTTTTAACTGGAATAATCCTCTTGTGGGAACAACAGAGGCAGTTAAGGGTCTAGAAGAGTCGGCGACAGGGATCCGCCAATACGCACTTTTTATGTCCAAAGTGGTAAGAAATCTAGCATCCCTCAACTTATCCAGAGTTGAACTCACAAACGGGATAGGATAGGCATCTGGAAGACTAACTTCGTTTAATATTTTGTAGTTGACGCAGAATCTGTATCTACCATCTGGTTTTTTGATGAGTACGATCGGTGATGCCCAAGGAGAGTTAGAGGGTTCAATCACATCATCCGCTAGCATTTGTTCTAACTCAATATTGACTTGTTTTTGGAGTGCGGGAGATAAGGGGTAGTGACGTTGCTTTATTGGAGGCGAAGTGGTACGAATCTCGTGTTCTACAATATTTGTACAGCCTAGAGAATCACGCATTCACTGAAAAGTCATGTCGATAAGTTTAGTCAATTCTTCTCTCTGACTCGTAGATAGATTGTCCACAGTCTGTATAGCATTGACATGTGCTTTGCTCGATTCCAGCTTCAGATCGGAAAGACCATTGTCCAGAATAGAGATCAGGGACAATGCCCATTTGTTGACAAAAATCGATTCCCAAAATCAAAAAATGTGGAAATGATAGTACCACTAAGACTTCAAAAACACCAACTTGGTTCTGAACAGTGATTGTACCTTCTGCCGCACATTTCACCCCACTAGCCACAGTACAGAGGGTTGGAGACGAAGTAGAAGTCAATGGACAGAGATTTCTCAAAATATTCCACCCTTGACTACCAAGCACTGTCTTAGAACAGCCACTGTCCAATGAGGCAAGAAACTCTCTTCCATATATAGCAACTTTCAAGTAGGGTCTCTAATCCTCCTTAGCATGGTTAATGCCATGGGTGACGTGAGAAGTAGAAATCGGATTTGAAAAAGCTAGAGGTCGTGGCCGATCTACGACGAACCTCCTTTCATATTTTTTTGCAATTAGTGCAGTTTCTGGATGTGGTATTTTCTCGACCATTTACGGAACCTATGTCCAGGCTCTCGACAATTCCGACAAATAAATGCCGTTGGTGTTTGGGATGTCGTTCCTGGTTGAGCAACAGCGGTATCTGAAGAAATTAAGGGCATTGCAGGTTCAACATTGAGTTCGTGGTGAACCGACTGAACGGCCTGAACACCACGTGGGTTGACAAAAGTACCAGATGGTTTTCGGTAAGCCAACTCTGGTTTCAATAAGTTTCTGAGATTGGTGGGAGGTGGACAAAAGTTGTCTGCCCTCAATGACGTTTCCACTATAGCACGACTGAGTCTAGTCAAATTAGATATTGTTGTTATGGTGTGAACGGCGAGATGAGATTGTATGTGAGGCAATAAATTCCTTCTTATCGTCTTTAACCGGCACTTCTCTGCAGGTTTATTTGCTCCAAGTTTGATCACCCTTTCTCTGGCTCCCTGAGTTCGATTTCTGATCTCTTCCCAAAGATCTAACTCATAATCGTATGGTAAAAAATTTTTTCAACTTGCCAACCAACTGACCCCACGAATCAAAACGTTGGGTCCTGAACCACAGCAACGCACTCTTAGTAAAAAGTTCAGCAGCTAAACGAAAGAGCTGTTCCTGAGAGACTCCGCGAGATATTCTTATATCCTCGATTCTCTCTAGAAAATTGGTAACAGTAGTCTCCCCATCGAACGTAAGTCGCCATCGCGAGATGTCGAAGCACGATTGAGAACTTTCGTTGCGAGAACACGAGGGAGGTGAATAAGGATCGGATAGCTGTAGATTACGAATCCTATTTTCGAAATCTTGCGTGGAATTCATCGTAGCTTACCTTTCCCCTGCATTCAGGAACCCTGTGCGGCGTTCTGGGCAACGGAAGAAGTGTTGGTCCATAAACCGTACTCTATCTAAGTTCGTATCTGAATACCTAGGTGGCCTGAGATATTCGGCAGACGATCTGGTGTTTTCGTCAGATGCCCTAAGGATACCCACTACATGACCTGCCTGGTTGGGCCGTCGAATTACCAACAAACGGTTCAAACAATGGCGGTACATTCGATCGGTGTGTATTTCCAAGTGTACTTCTCGGTTGCGAAAACCCTACCCGATCAACATGAGAAAAAGATTGATGGGGGACGTCACGAGTCTTTAAAGGAATATGAGTATTTTCAGGAACAAGAAAAGGGATTAATGGAATTGAATCATCAATAATTGACCCTTCTATTCCATTATCTTGATCCAAGCAACTAGCTTCTGACCTTTTCATATCTCTCTGATTTTCGAGGGATAATAAATTGTCATTTAGAGCACATAATGAATCCATTACCTGTAAGCATTTACAAATTAAATCATTTTGGGTTTCCCCTTGAGTTTTATTTGTTATGTGTACTCTTTGTAAACGTGATTTCACGTGATACAATCGAGATGAAATTCTTTTGAAGTCGTTCGATCGATTTAAATTATTGGAATTTTCAATCTCATTATTCAAGTCTGACAGTTTATTTTTACAAATGTCTAATTCACCAGTAAAGTCTAAGTCGGATGTAAAAAAACTATTACGAGTCTCTCCTTCTCTCTCAAATCGCAAAGCACCTCTCAATATGGTTCTGTTCTCGTTCACTGTGCGTTGAACGGGTAAATTTCTGATTTTCAATTCGTATACAATTTCATCGCCAAGCAATCTGTTGATTTCCATGATCAAAAAAACAATTGCCTGATAAAAGCACGCAAAAAATTAACATAACAGTGTCAATTAGACACACCCCCTTCTTTCCCGAAAGAAAAAGAAATCAAAATAACCTAAGCACACTTTTCGGTATCCCGGTATATTATAAATCTTCTTAATATGAATTACCTGTTTACCTGAATGCCACTCTGTATAAAATATTTATGTACCACCCTCTAGAAACAGCTCAAGCAACCCGATCGTAAAAAGCCCTATTTATGATAACACCGTGTGTATTAGACAAATATACAGAATAAAGAACAGGACTAAATTTAAGAAAAACTTTACTAGTGGAATGAAATCTCTTGACCATAATAGAAATTCCCAAATAGTCCCGAAAACCTACAAATTACAAACGTTTGGGCGCCATTTCAGGGTCAGGGTCAAGTAGCTCAGTGGTTGAGACTCAAGCGTTCAAAACCATTGACTGCTGGTCGGCTAGGTTCGAATCCTCAGCGACTTCAGATTTTTATCTGATGTCCCGAGAAAGTGCTAGGAATCGCACGTTAAAAGGTAAGACCTCGTTAATCCTTGGCTCGCACAAGTTTCAACTTTTGAGGGCTGCCGTTCGTAAGGGGACGACAGCTGGTTAATGGAAAAAACAATTTTTAATTTTAATTTTTGTCAGGTTCATAATATTCTTTTATTCTTCAAGGACATATTATCTTCTCTAACAAATAATGAACCGTGACATGTATGTAAATACCGCGGCTATGCCTTTAAACAGTGGAGACGGGGTGGGTAGATGGTTTGGACAATAAAGTTATAAGCAGTGATGAGGGTGAACAAATTCAATTTATTTATCTAGGTAGAGGACGGACTGTAAGGTGAGAAAGATAAAAGAAAAACACTGAAAAGAATTCTGGTGGCTTATGTAGGAAATGAAGAATGAAGGGTGGAAAGAAGGTATTGGCCGCAGACTCTGACTACCGTGGCCAACCTAGGAAAAGTCATAAAAATAGGAGAAGAAGAAGAAGCTAGATTGACAGTACAATTCTACAATATGACCATTGGCAAGCTACGGAACCATAACAAATACCGATAACCCTATCAATAAAAGAAATAATGTATAATAAGGTAATAAGTACAGAGGATTATGTTTGGGTACGAGTTATGCAAAGGAATAATCGTATAGCGATATTTGTCTACGATAATCAGGATAATGATGAAAGTATTAGCTTACCTTTGGTATGCATACCACAGGTTTACAGTAATCTTCCTGATATTTAAAGTTGAACTCCTATGGAGTAATTGTACTATTTTATATTAGTTAATGCACTATTCTCATAGGGCTCGAAGATTCGAAGTGATAGATTTCTTCCTTCCTCTATCCAATGGTCTCAAAAGTGAACAAATAATGTTAAGAAGGTTACCTTGATGTGGAAGTGTTGGTGACTTTCAGCATGGGTTTCCGTCAATACTACCTTGGATTCCCTCTAGAGTAAAACATCCACTTCTTATGTGACAATGTTTTTCTCAACGCCTTGGCTTATAGGGGCCGCTTGATCAATCGGGGCAGGTATCAAAAGCTACAAGCAGGTATCATGCAAAGCAAAGTAGGTGTCGGTCATCTACAGGATGGACCGGGGATTACGCTTAAGAGGGTGCGCTGGCATGCAATGACATATGCGTTATGATAAAGATAAGTAGAAGTTTATACTACTTTGTAAAAAGGCCTGGAAGGAAATATCTTTCAGAAAATACTCCATGAAAGCAATGAGAGGGGTTTACAAGCAAATAAGAGGCCTGTAAAAGCAGAGGCAAAAAAAGGAAAACTTACCTTTGATGGAGTGTGGCCTTTCAGGAAGTTCGTCCTTCGACAATCAAAAATTCGAAGACTTATGTTGTTTCAAAATGAATCCAACTAAAGTTGGGCTTGATAATCTATCCTAAGATAAATCAACGGTTTGGTACTTGAAACACCTAAAATCTCTAAAAAATCCGCAAAAATACGAGGCTCTTCACGTGCCTGGTCAGGACCAAAAAAAAAAAGAAGGAAGGGCCTTTTTTATGAAGTCAGGTTTGTCGAAAAATGTGGAAACTGTAATATTGACATGACAAGATGATAGGTCACTTTTCATCTGTCATAGACATGATGACAGAAATATAACGAAAATAGTTAATAAATTCCCGAATTCCTATGAAATATGAAAAGGAGGGCCAGCAATAGAAAAGGTATGAAAATCATTTTTCAATGGGTAGAGATCATTATTCAATGATAAAAGTGAGGTTAGGATTGGTTTTGTTTGTTTACAATTTATTTACTTTTGTAGGAATCTTTTTTGCGAGTTGGATAGGCGTAGAGTGATATATGAGGGAGAGAAACCAACCAAAAATATGTGAAACCTACAATCAATGCTCGGAAAGCTCCCAAGTAAGATATTACGAAGATGAAAGATGATCAAGCCGAGTGGAGCCGTAGGTGTTCTACAGGACATTCAATTGCCAAGGCTTCACTAGTTGATGTGCAAGGGTCTCTTCATCATTTGAATATATTAAAGCTACTACTGTCTATACACGGGGTGATCAAAATAACCTTTCGATGTAAGGTAGCGAGTGCATTTAGGTGATTTTTGAAGGTAATATTATTCCTTGGGTAAAGAAAAACATAGGTATTTATGAGACCGTAACAAACTGAAGTGGCTTGTTTAATTGGAGTACTAGAAGAGTTCGAGCTTCGATTTGTGGTAAGCGTATTTGTACCTTTTTATTTTGCATTGACATATACCTGTCAGCTATATTATTTTGAATTATCGAACAGTTTAACAATGAATTGGTTTCCCTTTTTCCAGATTAGGTTATAGCTAGCAGTATAATACATATAATATAAAGGGAGTAGTGTTTAAGCGGGCCTCTTAAAAATTCCTCACGCAAATAGTTTTATTTAGGTTCATAGCAGAGAATTCGGTGAGGTAGGTAGACAGGGCATACATCTTAAATAAAAGGGTTTAGTATTTGAACTAGGGAGAAATAGTCTCAAAATTATTCTTTTTGTTTTGCTCGGGCAATTGATTTTCTGTCTGTTATATTTTAAAATAACATTAGAACTTTGGTAACCACTACATTAGTAATAGAACAAGAATTTACATATACCATCAGTGTAAATACATATCAAAATTCAGTTATATTTTGAGAGTAATAATCCTGGAATTGTCTTTTATTTGAGGAGAGTATCTTGATATTGCCTTCGTTTAGAGTCGGACGAAAATCTTTCTTCAATTTAGTTATTTGACATTGTTGTCGCAACTTGCCGCCTCGTTATTGTTTAATAAATTTGTTTTCTTAAAACCTTGCTGGTATCATTTAATCCCTTAAAACCTTCCAAAGACCATTTAAGCTGTGGCCGAGTCTACCCTCCAAGGACTTAATTGGTGACATAACCGAGCCGACCGCTATGAACCGCGACACCACTAAATCTATGTGATCCGAGCGGATTTAAAACTTCTTTCTGATCTGGCGGCAGTGATCATCGCACTACCATTTTTTAATAAAAAATAACCCTCTGGCTGGACGATCTCTTTCTATGGGTGGCACTATTCTGGCAAAGATATATAATATATTATTATTATTATTATTATATCCCGAGAGTTTAAAGAGATCACCCCCAGCTTGGAGGTTGTTACACCTTTATGTTGATTCAAACCACTTACAAATATGAGTATGAGTATTATGGGGTGACTGAGGGCCTTGCTCTTACCAAGTGTAATGAATTTTCAGCAAGATTCACATAATCTTGTAAATTTAGGGGCACTACAGTTGAGCTTACGGGTTTGTTGAGTTTACCTACGGGTTATTTAGCAAATATGTCACCATTATTCAATACTCAGAATCACGATAGATAGTATCAATAGTTGTGTAGACTCAGTCTTTTGTGATTCCTCAATTTGAGAAATCAAAACTAGTGGTAACATTTTATTTTTTCCTACAAAATGATCTTTTAATAAATATTTTCAGTCATTCCACACTCATTGGTTTCATTGAAATTGACCGACTAGCCCTGTCTTTTCATCCTTTATTACTCATGTTTATGTTTGCTATTTACGAACGTAAATGCATTGATTTAACATCGTGATTGGAAATGTATCAGCATTATTCCATTTGTTTTCTCAACGGTTTCTCCTGTCATATTCAATATTTGAAATATTGCCAATCCGCTCTCAGTAGTTTCATTGAAATTGAACCGACTACCTTAGTCATTCCAATCCTTCACATATTTCTGTCAAGCTTGATAGTTGTGGAAGAAATATTAATTCAGTGTACCACTCTCGAATATACATATGAGAGAACAAAGGAGTCAAATACGTATGTAAAATATCTTGTTGAAACAAATGTAATAATAATTATTACGCCAAACGTTGATGCTTGAAATATTTTGTTGTAAATAATAATAATTGTGAGTGGTTTCAAGAGAATATCAGAAAATACAGGGTGGACAGAAAATCTGTCAAATTGAAAATGCAACATGGATTCGAACAAAATAATAAAATATATGACAGGGCCAAAGATGATTGGAAAACACGACTGCTTATGAATATACGGGGTGTAATGGTTTAAGAAATATACAGAGTAGATTAAAGAAAATGATCAACCTGAATAGACTCAATGATAGTAGAAAATGCTAATGACATACACAGGGTTGATCGAATGACGAAAAGACATTGTTATATCACAGTGAAATGGAAAATGGAAGATAAAGTGAGGAGAAATTACAAACACTAATCAGATATATTTATTTATAATGGATGGATTGTAAATTTAAGAAATTGAAGAGGGTACGGTTGACTGAGAATTTGAAGTAGGTACGAGATAAATGTGGAATATCTGAAAAAATTGAGAAAGTTACATGTAGATATATACATAGGGTTAATTATCAAAAATATGAAAGATAGACATTTATCAAGTAAATTAATTGTAACTGACTATGAAAAACATGACCTCTATCAACTGAGAATAAACTCTATCAGAAATTCATCATGAAATACACAGGCAGAGGGTGGAAAATAAAAATATTGATATTAATCCTGACAGTCATACAGCTATGAGAGAGTTCAACACGTATCAGATTAACTTTCTGCTGGTATGGCAGAATCATAAATGATTCGGGTAACCACTACGGCATTTGCTACACATCACCTCTCCGGTTGCAGAACGGGTTTTTTAAAATTTGAAAATATTGCCCATATCGTTGACTACTCGTTCGTTCGTAAATTGGGTAAACTCAATGATGAATCTGCCGTCTTCAATGGTCTCTAGTTGATCGGTACATGTAGATATATAAATAGGATCAATTATCAAAAATATGAAAGATAGAGATTCATCAAGTAAATTAATTGTAACTGACTATGAAAAACATGACCTCTATCAACTGAGAATAAACTCTATCAGAAATTCATCATGAAATACACAGGCAGAGGATGGAAAATAAAAATATTGATATTTATTCTGACAGTCATGCAGCTATGAGAGAGTTCAACACGTATCAGATTAACTTTCTGCTGGTATAGCAGAATCTTGAATGATTCGGGTAACCACTACGGCATTTGATACACGTCACCTCTCCGGTTGCAGAACGGGTTTTTTAAAATTTGAAAATAGTGCCCATATCGTTCACTACTCGTTCGTTCGTAAATTGGGTAAACTCATCTTCTTTGAAAATCACTCCATCTGCCTCATTTCTGACATCTCCAAAATTAGGTGAAATTCATATGGAGTTTGTAACTGAAAACGAATAAATCTTTACTACTAGACAATTATTTGTCGAGTTATATTGAGCTCTTGTAGAAATAACTCCTGGTAAATTTCATCACAATAATCATATACCTGAAAAAAAAAAGCAATACAGCACACATCATGGTAATGCAGTGGCCGATGGATGAACGGTTAGGTGTTCTGCCGTTGAATCTTTTGCAGACACTAGACCAGGTTCGACACCTGAGTGCAAGATATTTTTTATCAAGTATATCGTAATCACGTACCTTGATGTGAAGCAAGTGTGATGTGAGTTGCCTAGATGCTAATCCCTACGGCTAGTGCTTGCTCGGATTGTACACCCACCACTCGGGGTGGCGCTGTGAGTTTTCTGGGGTTTCCTACAGCTGAACAGTGAATACTCCGCCAAAAATCCATCGTCCTGGATTGCCACGGCAAATGACAATAATAGGCATCCCCTACCCGTACAGGCTATGCTTTTGACTACACTCCATAAGTGTTCGTCTGTATCCGTGTGTTCTTGTGTTTATGTGTAATTGAGTTTGTTTGCTCTTGAGTTCATGTGTTCTTGTATCTTTGTATTCGCGTGTTCTTGTGTTCGTGTGATCTTGTGTTCGGGTGTTCTTGTGTTTGTTTGTCCTTTTGTTTATGTATTCGTATGTTCTTGTGTTCGTATGCTTTTGTATTTCTGTGTGTTCTTATGTAAGCTTGTTCGTGTGTCCTTTATTCGCGTGTTCGTGTATTCGTGTTTTTGTATGTTTGTGAGTTATTGTGACCTTGTGTTCGTAGTTCTTTGTTTTCGGGTGTTCGCGTGTTAATGTATTCATGGCTTCATTTGCTCCTGTATTTATTTGTCCTTCTGTTCATGTGTTCGTATGTTCTTGTGTTCGCCTATTTGTTTGTTCGTGTATTATTATGTCCTTGTATTCGTATGTTCGCTTGTTCGTATGTTCTTGTGTTCGCGTGTACGAGTGTTTGTTTGTTCGTGTGTCTTTGTGTTCGAGTGTTAGTGTATCCGTGTTTTCATATGTTCTTGTGATCGTAGTATCTTGTGTTCGGGTGTTCATATACTAGCTTTTTTTTGTATTAGTTGTGTCACATAGCCTCAAATAGTCATAACTAGCCACTGTTAAACACAGCAATCCCCACAGTTAGATAGCTACTGATTACGACAGAGAGAGACACAGATCGCCACAGATAGTCACTGCCTTGCTACGTTCTTCCTTTTCTCAAGGAAGTAATCTCGGCGAAAGGAAGAACTGTGAGTCTCGGCATGCCCAAAGATTAAAATGTGTATTGCTTTTCCTTTACAATTGAAATAACTATTCTAAAACGAAAAGTAAATGAAATAGGAAAGTGATCTGTGATTCGGGAATTAGACTTGGTGAATTTATCAATGATTCTATGCACTGCTGTCGGCTATTTGCAAGGTTCAATTTTATAGTCCCAAAACCTTTTGGTATATATACTTAAAGTTTACAATATCAAGAATATTATTTACTTGTCAATCGATTTTCAATAAATATTCACTTCAGTTATCAAAAGGTCTCAATAATAAGGTAGTACCACGTAGGCAGAAATTAATAGGAATCTTAAATTCAGCAATAATTAGATCAAATGATATTTCAGAAAAGGCTTATCTGTCAATATCCACGTTCGGCGAAATAGTAGCACTGGCAGCTGGCACCACAAGTTATTGGGGCCCTGAGGTTCCTTCAAATCAGCCCTGTCGTGAACGGTATCTCTGTATAGTCCATAGACACATCACTGTATGTGCCAGGCTGATAAATGTGCGAAATAGGGCTCGGAAGGCACACGTACGATAAGAGGTATTGATAAAAGGCCTAAAAATGATTATTACCTTGAGAAACTGTTATCAGAGGAGGACCAAGAAGTTAGAAGACTGATGGAAGCATATGTATATGCGCAATTATATCTGAGTTTAACTAACCTGTGATGTTGGTAGGCCTCGAAAATATTGGTTTTGCAAAATCTTAGAATGGTGGGAAATCCTATCCACAACGGTGTGTGGTTGTTCAGAGAAAACACCACTTATATCCCCAAACTGCTTTCGAAAGATTTCAAAGAAAATCAGCATGAAACGACGTCAAAAGCTCCAATTCACCTAGACAGAAAGAGATTTTTTCCTTTTTCCCAAATTTTCTGGCAAGTGTCACAAGTGACGGATATATTCTAAACAATAACCAAGACAAAGTAAAAATGAGAATCATAAAAGGCGACTTCCTTTAGCAAACAGATTGTGTTAAGATAAATATGCCAGAAGATACTTAGAAGCGGAGCCACAAGAACACGAAGGAAGGAAAAAAAGGAAGAATAATAAAAACACTGAAAGAGCCAAAATGTAGGTCAGGTGGTAGGTACATTTTCAATTCGACAAACCTATCAACAACAAACAAGACAAAATTCAATCCTAAGTCATTGGCGAATCGGACATGTAACAGCCTACGACAGATAGTTTCAGATCCCGACAGCTAGTTACTGATTACGATAGAGAGACACAGATCGCCACAGTTATCCACTGCCTACGACATACGATTCCAGAGCCTAGCTACTGATTCAGACAGAGAGCCACAGATAGCCAGTGCTTATGACCACAAATTGCCACAGATAGCCTCAGAACCCCACAGCTAGTCACTGCCCACGAGCAAAAGATTCTTGCCCAAGATCTTCGAGCCTAAGATCCCCACAGCTAGCCACTGCTGACCACAGAAGGCGAAGATCCCCACAGGTAGTAACTGCTTACCACCGAGAGACTCAAATCTTCACAGCTAGCCACTGCTAATCATAGAAAGCGTAAGATCTCCACAGGTAGTCACTGCTTTCCACAGAAAGCCCAATATTTCCACAGTTAGCTACTTCTCACCACAGAAAACCTCATATGGATAACCACAACACTGATCTTCATAGCGCATTCAGGAAAGTAAAACATTTGGTCTCGAAGGTAGTCATTGAACTCATATCGAATTTCTCAACTTGTAGATATCTGTAACCCGAATTATGACTTCACATAATTTCTGGTTATATGATTCCTGACACATTGATTTTGAAAGAAGCCTTTGAACCCGTATCAAATTTCATTGACCTATATGGACCTTTATTCCACATTATGGCGTCAGTAAATTCCAGGTAACCTGATATCTGACACGTGCACTTATGAACCTTGAAGGAGATCGTTGATCCCATATCAAAATTATCCAACTCATTGGCAACCGGAAATATGACATTGGAAATTCTAGGTAATCTGATATCCCACGAAGATCAAGTAGCCGAGTGGTTAGGACCATTGTGTTCAAACCATTCATGCTGCTGGTCATGTAGGTTCAAATCCTAGCAACTAGATTTTTTTCTGATGAACCGGAAAATGCTGGAAATCGCAAGTTAAAAGGTAGGACCTCCTTAATTCTTGGCTCGTACAAATGTCGACTTTTGAGGGCTGGCGTTCGTATAGGAACGACAGCTGGTTAACGAAAAGAACAAATTTATACAAAACAACTTTCTGAACAACAATCTGATACCTGCCTTTATTGACCTTGAAAGAGGTCGTTGAACCCGTATCGAATTCTTCAACTTGTCAAGACTTTATTATAACCGGAAATTTGACATCAACAAATCCCAGGTAATGTGATACCTGCACTTATTGACCTTGAAAGAGGTCGTTGAATACGTATCGAATTCTTTCACTTGTTGAGACTTGTTTGTAACTGGAAACGTGGCGTCAGCAAATTCCAAGTAATCGTCCACACTTTGACCACCGGAATATCAAAACTCTTAAATAGTTCTATAAATTATTCGTAATACAAGTTATTAGGTGTTTTTGAGACAAAAAAATCAGCATTTAAAGAGAAAAAATGGAAAACTATTAATTAGCCTATAGAAATGAGAATTAACATATTTTGAAATATTTGAGTCATTCTTCAAGACAACTACGAAATCATTATATTTCGAGAATTCTTATTGGTCTAAGAAAATGTTCAACTATCAATTTTCACTATTCACATTCCGTTGTAAAAGTTATTTGGTAAACGGGGATAATGGTCATTTATACTGTAAACAGCGAAAACAGGTAATTATTAGATAAACACTATTCAATCCTTAGTAACCCCAAAATGTAAGGAAACATGAATCAATAATACCTCTAGATTCGTCAAAATTATTGTTTGAATTTTTCAAGTCCATGTAGCCAATACATTCTTGATGAAAATGCATGTTAACGTTTATAATAAAAATTCAATGTTAACTTTCACAATTTTTTGTTTGCAAAATCACGACAATGATTATTTCGCCATACGATGGATTCTTCGGGCAAACAAACTTTTTGTCCGAATTCACAATATCAACAGTATATGCCTTCATGAAGATAATATTATATAAATATGTTCCGAACATAGTTTGAAATGATGAGATCCATACTATCTAAAAGCAAAGTATTTGGTCGAGCAAATCAAAACTGTGAAGGATAGTATATTAGGTATCAAGAACGGTAAGCACAATTTACCAATCGAAGCAATTGTTTGGAGGAGGAGCGTGGCGACGATACCAATTATTTTCTGATATCGGTAGTACTCAACATTTGTGATAATTATAGCATTTTCTGCACGATCCTAAATTTTTTTACTTGATTGAAACAAATTAATTTCCAGCTAATAACTGAAAAGTCAAAAGTGACATAAAGCGCCGGTAAATATATCTTACCGAAAAAAAAATTGTAAAAATTGAATTTTTTTTTCGGAAAATTCGGAAAATCTTGGAAACCGCTGTTCGAAATTACAGTTTCTTCCAACCGGCAGTTTCAGTATTATTGCGGCTCTGCTTCGGTCAGCTGACGTTCGGCGGATTGTGGTTCACAAAATTTCGAAGAATTTTCCAACGCAATTTAAAGTTTTCCACATCTGCCGTTCGTTATAAAATGGCAGTATACACCCGTCCTTTACGGGAGTGCAAGAGGTTAGATTATACCCTATATAAAACTCATTAAGATTGTAAGTTCTGTTGATATGAGTTTTTAAAGTATTGGAATTCAATGGAATTTGGTAAGTTGTTAGATTGTGGGTGAAACCACTGACGTTTTTCAATTATTTATAAGAAAAATATAATTTTGAAACTTTTTTACAGTGTGTTACGAAAGTAAGACATTTCTCTATGTCTA
Source organism: Chrysolina haemoptera (assembly GCA_958298965.1). Lineage (NCBI taxonomy): Eukaryota > Metazoa > Arthropoda > Insecta > Coleoptera > Chrysomelidae > Chrysolina > Chrysolina haemoptera. The sequence continues at coordinate 16,927,240 of OY282594.1, forward strand.
CCAGACGATACGAATACAATTTTTCTTAAATGTACTCTAAAAACTCTGGTGTATTGATTATACCTGGAATATCTTCTTGCTGAGGATATTATAAAGTAAAAAGTAAAAAATGCATCAAATATTATTTTTCGAATAAAGTTTTTTAAGTAAACAAATCCACAAAATATTCCAGAATTTCATGTGCTGATCGTGCTATATGGGCTTGTTTTAGAAAATATCTCAAAAGATGTTGCCATAACATTTTAACGACACCTAGAAGTTCACATTATTGTGATATTTCCAGACTAATTAGGGAAAAAGGGGTGTTTAGATACATCTGCAGAATCTCGGTGGTAGTTTTCAATATTGGTTTCGTTAAATTGAGGAACTTCATATTTGATCACTTTTTATTGATACGTTTAGTAACATCAACGGTTCAACCTATCAGTTTCGTATGTAGCTCATCATAGTACTGGTAATTTTAACATCTTGTTCACTCAACATACATACATATTCCGCATTGCTGTCGTTTGTGAAAATTCTCCTTCATTACATTCTGCTATATTGACGAAACTACTAGGCCTGAACATATAATATCAGCGATCAACGAACATTAATGAAACAAACATTCTGCTCTTCTCAGCACATTGTATTTTAACAAGAAAAAATGTTCATATCGATATGCTCAGAAAATGGTTTTTTATAGTTATGTGAAGAATGGGTTTCCAAAGTTTGCGTCTCGCGTTGTATCTATGAAAATAGCATGTCAGATCACCAAGGTTTTGGAATAAAATTCGAGAGACTCAATTGGAATAGCTTTTTTGCAAATCATTTAACTCACTTGGTCCTACTAGAACTTGGGATATCAATCCTCCAAGCATTCCACTATCTTCCAATATTGTACCAACTCCTCCTACCATCGGTGCCAAATACTGTCCAAATAATGGAATTTGACTAACTACCCACTGCACATTCACCATTCTCTGTATTGTAAAAAAAATATTCTGAATGGCAGCAACTAGGTCCTCAATACTCGACCGCCCATCCAAAACGCCAAGGAAGTTCGTTAATAGTCCAACAATTGCTTGTATAACATCGATCAATCCTAGAGAAAAAAAAAATGGATGAATTGCTTGAAGAAAATATCGGCGTAGAGGGAGCGGGTTTATTTATTGAAAACTATATTCACGAGGACCAGATATCTTCGATCATTCGTACTCAATTTATCTTATATCTTCAAACAAGCAATTCTTATACATAAATAATAAAAACTTGCAGAGCTGTCCCAAAGCATAGTGCTTAGTGCTCGTGAAAGTGCTCGAAGCACTTTTGTGCTCCTAAGCACTGTTTCCCGAGCACTTTCCTAATTCAGTACTCAGTTCTTAGTGCTCCGAAGCATTTAACAAAAAGGCTTAGTGTTTAGTAATCCCGAAAAGTGCTCGCGAGCACTCCAGTGCACTCCAGTGCTCGGGAGCACTTTCCGGGATTACTAAGCTTTAAGCTTTTCCATATAAATGAATATTGTCGAAATATGAAGTCGCGGCAGATGGTACCCTGCGGCACCCCCCACCAAAAAATCAATTTTCTACGATTTAGAAGAACTTGAAAAAATAGTCAGTTACTTTTCCTACCTGAAAAAATAAGTTCAAAATAATTAAATATTACTTCTCCTTTTCGAACTACGTTGACGTATGGGAGACCAAATCTGTCTCCGTTATCACCTTTGTTTTTTTATTATCGAGTCAAATTGTTATTTCTTCGACGAAAGTCAAAAAAAGTCTACCAAAAATTTCCAATGGATAACATTTGCTATCTTGATACAGGGGATGTGCGGTATGTCAATTACCATTCTGTTATTTCAAACTTCTTTTCTGTGTAACCATATGCAGCCCATTTCGATTTGAATTTGATTTACATATTTTGATTTTTTTTTCAGACATTCAATGAATATTTTTATTTTATTGAAATCAAATTGTTGATTTCAGCAATTCTATTTCAAAATAGTACATTATGTTAGCAGAGTTATACACGTCCTTTCAGTAACGACTATTTTATTCACGAGTGCAGCGTTGCGGAACGACGTTTAAAAAACAATTGTCTCGAGGAGTTCATGAATGCTTTACATATACCGTACTTCTTTTACGAATTCATATTATAATCACAAAATTGTATGTCTTTAAGTTGATATCTTAACAGTTTCAATTGACAGGTCAAGAACGACCTACTCTCTCATGGTTTTTAACCACTGAAATCAAACAGTAACCCTACCGATGTACTTGAAAAAATGGAATTGCTGTGGTATTATTAAAAAAAATCATTTAATACATACTGCGGAATATTTAATTAATTGATCATTTATCGTGGTACGCTGAATGCCATTTGAGATATGTGAGTAGAAAAAGTAACTTAAGTTTTTAATTGACTCGGTTGTTACTTGATGGAAATTCATAGCACTACTCAGATTGTTACAAACATGAGTTACTGAAACTTGATTTAACACGATAAGATTTCAACAAATGATATTACATCGAGACATGTTTCGCTACACTGTAGTTTTCCAAGCGGTTGATATAATAACTGCTTGAAAAAGGTACAGTGTAACGAAAAATGCCGCGATATAATATTATTTGTGAAAATCTTACGTGTTTAATTGAGTTTCAGTAACTTGAGTATCTAACAGTCTGAAAAGTGCTTAGTGCTTAGTGCTCCCTGACTGGAATTACTTTTTGAAAGTGCTTAGTAATCGCGAGCATTTCATAAATAAAAGTGCTTAGTGCTCGCGATTTCGGAGCACTTTTCAAGAGTGCTTTGAGTTTAGTGCTCGAAGCACTTTTTGTCAGTGCTCGGCACAGCTCTGAAAACTTGTTTACATCGGTGATACGGTCGGTGGTGAAGAAGAAGTTAATATTTTTTGCTACCCGAGCTTTCGCGTATGTTTATTCGCTTTTTCGAGGGCTACAATATAAATATATGAACATTAGATGTATTAAATAAATAACAAAGTGATAGCATACTGTGCAAGTTGAGATTTTCTTTGATATTCGCTTTAACATGTAGGTATATAGTTGAAATAGAAAAACAGAAACGAAAAAACTTGACAGGAAAATTTGATATATTGATGTCAAAGAAATAAATACTAGACAGAGAAATAATTTCAGGTATTACTATCTGATGAATGATTTTGTGGTTAAATAATATATGTGTAAATTTTGCTGAGGATGTCAATGTCCGATGTTTTGTTCATATTATTTGTATTTTTATTTCAGATATTTCCAAAAAGGTCTTTTGTTAAAATTCTCTTCTACATGAAAAATTTTTGAATCATGATAATTCATGACATGGTCATTATATCCAATACATATTTAAAGCACAAGGATTTGGTTTCAAAGTTCTGCGATTGCTTTTGTGTAATGATCTCATATAATTTTTCGTCTGACCTTTATATTTTTTATTACAATTCATACAGGGAATTTCATGAACTACATTGGACAGTAATGGTATTTTTCTGTTTCAATTCAGTGAACGATTTTTCCATTGCATAAATTCGAACAAAGTCTAAATAGTGTGACGAGAGTTTCAAATAAATGAAACGAAAAATTTCGACAAATTCCCCATCTTTCCTCACTATCCCACAAAGTGGAAAATTTGAGGCAAATATCTGAGTAGGAGATTTGAGCTGGTTCTGGGCCTCCCCCGTTCTGGGCCTCCCCCGTTCTGGGCCTCCCCCCACCACTATGGCGTCATCAGTGACCTTGACCTTTGACCGTTGACCTAGGACTTGATTTAGGACTTAACCCAAGACTTGATTTAGGACTTGACCTAGGATCTGACCTAGAACTTGACCTAGGACTTGACTTGGACTTGACCTAGGACTTGGACTTGGCCTTAGCCTTGACCATGACCATGATGTATATTGTTGGGAGGTGTTCAGGGTTTGTGTTTGTCCTAGAGATTGTGATGACTTAATTTTTTTCATACGCGGACAAGTACTTTTTCCAAGTACATATATTTTTTCTTACCTCAATGTCCTTCATGTGTACTTACCCTGCCATTATGTATGATCCTAATGTGTGGAGTACGCATAAAAATCTGAAGCAAAGTTTAGAGAGGGTACAAGTCTGTACGCCACGGATATCCAGTCAGATATGTGGACTCTGATTCGTCTCCAGTATACCTTGCGATTGTGGTGGGGGAGAGGTCGCGTGACGTCAACGCTATGCACACCTCTCCGTCCTCTATCAAAGTGTTGCAAACTCGCGCATGGTGGGGGTTTCGCATCGTACAATGTGCATGAGCCTGTGGTGGGGGTGGTTCAATATTCATTATAAAAGAAGTTGGTATGGTGATATGAAATCAGAAGTTCTAGCAGTCGAGCAGTCAGCAAGAGTAAAAGAAGTTATTCAGTGCCTACACAGAGAAAGTGAGATATCAGTGAGTGTGTTTTTCTATTGAAAATTATTTGTATTTTCCATATATATTATCATCATCATGTCAGTTCCAGAAGTAGATTTACAAAAATTCAATTTTATAATTAAACAAGAAATGGAAGTGTTAGAGCAAAAAGTAATATCATCTTTGCCACCGAATGAAGCTTACCCAATTGAGACGATGTCAGTTTGTTCTATCCGGTTTGGTAAATCCATTTTATTATTATAAACATGGCTGCCAAAACGCGTTTCAGAACAATTTACCGATGATGATGTAGCATGCATAAATTCATCGGGTGGTAAATATACAGTAGCATATTTGGGTCAGAGTCCACAAAGCTTTGCCTGCATAAAAACGAGTTCGTTGGTCAAACATTTTTGAAAAATGTGGATGATGTATGCAAGTCAACACTGGACCGGAGCCATAGACATCTCTTCAGCTGTTGAAAGGTTAACTTCTGAGTTGCGTGCTTTGAGCGAGGATGCTCACCACGCCACCATTTATGACTTGAGCGTGTGCTATGATGAAGAAAGGATCCAACACTGTATGCGTGATTATGAGAACTACAAAAAGGGTGTGGATCTCTGCGGAAAATATACAGATGGTTCTTTCGATCTACATCAACTCTGCGATACAATGATTGGATGTGAGCTGAAAAGATTTCTCCTCCGCCTCCTACCATACCTACCTGAAGTCATCATCCAAAAGTAGCAACGTATAACGATGATAGTGAAATCGAAGAAGAAGAAAATTATGATGATGATGAAGAAGAAGTTATATTAGATTGTTTGTATACACCTAAGACTATTTGAATTGTAAGCTAGTGATATTTGAATAAAAAAAACATACAATTTTTCCATACATGTTTTATTTACCTATTCCTCTTTCACATGAATAAAGGAAGAAGACTTTGGGAGTTCGGGAGTGGGAGAGAAAAATGCAGTTTTCTTGATTTATCAATTCGAGAATAAGCTTGAATTTCTATGATCCTCTTGGAGAGACATTGTACAAATTTTAGATGTAATTCAATGTTCGTAGGGGGAAGTAGTTGTTTTCTGACAAATGTTTGCAACAAACTTTACACTTTGTGAGATGGTGTGGAGATAAGGGGATTTGACTATTCTGGTAGTAATTTTCAACTGATTTCACTCGTTTTATGCTTCTTATAAATCATATACAGCTGACGGAAACTGAAGCAGCTGTTGATGTGAAACAGAATATCAAGTTTTGAGAGGCACTTTTATCGATATTACATCACACTGCACTATTATTGGAAAACAAATTTGAAAGGTTATATAAGAGACTTGTTAACAAAATAATATTTTTTGTTGAGATCCGAAAATATTCAAAAAATGCAATTTTCAATTTCAACATCGTATATAACTGTGAAACCTAATTCTAAACACCTTTACAATGCCCTCTGACATTTCCTATTCTCGTGAATAGAACTTAAAAAAATTTTTTGCTTATTGATATCAATTGGAGTTGGTATAGTTATTCTTCAAAAATTTGAATCAAACACGGACCGCAATTATTTCCATAGATTGAAAATGTCGCACTTCACAAGGATGGATCAGATATCATTGCTCGTAAAGTCCTTTACGAGTTTTAACGATTCAATATATAGACAGTGGGTTGGCATTTTAAGTATCGAAATGCTAGATATGTAGGACCATCTAATTTATAGCTTACAAGAAGAAAGACAGCCTTATTCAAATCTTCAAAATTAAAATACTAGGTGCAATTTTGAAATCGAAATAATAGTCTCCTGAACATTCAATGTTTGGAGAATGGAAAACATAGTGAATATAAGACAGTCAAATTGTGACATTAATTTGTTAATTCTTTATTTCTTCCTTGCAATAAAAGCGATTATTATTATTACTATCACTAAATATTGTGAAAAATCGACAAAAATATATTGTTGACTTATTTTATAATATGCAAAGATACGTTAAAATTTATTGATTGTCCTTGGGTAGAATATTCTACACTAAAAGTACAATGTTCCTTAGGGATGCTATCGATATTTCAAAATCATTTAAAAATGTTGAAGAAAAATTATAATGCTATTGGTGAAATGATTTTAGATATAGCTCATACATAAAATACATCTATTGGTTAATAGTCTATTTTTAATTGTATTGGGGTTGGATTCTTCCTACTTTTTTGGTGGGCGTTTCTACATAATGGTTCAGATGGTTATATAATGAATGAACTTGTGTTGAATAGTTCATAGTTCTTCAACTTTAGATCAATTTAATTTGACTTTGAAAATTATTCGAATTATAAAAAATGGGTCCAATTGTTATTTTGGAAAATATTCTGTTACATAGTGAAACTGTTCAATCCAAGGAATCTTTCGTGGCACTAGTGAATCAAGACCAACAGACTGATAATAATTGTGAATACTCCAATGATTTGTGCACCATAAATTATGACGAGTTCCTAAAGATGACTACGCCTACAGCTGCAAAGCCTATTCAAGATTGCTACATTGATCTTACTATGACAGATGATGCCTGCAACATCAATCAAGATCAATAAAGAAGAGAAGAAAAGTGTAAAACGACTATCCAATGAAATAAGCCAGGTACCAATGGAGAAAGAAAAAATCATTGAACCATTAATTGTTTCAAGATCCTCGGCTTCTGGGACATATGAAGTGAAGTCCAAAACATCAATACTATCATTTCAACCAGTTCGGGAATATATAGCAAAGAAGAAATTTAGCAAACAAAGGATCATCGTTACGAAAAAATGGATACTTATATTCGTGGAAAAATCGATGAAACGCATAAAATTCAGAATTAAATAGTTTCTTTAGAGTTGGAAATCTCCAAGTTGCAAAAGGAGTCTGAGAATTTGGAATGGGAGTCTGAGAATTTTCAAAAGGAGATTGAACTGAACCATATTTCTAACACTGAATGCCTTCAACAAACTCAAATGGAGCTTCAACACACCTCCCAGGTGATATAGAGAGAATTGGTCAAATTTTTTGTTTATGGATGCTTTAAATCAACCTCCAAAATGAAAATAATTTCATAACACTGAAGAGTTGGCCTATCTAGCACCAAATAGCACAACACAAATAAACTGTTGGTGTGTCGGTATAGAAATTCAATAGAACTGTATGCAACTGAGCATACATTTATAACAGGCAACTACCAACCATTGTAGTAGAGGCTGCAATAGGGGCAATGGAGGGGTACGGAATTAAAGCGCTTTTCAGATATCCTGCTTCGATTTTTTCAGTACTTTTTTCTGGGAAGATATGATCATAACGAGAGTTTTTTACCGATGAACTTTTTCGAAATTTTCACTTATGAGTGAGATATGATTTTTTTGAAATATAGAAATCGAGATTTTGCTGTAAATTTTTTTTTATAAACCACGATTTTATATTTTTTCTTGGAAGATATGATCATTTTGAATGTTTTTCACTAACAAACTTTTTCTTTATTATCATTCATGAGTGAGATATAATTTTTAAAAAATAACTGAGAGTAGGGGATTTGAGCCGGTTCTGGACCTACCCCCACCATTATAACTTTCGACCTGCAAATTATTTCGCGGTTTGATTCGTGACCGTGAATTGAATCACAGGTTGATTCGCGATCACGAAATAATCCGCCGTCACGGATCAAAACAGCGGTCAAGGCCGCGAATCTGCGGATTCGTCCGTAGGCCTATTATTTCAAATTTTTCACTTTCTTAATGTCCAATACTTCTTCTTATGAAACTTGTAAAGGAAACTCCTTGGAGGGATATCTACCCCCTCTCCTTCTATGGTGATTTGTTGTCATATTCATCGTGCGCATGTACTTGTTTGAATTGAAGTCGCATCAACATCAGCACCATTTCTGTCCACATCCCATTGATATCACACATTCCTACGAGCTAAATATGAACTCATCACCAAAATTGTCTTCTGAAGAAGATGCAATGCCATGTATTGCAGCAAATGATGAGTTTGGTTTTGAAGATATTCCGGTGTATCACTCGTCATCCCGAAAAGGTTTCTTCGATGAATATAACATTAATGTTGTTTTGAAGGTTGTAGACTTGATTACTTGTGCTTCGGACTTCCATCGTCTTAATGGTTGGAAGATTTCTACTTCTTTCAATTTTTCACTACGTTTCAATTGCTTGAATCTGCAATCGTCTTCAGGTGAATACTGACAAATTTTGAATCTACACGATGTTTTATAGGTCTGCCGGTAATTACGTTGTAAATTACGCGCAGTCTTGTGGTGCGCGTGTTTTCGCGCTAATTCTCCCTCCAAAACGTTCATTAGCGGCCTCCATACGTTTTTGATTTCCACGCTCGGTTGACTGAAAGCACCATTAACCTCGATATAAGCGGTTTCAATAAATTTGCGTTTAAACCAGTGTTCTTCTCTATGAAGAACATTAGCCTCGTCCCAAAGAATTCTATGATGCTCTGTCCACGCGTGGTCGGCTATTCCCGATTTAGATGTTCCTCCCCATTGAGTCCACTTTTTGTGTTCAGCTATTCTTACAGATAATGGCCGCTTGGGCTCTCCGATATAGGAATCTCCACATTCACATGGGACCTCGTAAATACAGTTTTTGCTGGATTCTGTTTCGTTCTCTGGTTTCGTTTTGGTGAGGAAACTTCGTAAAGTGCTGCCGGATTGAAATTGTATTTGTTTCCGATCCTTTTAATCTTCTCGGAGATACCCCTAATGTAGGGAAGGATAAGAATGGGGTTTTGTGATCGTTCTTCGACCGTCTTGGTCCTTTTGAGTTGTTTCTGAACTTCCTCTATGAGTTTCTCGGGGTATCCGTTTTGGCGTAGGTCTTTCTTTATGTGGTTTATTTCCGCATCCAGAGACTCCTGGTTGTTGCAAATACAACGTTCTTACAATGCCCTTCTTCGTGGAATTCGGGTGATTGGAGCCATAGTTGAGGTACTGTCCAGTGTGTGTCTTTTTTCTGTAAACAGAGGTGAGGATACCAGTGTCTTTTCTTTCAGCTTTCACATCGAGGAAAGGCAAGGTACTGTTATTTTCCTTTTCCATTGTGAACTTGATTGAATTCCTGATGTTATTTATTCTTGAGAAGAAATTCTCAAGGTGTTCATCTCCGTGGCTCCATATGATGAATGTGTCGTCCACGTATCTTAGCCACAGTTTTGGTTTGTATTCTGCCTCTCTAATAGCCAATTCCTCGAACCACTCCATATATATGTTGGCGATTACTGGAGAAAGAGAAGATCCCATCGGCAGTCCATCAGTTTGGGAGAAGAAACGGTCCTTTTCTTGGAAGTAAGAGTTATGAAGGCAGCACTGCAGTAGTTCCAATATCGCTTGTACGGGAAGGTCAGTCTTACGAAGAGCCAGAGACAACAATATCATCCCGAATGGCTTCCAATCCAACTAAAGTCACCCATTCCTGGAGAACGAGCACAGCGCATCATGGAACGAGCCAGTCACGCACTAATAAGATCGCAAATCAACCATCACCGTTGGAAGAAAGAGATGTTACTCCAAGATGCAACGGCCATATTTCAAGAAATCAGAGAGTATACCTTGGAGGAGGACAACCAACCTATATTTGCGAAAATTGACAGTAACTGCACAAGTTTTCGCCAAAAACAAGAGAAAAGACACGAAAAGAAATGGAATCGACTGGCAAGAGGATCACGGCCATCACGAACCAACAACGAAGGAATGAAGTGTACCATAATTAACATCTCATCAAAACCGCTAACTCAAGTTGAGGAGTCCCTGCTGAAAAAAGGGTTGAACTTCGCAGTTTCACCAAAAACAACACCTATCCTAGACATCGTGAGCTCTGTAGAGTCAACGAGCAACAGAATGAACCCTATTCATGCAGAAGAATTTAGATGGAAAGTGAGAGAAGTTTTGGAGAAGGAGCGAATCCCTCAAAAAAACATAAACACTGGAGAACAGAAGGCCCTAAAAGCCCTGCAAATGGACTCCAACATCAAAATTCTTCCTGCAGACAAAGGAAATGCCACAGTCATCATGGACACCCAGAATTATGATGAAAAGTTAGAAGCAGTACTCAAGACAGGAAATTACAAACTCCTACAGAACGATCCAACAACTTCGATAGAAAGGAAAATCTACAGCACTCTGACGAAGTACAAAACCTTCATTCCAGACAAGGAACGGTCACATTTGACGCCACACCACAGTAAACCACCTCATCTCTACGGTCTTCCAAAAATTCACAAACCCGACATGCCATTGAGACCAATCACCAGTTCCCGTAACTCACCGAACTATAATCTGGCGAAATACCTACTACCGATACTACAACCCTTACAGGGCAATAGCAGTTCTTTCGTCAAGAATTCCAAACACTTCGTGGACATTATCAAAGATGTTGAACTAGGAGCTTTGACGTAGAGAGCCTTTATACCAATGTCCCCATAGAAGAATCCCATCCCACCCCATCATCAAGAGGAAACTTGAAGAAGACATCGAGCTTCAAGAAAGGACTGACCCGTACAAGCGATATTGGAACTACTGCAGTGCTGCCTTCATAACTCTTACTTCCAAGAAAAGGACCGTTTCTTCTCCCAAACTGATGGACTGCCGATGGGATCTTCTCTTTCTCTAGTAATTGCCAACATATATATGGAGTGGTTCGAGGAATTGGCTATCAGAGAGGCAGAATACAAACCAAAACTGTGGCTAAGATACGTGGACGACATATTCATCATATGAAGCCACGGAGATAACACCTTGAGAATTTCTTCTCAAGAATAAATAACATCAGGAATTCAATCAAGTTCACAATGGAAAAGGAAAATACCTTGCCTTTCCTCGATGTGAAAGCTGAAAGAAAAGACACTGGTATCCTCACCTCTGTTTACAGAAAAAAGACACACACTGGACAGTACCTCAACTATGGCCCCAATCACCCGAATTCCACGAAGAAGGGCATTGTAAGAACGTTGATGGAGAGAGCAATGTGTATTTGCAACAACCAGGAGTCTCTGGATGCGGAAATAAACCACATAAAGAAAGACCTACGCCAAAACGGATACCCCGAGAAAATCATAGAGGAAGTTCAGATACAACTCAAAAGGACCAAGACGGTCGAAGAACGATCACAAAACCCCATTCTTGTTCTTCCCTACATTAGGGGTATCTCCGAGAAGATTAAAAGGATCGGAAACAAATACAATATCAAGAGTTGCTTTCAATCCGGCAGCACTTTACTTTCCTCACCAAAACGAAACCAGAGAACGAAACAGAATACAGCAAAAACTGTATTTACGAGGTCCCATGTGAATGTGGAGATTCCTATATCGGAGAGACCAAGCGGCCATTATCTGTAAGAATAGCTGAACACAAAAAGTGGACTCAACGGGGAGAAACATCTAAATCGGGAATAGCCGACCACGCGTGGACAGAGCACCATCAAATTCTTTGGAACGAGGCTTCTTCATAGAGAAGAACACTGGTTTAAACGCAAATTTATTGAAACCGCTTATATCGAGGTTATTGGTGCTTTCAATCAACCGAGCGTAAAAATCAAAAACGTATGGAGGCCGCTAATGAACCGTTTTGGAGGGAGAATTAGCGCGAAAAGACGCGCGCCACAAGACCGCGCGTAATTTACAACGTAATTATTCACCTGAAGACGATTGCAAATTCAAGCAATTGAAACGTAGTGAAAAATTGAAAGGAGTAGAAACCTTTCAACCATTAAGACGATGGAAGTCCGAAGCACAAGTAATCATAACATTAATGATTATCTGAAGATGGGAGATATACCGGAACCTTCAGAAAGTGTTGATCCAACCCTTTCACAATTATCACTTTCAAAATGCCCGTCACTTCTCTTTCCTCTTAGTGACGATACGAAAGCGAAATCATCCAAGAGAAAGGGTGCGTCTACTGCTTCTAATCCCAAGAAAACAAGTAACGGTGTATGGAAACCCCGTAAGAAGGAAATAGATGACACTTTCAAGAATGTAATGGGTGATTTGGAAGATATATCGCTTCATTATTTTGGTCCACTGTAGCGCTGTGGGGACATGCTCAAGAAAGCGAAATGCAGCATCGTAAAATCGAAAGCCATCATTGTCAAATGCGATGATGATGTTCGAAGAGGTAGCATGGACGACGAGGTGGCTCTTCAGGAGCTCGATGCAAAGATTGTATCATCGAAGGCTGAACTGATCAAAATGTGTGAAGATACAGATAAACTTCGTTTCAGCATGTTACAGAAGTATCAGTCCGCCTTTTGTTTGAAAATGCAAGCTGAGATGGAGTTTCAGGGATAAGTGGCGGAAAGAGTTTGATGACGCATTTCAATCTGATATTGATTAGCTCTGAGGATTATGAAATGTTATCAATGTTGTGAGTTGAAATGAAGAACTTTTTCAAAAATCTATGAAGTGGGGAGGAGTATGCAGATTATTTTGGTTTTGGCATACACTGAACGTTGCGTATGGTTAGGGCAACGTTTACCACTTCATTTATTCATCTTGAAAAAAAAAACAACTCAAAAATGGTTTCATATTCTCTATAGTTTATTGATAATCTTACAGCTTAGTGAGAATAATGAGTGATACAATTTCATTCAAATATTACATCCTAGCACTTTTGTGTAACCATGAATTCTGTTCGCTAGGAAGACCTAACCATTTAACGTATAGTTTATTTCTTTTCCTCCTCAACACTTTTTCAACTACGTATACGTCAGGATTTTGTTCTTTCAATAAATCTTCTCCATCGGGCTCCTATCCATGTCTTCAAGAATGAAAGTTATGGGGTATATTTGGTTAATTTTATTATTTTTGAATAGTTCTGTAATTGGCAGTGTAACCCTTTTCGAAAATATTTTTGTACTTGCTTATACGTACAATATCATTCATTCTAAATTTGGGAATACTTTATTTTCTTCGGAAGATTACTTTGGAACTTTGAGTTCCGCTGCTGGCATAACATCGATTGGTTTCGTACCAATTGTACGATGTACTTTATTGTTATATGTCCTTTTTGTGATCGGAAGAATATCCAACCATTTGTTGTGTCTCATCGCTGAAAATTCTCTATGGAGCCACGTCCTCATTGTTCGAATTACTCTTTTCAGCTATGGCCGCCTTCATGGTGCTGAATGTTGAGTAATGGCTAATAAAATAATTTATATTTTCGCATTGAAGATGAAAAAGAACCATTGAAAAATTCTGATCCTTGATAGCTTTGTAGATGTTTCAGGGAATAATCGGCTTCTTTCAGCACATCTTCCATTGCATTGGTTACAGCACTACCTGTTTTATTTTGAGTAGACAAAATTCGCAGATTTGGGATCATACATTTTCTGCATTCTCATTCGATAGAACCCTTCACCTTTTTTGTCCCACTTCTGGTCGTCTGATAATGTGATAAGTTTGGTACAGGTTTGATAACTTCACGGATTTTTTTAGATTTCGGGTGTTTGAAACCATTTCGCAGTAGATGTTGTTTGTATGGTACATTCGTTAGCCCCAATATTTCAGCATATGTATGACAAACTTCATCATCATCATCGACTTCAGATGGGTTTTTCAAAAAAATCATATTGTATAACTCCGGACTACTTGGGAATTCGTGTGTTTGTGTTTTCTTTTTATTTCAAAATAATATATTTCGATCACTGAAACGTACATTGTGACTCCCCATTTTCAGTTTTTGTGTAGTAGGATCTAACCGTATGCCAAATATTCTATCATAAGCTGCATTCTTTGTTTTGACATTTTCCAAATGTCTTTTCAAAACATCTCCTCCAGTATTGTCTTCAAAATCATCGAATATGGACTCTTCATCTTTTCCGAATTCTTTGATGGTATCTGTCTCACTGTCAACAGATGATGATTCCCTACCATATGATGAATTATTTCGCACTGAAGTACTCCTAACTTTTATTGGAGTAGACTGAGAATTCACTTGCTTCATCGAAAACGTCGGTTGTGGTTGTTTGTGATTTCATGGTAGCAGCAGCTGAAGAAAGAACGTTTAATGGCTTCATTATGGGATCATAGAGTTAGTTTTTCAAGCGCCATTCGATTTTCAATAAGTCTACTCTTGATAGAGTTGAATTTATGCCGTACAGCTTCTGTTGTCTCAACTAGTTGGCATTTCAAATTCAATTCATTGTTCTTATCTTCAAATACTTCATTATTTCTTGTTTTCATTTTGCTTCACAAGAGAGAATACACTGAAGTAACCTCTATGCGATTCAGCGATCAATTGAATCCGTATTGTATCGTCATGGATATATAAAACTATCGAACCCCATGCGATATCTACCTTCATGCATTTTTCTATCCTTATCAATGACCAGAAATCCATATTGATCCTCCCAACATTTAACAAACATTCAATTGGAATTGCTTGAATGTTACATCGGGTGCCACGTGATCGGAATAAATATGGTGTAGATTCGTTTCATCTTGCTTGAACATTACAATAAAGTTGGTATTATCTCGCACTAACTGTTTGGGCACTCGTGAATATGTTTGAGCAAGATAAAAACAGTCAACATCTTCATGACATCCCATACAGAAATAGGATCTTATAATGTCCTGTTTTTCACATATTACATCATCGAAAATGAAAACAGAATTTGGTTTGGCATCGGACGGTTCCACTATTTCTGCATTATTACTGAACGTATAAAATCACAACCCCTTTATGGGTTCCAATACATTTCGTAGGAATTGATATTTGGGTTGATAAAATGATTTCGAATAGAGATAAACATTTGTGGATCGCAGTCCTTGTGGATATGTTAGAAGAGAGATCATGGCATTCGTCTTTCCACAATTCGATGGTTCGATAATGAGTCCTCGAACAGATGATGGAAGTAGCGGACCATGCGGCAACACTTTCTGTCCATTCAATCCACAACCAAATGTTTCATTGGAATTATCTGCAGCAAACTTTTCTTGCTGCTTCACAATGCGCATCGTACCGTGGTTGAAGACTATGTAAGCGATGATATGTCGTGAACGTTTCATTTAAATGAGTACTATCAAACGATACGGATGTGTTAGTGGTGGATGTAGAAAAAGCGATCGTGGATTTGTTAATAATTTTTTAAACAAACTTCCGTTTCAATTACATTTACTCGGAGGATATCAGTACTGTCGACCCGGTACAAAATTGGAAAAACATTCAGCCCGCAAAGATCCTGGAATCAATAAATTGGACATTGCATGCAAACAACACGATGTTCAAAATTTGAATCATCTAACTGATCTCACAGCGAGAAAAAGAACTCGAATACGCAGCTTGGAACAGGGTTGAATCGAAGGACGCTGGTATTGAGGAAAGAATAGCTGCCCTACTCGTTACCACCATTATGATATCAAAGAGACGTTTCGGTATGGGTTGTAGTAGTACTACTATGAAGACAAAGAAGAGGAATCAACCGAATAAAAAGAAAAATGATCTCAGAAAAATCGCCTTTGGTTCTAGGGTGGTTCATAAAGTGCGGAATGTACTGAAAAAGCTGGGGGGTGAGCAATTTGTGACAAATCATTTGAAAAAAGCCACCGTAGTGGCATTTCATGCAGCACATAAATACCTCAAAGCTGCCGGTGAGGAGAAAACAATCCGCACGCCTCGCATAATTCCAATTCCTAAAGTCGGAGAGATTCTACCATTGATACCAATTTTTGCTGGATTGTCCGCGCTCGGAAGTTTAGCGGGTGCTGTTGCAAGCATCACCAGAGCTGTTAATTCAGCAAAAGAAAGCAGAACCGCCCTGATCGAAGCGAATCGTCATAATAAAAAAATGGAAAGTATGGCATTGGGTAAAAGTGGTAGTGGTATATACTTTAAACTATACCGTAAAGGACTCGGACTCTATTTGAAACCATACAATCCAAAAAACTAGTTGATTCCCTACCTCGAAAACCTCTCACCGACATCGATCTCACTTACTATGCCAAGAAAATGAAAATTCCATATTTTTGCGGTATTTTCATACGTGATACATTACCCACTAGAGGTCCACGACACCGCGAGACCGCCATTGTCAATTTAGATGGAAGATCGGGAACACATTGGGTGGCATACAGCAAATGTGAGAAAGACATTGCATACTTTGATAGTTTCGGAAATCTACCCCCACCAATAGAGTTGATTCAATACTTTCAGAAATGTTTGAAAGTGAAAATTCCATATAACTATGATCGCCAGCAACAGTCAATTTCTCTTTTTTATATATTTAATGAACATATGCTTCAGTATTTTTTCATATATTATTCTCATCGGTATAGGAATTGTAAAACGAATGCCTAGTCAATTTTATTCAAACTGTTCCACAAAGTTTCCCAGATTCAACAAAGTTTAATTTGCTCGGTCAGGTTTTCTTAATAAATTATCTTTGATATTTTTCGTGCGATTTCGAAATATTTGTGTGTCAATGACAGTTCTCGAATTAACTGAAATAGATCTGGATATTTATAGTAGCAGTAGTTTTGCTATTGTTGATGTATGACTGATATTTGGAAGATGTGCTGTTTCATAAAAGTATTTCATTTCTGAAAACTGAATCGAATGTTTGGAAAAAGATGAATGAGTCTTAACTGCTGCTAGCACACATCGCCATTTTGTACGTTGAGTAAGTGGTTTAAGAATTCAGTTGCCTGGATATTGCAAATCAGCGAATCAATGTTAACAATGGCAAATATATCTTTGGTGGCACATGTCTCTGATAAACATATTATGGGTGGCATGATTTTTCCTGCAAAAACAGATATTTCATCGATATGAGCTGGTAGACTTTGGGCATTCATTTAAAAGATAATGCATTTTTCGAATTTATTATTTACTGTTTCTGATACACAAACATCTAATAGTAATTTATGTATCAAGTGAGTAAAGTGATACTTTTTTGTACGAATAGTTAACGTTTTCTGCGGTCACTTGTGCTTCAAGTTGCTCTTTGAATTATTATAGAATGGATACAACTCAAGCAATGACTAGAGAGGCTATTAAGGCGATGGGATTTTCACTCAAGATGTATTCAAAATATCGGACCTCGACAAGAATGGATCAAGTGATGCCGAAGGAAGTGATACTCGCATGCGCTGCACATGAATTGCTTCTGTTTGGGAAAAGTTACCTAAAAGTCTACAAGATATTGCAATGACCACCACAATCTTGACGGCGGCGATAGCAATTCAGATTCTGATGTGAATGATGGTCCTATACCTCGAAAAATATTCTGCTGTTATTGCGATATAAAGGATATTAATATTGGTGCTAATGAAAATGAAATGGATATTGATGAATCATCTCCGAAAAAGCGTAGGTTGTCTCGAGTGTGTTGTAGACAATAGTAAATTGTATCAGTCATGTCACGGAAGTTCGAACTACAAGCTGTCGGGACTAGTGTCTTGGAGTGCAGACTTTTTCCCACCCATTGAATTGGATAGAAAAAGTCGTTTTGGATTGAAACTTTTAGGAATCTATAGATGCAACACAGTTAATAATATAACTGAAAAAAAAAACAATGTGATCAGTTTAAGAATCAGTGATGTTAGTTCACCAATACTTCAGAAATACACTATTGAAATTCCATGTGGTGTCTATGAAATAGATGAAATCAATGCAGTTATTCAAAAATATATCATGTTTAGATTGTTTCATGGTAAAAATCAAAACGATACCAATGCAGATGATATACTCTACCTACATGCCAATAATAATACTTTCAAATGTGAGATGCGATCAAAATATGAAATTGATCTAACTCATCCGAATTCCATAGCAAAGATGATGGGTTTTAATTTTAATAGATTTCAACCGAATCAGATACACGAATCCTCACATCCGATAAACATAACAACTGTGAGACTAATCCGCTTAGATTGCAACATTATATCTGGTTCATATATAAACACTGAAAAATCTTACATCCTTTTTTCATACGATATCGATGTGGAGCCTGGATTCAATCTCACAAAAGAACCACACAAAATTACATATATGCCCATCAGTCCAGAAGGTCGTCAGTTGATTCACAACATCACAGTGCGTATTTTGGATCACAATAATAATCTCATTGATTTTGGAAGTGAAGAAGAGATTGTTATAAATTTGGAATTGAAAAAAAATCTAATAAGTATTATGGGTTTTTGTTATAATAGACAGAATTGACAAGGATTTAAAAACATTCCACAAACAGCTAAAAAGGAAGGTTCAAATAGGAAAAGGCTCATTCCAAAAGTGTACGCTAAATAGTTAGCACACCACGCTGCTCTCTCGCTGAGAGAACTCAAATTTCTTTAAATCAATTGGACTGAAGGTAAGGAACAATGGTGTTCGAAACGAATAGTGAAAAGTAGACTATATTCAACGAGCCGATGCTCGATCATTCCCTCACAAGTTTACATGAGCATACATATAAACCATAAGGATCACCATTGTTTAGGAATTCAGAAAAAAATTCGAATTGCAATCAATAATCAAGACGTTATACTTGACATTTCTGAGAGTTTCATTTATATAGAGGGTAAATTCACACCTAAAGATGAAACAAAATTATGTTATCTCATGAATAATGCAATCGCCTTCCTTTTTGATGAAATTCGCTACGAAATGGGTGGTGAACAAGTTGCTGTCGTCAGGAAGCTGGGGATAACATCTACAATGAAGAATATGATTTCATTTGGATAATCACATGCTAACACATTATGGGGACTTTCGGAAACTAAACAGGATATCTTGGATACAACTAGTAACGTTTTCAGTGGTAAATTACCACTAAAATATTTGATGGGTTGCGCTGAAGGATATGACAAAAGTATCTTGAATGCCAAACAAGAACTGATTTCAATAATTGCTTGATCCTTCAAGAACTCATAGAATTGAGTGGAAAATAAGACACATAGTGCCAGAAGATAAGAACAAGCTCAAACTTTTGAATAGAATCAACAAAAGCGATCTGAATGTTGGCTTATCGCATGTGAAATCTCTATGAACTTCCATCACTACGTGGCACGTCTTCAGACATATGGGCTATCAAGACAACCATCGCCCTTGAAACACCTCTTTATATCATCATTGGATTGAAAAGCACTGCCACTTCTGAAGACAGGATAAAGGACATCACTAAATTCACAACTGCTGATATCCATAACATTCGTGTGTACTTGAACTCTGAGGTATACCCATATGAAAATTGGAATTTAAATTTCGATAAAAAACCCGATACTTCGGCTCATTATGCCTATGAGAACTTTCAACGGAGTTATTATGATAAAGATATGAGTGAACCTCTCATGGACATTGGTCAATTTCGACAAAATCCACTATTCACCATTGATTGTTCACATCAACCGACTGCCACAAAATCATCAATTATTGATATTAATCTTAAGTTTGAATTTAGGAAAGTCAACTTCCCAGTCAACACCAAAGTATATGTACTCATTCTGCATGATACATTTTTGACATACAATGCATTGGATGGTTCAGTTCACAGCAGATATTGATGAAGACACACACACATTTTTTGATCATTTTGTATTTCATTTTTCTTTCTTTATTCAAGTAAAAGAGAAATACGTAAATAAAATATGTATGAAAGTTTTTATATATGTTTTCTTTATTGAAATATCACTAGCTTACAATTCAAATAGTCTCAGGTATATACAAACAATCTAATATAACTTCTTTTTCATCATCATCATAATTTTCTTCTTCGATTTCACTATCATCGCCATCCAGTTGGTACTTTTGGATGATGTCTTCAGGTAGGTATGGTAGGAGGCGAAAGAGAAATATTTTCAGCTCACATCCAATCATTGCATCGCAGATTTGATGTAGATCTAAAGAACCAACTGTATATTTTCCGCAGAGATCCACACCCTTTTTGTGGTTCTCATAAACACGCATACAGTGTTGGATCCTTTCTTCATCATAGCACACGCTCAGGTCATACATGGTGGCGTGATGAGCATCCTCGCTCAAAGCACGCAACTCAGAAGTTAACCTTTCAACAGCTGAAGAGATGTCTATGGCTTCGGTCCAGTGTTGACTTGCATACATCATCCACATTTTTCAAAAATGAAGCTATGATCACAGAGGAATTATTGAAATAAGAATGCTACAAAAATAATCAGTAGTACTCACATTAGACTTTTGATGATGTCTCCACCGAAGAGTGTGTTCAACAATGTATGAAAAGTTTTTATATTTTTCTCACAATTATCACCTATAATATAAATAATCAGAATTAGCCTATGACAAGTGGAAATTATATATTACAATTATTCAGTGAGATCAAATTTGACCAACGATCTCGTTTTCATGCCGGCAAATCTTTGTGGACTTCGACCCAAATATGCTACTGTATATTCACCACCTGATGAATTGATACATGCTACATCATCATCGGTAAATTGTTCTTAAACGGGTTTTGGCAGCCATGTTTTGAATAATGTATCATTGCTTACATCAAGTAGTATCAATAAAATAGATTTTCCAAACCGGGTAAAACAAACTGACATCGTCTTAATTGGGTAAGCTTCATTCAGTGGCGAAGATGATATTACTTTTGGTCTAACACTTCCATCTCCTATTCAATTATAGAATTGATTTTTTGTAAACCTACTTTCGGAACTGACATGATGATGATATATATATGGAAAATATAAATAATTTTCAATAGAAAAACACACTCACTGATCTCTCACTTTCTCTGTGTAGGCACTGAATAACTTCTTTTTTAATAAATATTGAACCACCCTCCCCCCCAGCCTCATGCACATTGTACGATGCGAAACCCCCACCATGCGCGAGTTTGCAACACTTCGATAGAGGACGGAGAATTGTGCACAGCGTTGACGACACGAAACCTCTCCCCCACCACAATCGCAAGGTATACTGGAGAGGAATCAGAGTTCATATATCTGACTGGATATCCGTGGCATACTTGGAAAAAGTACTTGTCCGCGTATGGAAAAAAATCAAGTCATCACAATCTCTAGGACAAACACAAACCCTGAACACCTCTCAACAATATACGCTATGGTCATGGTCAAGGCTAAAGCCAAGCCCAAGGCCTAGGTCAAGTCATAGTCGAGTCCTAGGTCAAGTCCTAGGTCAAATCCTAGGTCAAGGTGAAAGGTCAAAGGTCAAGGTCACTGATGACGTCATAGTGTTGGGGGGAGTACAGTGGTGGGGAGAGGCCCAGAACCGGCTCAAATCTCCTACTTATCTGTCAGAAAACAACTACTCGCCCCTACGAATATTGAATTACATCCGACATCAATTTGTGCGATGTTTCTCCAAGAGAACACAATTGCAAGTGATAATTGAAATGAAAAATTGAATATTAACACTCATTGGTTCAACGGTTTGTTGGCCACTTATCAATAGCAAGGATAGGTCGGATAACATAAGAGTTATCCTGGTTCACCCAATGAACGATAACATCCAAAACTCAAAAACAAGAAGCACTTCTCCGGGAAGAGTTAATGCATAAATTCGAACAAAGTCCGCAAAGTGTGTCGGGCAGTTTCGTTTAAATGAAACGAACAATTTCAACAAAGTCTAATTCTCTATCTCTTCACACTTTCCCACAAAGTGGAAAATTTGAGGCAAATATCTGTCAAAAAACATTACTTCCCCCTACGAACATTGAATTACATCTGACATCAATTTGTGCAATGTTCCTCCAGGAGGACACAATTGCAAGTGCTAATTGCAATAAAGAATTGAATATTTTCTGCCATTGGTTGGGAATGACCACCTGCAGACATGACATGTTTCACGGTTTATTATATGAACATATAAAGGGTCAATCCAGAGCCCGCAGGAGATATGGAGCGGCAGTTGTGTGTCCCGATCATTCGTTTTGTGTCCCGAGTCTGGGCTACACAATGTATGCTGTTGTATATATTATGTTCTAAAAGGCTTCATAACGAATTTTCAACTATTTCCCAATTTTTCGCTAGGGCTTCACCACAACGCTTTAATCCATCCAAGATACAGCACTTAGTTCAAGGCATTCACAGAAGAAGGCACTGTGCCCATGTACGGATTAATAACTTTACCCGATATTTCACAATACTTCAAGATCGTTGTTTAGCCCTAGATTTGGCAACTTGCATGCTAGGTAACTGGGGCTTCACAAGGTTAGTATCATGGCAATTTTATATTCCAAACATCAATTAATCTGATTTTGTGAAGCCCACCACACATGGTGTGCATTATCTTGAGGACTGGATGTAAATGGACTTGGTATTTCCATCAGAAAAATGGTGTGTATAATTGCATAACTGAATTCAGCTTATTGAATTACCACAGGATATGTAATTTTTATCTCGTCTTCACATAAAGTTTTGATGATTGGCAATTATTATAGTTATTGGATCGTCTTCATTTTCATAAAATGGACAGAACTCTTTGAAATGTTTTCATTTTGGTTCGAATTTCCTACGTAGGGCTCTTCATCCGTGCATTTGTTTTAAAATAAGTTTGCGGACTTGCAAGAATATACTTTTTGAGAATTTATGTTTTGGCCCACGACAACCATTTTGAAAGAATAATAACTTCAGATATTCTGAATAATCTAAGTTATAAGCTCTAGAGAAAAAACTCTTGTGTATTCAGTACTTGAATATTATGTAAAACAATGGTGGGGTAATACAATTCGAAAATAAATAGGTGAATTTATTTATTTTCATAACAATTATACGAAAGCCTTTATTAACACGCTTATATTAGCTTTTGGTGATCTAGATTAAGTCGGCTGCGCCTCGTTAAAAAAATCAGTTCCCGATCACCAAAGTAGTATCTGTCGCACTAGATACAAAAATAACTATTTTATTATAGAAAAACAAACAAAATAAACGGAGGCTCCAAGATGGCGGATGAGATTTGTGATAATGGTTCGATTCGATTCAAAATTGAAATGAAATTGTTTTTGGGGTCAGAGTTTATAAGTTCAATAATTCAAGATGGCGGCTCAAAGATGGCTGACGAGATATATGATAATGGTCAGATTCGATTCAAAATTGATATGCTTTTCTACTAAGGCGTAAAAGGGCCATATAAATTTATAAAAATTCTTTCCAATAATTTCCAACTTCTAGTCGGAAAATGATATAATTCCGACTTCAATGTCGGAAATAGGTAAAATTCCGACTTCAATGTCGGAAATAGGTAAAATTCCGACTTCGAAGTCATTTTGATTTTTAAAAATATGAACAGGATGCTCATGAAATCAGTTTTGAAGTCATCTGCTGCTGAAAGACAAACTTCAGTCACTATTTTCCATCGTTCAAGATCCTGGGAGGTATTCATGTAACAGAAAACAACTACTTCCTCAGCTAAAGCCATGCTGGACATTGAACCACATCTGATAGATAGTGTAAAAAGACCCTAACAGAAAAGAAAAAGGTTTGAATTTTAATTTTCATTCAGATAGTTGATTTTTTGATCATCTACACCTAGTTTCCATTCAAAATTTATATACATAAATGAGAAAGGTAGAATGTTATTCAAAAGTATCACTGACATCGTCCATTGATGCAAGGAACGCACCTCTTACATGTATCAGATCTCCACTACATTTTTGCCAATGAAAATCTATTTCGCTCTTTCGAACTCATCAAGGAGATCATAAAAATTGGGGAGCAGACTCTTCGGAAGCATTTTCACACAGCCAGAGTGGAAATGATGGAAATATTTGTACCGATTATTGCCGACGTTACCGCAGAAGAAACATTTCATAATATATCAGATGTTGTTTAATGTCCAGCGTGACTTTAGTCAGGGAAGTAGTTTTTTTTTCTGTCGGATATTACAAAAAGTCGCAATTATCAATTGTAATGGAGAATATCCCTTTTTCAACATAAATACCCAAGAGGTCATTTTGAACGATGGAAAATAGCGACTGAAGTTTGTCTTTCAGCCGCAGATGATTCCACAACTGATTTTATGAACATCCTGTTCATATTTTCAAACAAAAATCAAAATGAAATACCAATGACAGATTTATGTCAAAAAACAATTTTCAACGTGTACTGCAGAAGAAATATTCCATAATTTCTATCTGTTCCATTCTTGCTGTGTAAAATTGATTCTGAAAATTCTGCTTTAAAATTCTTCTGATCTCCCTGATGAGCTTGGAAGAGCGAAATAATAATTTTGTAGACGAAAATCTAGCGTGACTTTAGCTGAGAAAGTAATTGTTTTCTGAAATTACAGAAAAATCACATTTTTCAATTATATTTCAGAATGTTTCCCTTTTCAACATGAATGCTAAGTTATTTTGAACGATGGAAAATAACGAAGTTTGTCTTTCAGCCACAGATAATTCCAAAACTGATTTTATGATCATCTTGTGTATATTTTTAAAAAATAATCGAAAAAATTTCATCATTTTCGGACTTTGAAGTCGGAATTTTATTATTTTCCGACTTTGAATTCGGAATTTTATTAAATTCTGACTTCAAAGTTGGAAATTACTGAAAAATATATTTTTTAAAATTATATGGCCCTTTTACGCCTTCGTATTTTTCAGGTCGTAGATTTTGAATTTTTGTCAAAATTCATGAATTCAAGAGGACGGCTAGAGATTATCTACGACATAAAAAACCCTCATAATCCAATTCTGAATCGAATTTGACCCTAATGGCCAATCTCGTCCAACATCTTGGAGCCGCCATTTTTTTTCTATAACAAAAATGTCATATTGCTTTGTCACCGGAGTTATGCCAAATTTAAAATCATTCGGACGTCTGGAAGTGGGTGGAAATAGGTAAAAATTAAAAAATGCACACGGTAGAAAAGCAGATTGATTGCCTTAGCTGGTTTTACCAATATTGGCATTTAATATTGTCCTTCCATGTCTACTGAAAGGAATGACAGTAAATCGGAAATTCGGCATGGATTTGTGATGAGAATGTGATGAATATGAGTGCTTTATTTGTAGTCTGTTTATTCGGTAACCCAGTTACGAACACAAGCACAGACAGTCAGAACGAGTAATTATGACGGGTAAGGAAAATTTTAAAAAATTTCGACCTGGTGCTGTGGGAAAAACTTGATACGTAACACAGAATGTATCGACTATTAACATTCTCGGCAAGCAACTGTTAACGCCCCGCGTTTGTTTTACTTTTATTACAATCAAATATTTTTCTTTACTCCAATTATTTTTATCAATATTATTATTATTGATATTATTACTATTATTTTGTTTTTATTTCCTCGATTCATTGAGAATAATCATGAAAACAATCATACACGGTTAGCGCGTACCAGTTAAACCCTCGGTATATGCGCGCCTATCGTGAAGATTCAGTAGTATGGCAACAACAGCCGATCTAGCAATAGGTCTCATCGTATCGGTTTTTTTTCCTCTCGTTGTGCCTCAATAACCTGCAATAATCACACTGTGTCAACCCTAACCAAACAAACTACAGTCCATTTCCACTACTCAAGAAATCGATGATCGCCCCCTTTGAAGAGAAAATCTGCCAAAGAGGAACAGGAAGTCCAGGTAGGTGCATACTCCAGGTTTGATTGGGCGTTCATATCGCATTTTACTTTCATTGTCACTCGTACATTTTGGTCAACGTCGAGCCAGATTTGACATAGTAGTGATTATTCTCATTGAAATTATTTTCAGCCGATTTTCCTCTCTTATGAAAAGGTGAAAATAATCGAATAACTTCTTTTCATTTTTTATATTAATGGTGGGCTGGCAGGCGAATAGGTCTCTCTGCTTATCGCCGTTGGCCGACTCACTTTTTCACGCATTTTTTACACTTCATTTTATGAATGAATATCAGCTGATCTGGCCTTCGTTCGGAAATTAAATAAATAGCACTATAGTGTTTTCAGATTGTTCAGAATCTCGTTCAGAATAATTTTGAATTTCAACTCGGGGTTCATTACAATTTTTTTGTGAAAACCATTTCAAATTCAAAATAAAATTATTTTATTTCGTTTTGTTGCCTTTGTCTATAGCTCACTCGTTTACATAAATAAACTTTAATTTTTTGAAATAAAACGAAATGGCAGCTGCAGCACTAAAGCAACTCAAACAGACAAGAGCCAGCAGAGACATTGCTGTGGATAGAATTTCTGAAGGTTTTCAGTTAGCTCTGACTGCGGTAGATGATGCCTCGTTTCACTCTATTTTCAAAACAAGATTCTCTTCTTTAGAAAATACTTATGAAGAATTCAATACTCAGCACAATTCAGTCGTACATATTTTGGCAGTGCAAGATGATCCTGATCTAGGCGCAGAAAAGATTGTTCGTCAAGAAGTTGACAAACAATATTTTCGGATAAAATGCATTTACACTAGTCTCTTTGAAAAGGTTCCTCCTCCTAACCCCAGTGCCAGTTGTCAATCTAATGTAAAATTACCAAAGTTGAATGTTCCTTCATTTGATGGAAAATTGAAAACATGGCCTTCATTCATTGGTCTTTTTGATTGTTGAAAACATAACAATAAAGCTATCACGGACATAGAAAAGTTTCAATATTTATTGTCTGTGGTCACGGGTGAAGCGCTCACTTTGATAAAAAATTACCTATCACAAATGACAATTATTCTATTGCTTACAAAAATATGACTTTATGGTTTTCAGAATAAACGAATTTTGTCGTCTTTTCATTGGGAAGAAATAAATAAGGCTCCCAAACTCACTTGTGATTCACCTCGTACACTTAGGCAACTATTGGATATTTTCTTTGACAATTTGAAAGCATTGGAAAATTTAGGTTTTCCGGTAGGAAGTTGGGACTTCGTACTCTTTCACTTATTGTGCACAAAAATTGACTCAGATTCTCTTAAACGTTTTGAATTGAAACATGCATCATCAGAGGTTCCAACTTATAACAGCTTATATGATTTCTTAGACAAACAATGTATAGCTCTTGATTCCTTAGCACTCTCCAAATCTCCCAAAACGAGTAACAATTCTCAAAATAAAAATATCCATACTTGGAACAAACCAGGTTCATCTCATTCTGCTGCCACACTCCTAACAAACACAAGGTCAAATATACCCAAATGCCCCATATGTAATTCGAACCATACTATTTATACGTGTCATGAGTTCTCCGCCAAATCTCCTCAAAACAGTTATGATTTGGTGAAACAAAATAAGTGGTGTACCCGGTGCTTGGGTACAAAACACACTCCCCGAGAATGTTCTTCAAAGGCATTTTGCAATCAACCGTCCCATCACACACTCTTGCACTTTCCTGTTGATTCACCACCCGCCTCTACCAGTTCTGGCAGAGCGCTTCAAATAAACTCTTCTGAGAACGAGCCATCGACGACTCACATAAACTCTATGTCAAGTTTTCTCCCTACATATTCCACTGTGCTTCTTTCGACAGCTCAAGTCGAGGTTTTAGATGTACGTGGAAATTATCAGAATGTCAGAATTTTGCTCGACTCTGGAAGCCAAGCAAGTTTTATAACGGAAAAATGTGCAAATAAGTTAGGCTTGCCCCACTTTCGATTACCACTGGCCATCAATGGTTTGGGCAACATGTCTTCAATGGCTTTCAAATGTATAAATTGTACTCTGAGACCCCTTGGTCTCCCTTCCCCCCTTATAAAGGTTGAAGCGGCTATCGTACCTAAACTCTGTGCTGATATGCCTGCTTTCCACTTATCTACCGAAAATTGGTCGCACTTAAGCAATATTAGGCTGGCCGACAAGCATTTCAATGTTCCTGGCTCAGTCGATATGCTTCTAGGGGCAGATGCCTTTTCTGTCATTCTGAAAGATGGAAAATTGCAAGGAAGATCATATGAACCTACCGCGTTCAATACAATCTTCGGATGGATCGTAATGGGAAAAACAAGTTATTCTTCCCCAAACCGCGTGAATGCTCTATTCTCTACCTGTAATTGCCCCCTTTTTTGGCAATTGGAAGAAATTCCGAACCACTCCACACTTTCTCCTGAAGAAGTTCAGTGTGAAAAGTTTTTTGTCGAAAACTATAAACGTGACCCATCAGGCAGGTATACTGTTGCATTGCCATTCAAAGAACAAGATCCTTACTTTTCTGATACTCGTACTCAAGCACTTCGCCGCCTTTACGCCCTAGAATCTCGACTTCTGAAAAATCCCCACCTCCATATGCTGTACTCAAACTTCATGAGAGACTACCTCCACAATGGATACATGGAGGCTGTAAAGCCTCCTACTTCGTTTGGTAAAATGTTTTACATCCCCCATCACTGTGAAATAAATCCCAACAGCAAAACAACTAAGCTCAGGGTGGTGTTTGATGCTTCAGTTAAATCTCCCCATGGTCCTTCTTTGAATGACACTCTCCTGACTGGTAAAAAACTTCAGTTAGATATAGTTTCACTACTCCTGAAATTCCGTTTATACCCTTTTGTTTTCACAGCTGATATCAAGCATATGTTTTTGAGAATCTTTGTCGCTGACCATCATCAGGATTATCAGCGTATTTTATGGAGATTCAACTCCGAAGATGGAGTCCAGGACTTTCGTCTTCGGACTGTTAGCTTCGGTGTGTCAAGTTCTCCTTTCATTTCCATTAGAACTCTTCATCAGCTAGCAGCAGATGAAAAGAAAAGGTTTCCTCTTGGTGCCCAAGCCCTCCTCGATTGTACTTATATTGATGACGTCATTATAGGTAGTTACACCCTTGAAAATCTCAAACATATTCAACTCGAATTAATAGATTTGTTGAAAAGTGGCGGTTTCCATCTTCACAAGTGGGCCAGTAATCACTCCACTATATTAGAAAATATCCATCCAACTGATTGCCAACAAACTGATTTATCTTTCGACTCACCTGATACGACAATTAAAATCCTCGGCCTCAAATGGCAACCCACTTTAGATCATTTCTCTTAATCATTTCTGT
The DNA here is from genome assembly GCA_958298965.1 of Chrysolina haemoptera. NCBI lineage: Eukaryota > Metazoa > Arthropoda > Insecta > Coleoptera > Chrysomelidae > Chrysolina > Chrysolina haemoptera. The sequence goes on from OY282594.1 coordinate 16,956,531, forward strand.
GCAATAGGAAGCAATATGTCTCAATACAAAATAGATCATCCAAGTATATGGAAAACGATATGGGAGTCCCTCAAGGATCAATTTTGGGCCCCATCTTCTTTATCATCTATATAAACGATATTGATAAGCTCCAAGTGCCAGCCTTCTTCACAATCTATGCAGATGATACCTCCCTCATCATTTCTGATCCTCAAGAAAAATCATTAAATGAAAAATGTGAAACTACCTTGAATGAAATAAATAACTGGTTTTCGGCTAACTTCCTCTTTCTCAACATCGACAAAACGCAGTGCCTAAGATTTCACAACCCTCAGAAAACCTGTGAAAAAATCTCATTTGGATGCCCTGAAATTTCTACACTTGCCACAAGGACAAAATTCCTGGGACTGAATGTTGATACACACCTCAACTGGAAATCGCAATGACCTCATTTCAAAACTCAACATAATTGCTTATCATTATAGAAATATTAGAGGAATTTTAAACCTGGATCAGTTGTTGCAGCTCTATTATGCGCAAGTCGAAAGTAGGCTTCGGTATGGTGTTACCTTCTGGGGAACATCAACTTCAGCACCGAATGTTTTCATTGCTCAAAAGCGTATTATTTGGTCAATGTTGGGACTAACCAATCGGACTTCATGTAAAAATGTTTTTAAAGATCTTAAAATTCTAACCCTGCCGTCAATTTTCATTTTAGAATTATGTTTGTATTTGTTTAAAAACAAGAATGAATTTCTCCGAAATGACACCAAGCATATGTACAATACCCGAATTAAAGACAACTTCATTGTACCGTTTTCGAGAATAAGAATAACTCATAATGCTCCGAATTCCATGGCACCAAATATATTCAATTCACTCCCTAATGACATCAAAGAAATAAGCAATTCAATATATATTTTCAAAACGAGACTGAAGGAGTTTTTGATAGAAAATAGTTTCTATTCGGTAGAAGAGTTTTTAAATCGGCGATTTTGATAAAATTCAACATAGATTATTTATATTTTTTATATTTACTCATATTTGTAGGTACTAGGTTCTCCCTGTAGGTACCAATTGTGTTTTATTTTGTTTAATTTTATTTTGTTACATGTAAAATGTGCTATATTATGTTGTTTTTAACTAGAGATAATTCACCTCTACACTTTTGACTTTTTCTATACAGTTTGTACTTTCTTAAGGAAATAAACGATATTCTATTCTACTCTATTCTTATGATGTCTTCACTCTTGACGCACCTTGTACAAAAATATCTATTTTATCGGAGATATCACGAATTTTTGATCCCCTGGGTTTTCTCGCACCCCTCGTATTTTTTGGAAAATACCTCATTCAGTATCTCTGGGCTTTAGATTTGCAATGGGACTCGATAGCTCCTCCTGAAATTGTCGAAAAATGGACAAAGTATAAAAACGAACTACAAAGTCTCTCGAATATAAAAATTCCTCGTCTCTTAACTCACCTCGGATACGATTCTTGCGAAACTCATGGCTTCTCCGATAGTTCCGAACGCGGATTCGCAGCTGTAGTTTATTTTCGATACATTCTTCCAGATGGAAGTTTTAAAATTCGGCTGATTTATGGTAAATCTAAGGTGGCGCCTCTGAAAAGAATTTGCATTCCACGATTAGAGCTCTGCGCAGCATCCCTTCTATCTACATTGATGGCTTACGTAATGAATACGTACACTGAAAAGGTTCACTTTGAGAAGATATTTGCTTGGACCAATTCTATGGTTGCCCTATCTTGGATCAAGTCATCTGCTCATCGCTGGAAAACTTTTGAAAGCAACAGAGTCAGTCTGATTCAAGACAATGTATCTCCCACAGACTGGTATCACGTGCGCTCCGCTGACAACCCAGCGGATTGTGCTTCTCGAGGTCTTTTGCCTGCTGACTTGGTGAACCATCCTCTGTGGTTCACGGGGCCTCCTTGGTTGGGGAGACCCCGAGACGACTGGCCATGCTCTGGCAAAATTGACGTTCCCTCTCAAGTATACGAAGAAGAAAAAACAATTACTCTATATCTAGAATCTCTTGATTCCCTTCTTGATAAATATTCCTCATTAGATAAAATTACACGAATTTTGGCATATTGTATGCGTTTTTCAAATCAAATGTTTTCACTACACTAGAGTTAACTGAAGCTCTACTAATTTTAGTTAAAAGAATTCAGCATATATCTTTCAGTCAGGAGATTTCTCAAATAGAAAGAAAAATTCTATTACCAAAAACCTTTCGAAAGCTCAACCCATTCATAGGAGAAGATGGTCTTCTCAGAGTGGGCGGTCGCCTCCATTTCTCTGGTTTACTTTATGACCAAAAACACCCTGTTCTACTACCCAGTAAGCATCGTCTCACACATCTTATAATCAAAAATGCTCATAAAAAGCATTTACATGCAGGACTTCAAACCCTTCATTTTTTATATATTTTGGATATTGTCTCCCAAACGCGCCATACGTCATGTACTCTCTAAATGTATGATATGTTTCAAGATGAACCCTACACCTCTCGAACCATACATGGGTAGATTACCCCCCTCCCGAATCAATCAATTAAAACCTTTTCAGAGCGTAGGTGTTGATTACGGTGGTCCTTTCAATGTCACTCTTGGGAAAAGCCGCGGAATAAGATCCCAAAAGGCATATATCTGTCTGTTCGTGTGTTTTGGGACCAAGGCTGTCCACCTAGAGTTAGCATCGGATTTGTCCTCAGAGGCGTTCATTGCCGCACTCCGTCACTTCGTGAGTCGCCGCGGCCACTGCACACAAATCACTTCAGATTGTGGTAGCAATTTCATTGGGGTTTCCCGTATCTTATCTGATTTCATTAAACAAGCTGCAGAGAGTGAAAACATAAAGTTTTCATTTAATGCGCCCTCTTCTCCTCACTTCGATGGCCTCAGCGAAGCAGGCATCAAATCTGTTAAGGCCCAACTGTATCGGACCATTGGAAATCAAGTTTTAACTTATGAAGAGTTTTATACTCTATTAACCCAAATAGAAGCAGTTTTGAACTTTAGGCCACTCTGCCCTCAAAGTTCCGATCCTAACGACCTCTCGGTTTTGACCCCGGGACATTTTCTGACACTGGCTCCCCTATCGTCCGTGCCAAATCCAGACCTCTCTCGTCTTAAATTGAATCATCTCAACCTTTGGCAACTTGTGCAGAGATTACAGCAAGATATTTGGAAAAGATGGAGCACTGAATATCTCCACACATTGCAACAGCGTCAAAAATGGCTCAAAGGTGGCAAAACGATAGTTCCAGGCGATTTGGTTGTCATAAAAAATGAATTGACCCCTCCTATGCACTGGCGTCTGGCGCGAGTGGTTGAAACTCACCCTGGTGCTGATGGTATTGTCAGAGTTGCAACCGTTCGTATCAACCAAGGTGTTTTCCAAAGACCTCTTGTAAAACTATGTCCTCTCCCCATACAACGTAAAGAGTCGTAAAACACCTATAGGTGTTTTAGTGGGCGGTTATGTTAACGCCCCGCGTTTGTTTTACTTTTATTACAATCAAATATTTTTCTTTACTCCAATTATTATTATCAATATTATTATTATTAATATTATTACTATTATTTTGCTTTTATTTCAACATTCCTCGATTCATTGAGAATAATCATGAAAACAATCATACACTGTCAAACCCTCGGTATATGCGCGCCTATCGTGAAGATTCAGTGGTATGGCAACAACAGCCGATCTAGCAATAGGTCTCATCGTGTCGGTTTTTTCCTCTCGTTGTGCCTCAATATCTCGCAATAATCACACTGTGTCAACCCTAACCAAACAAACTACAGTCCATTTCCACTCCTCAAAAAAATCGATGATCGCCCCCTTTGAAGAAAAAATCTGCCAAAGAGGAACAGGAAGTCCAGGTGGGTGCATACTCCAGGTTTGATTGGGCGTTCATATCGCATTTTACTTTCATTGTCACTCGTACAGCAACGATAAGCCTGATCTTTTATTCGCTCACGTCGAATGATAAATTTTTTTTACATTTTTTGTTAGTTAACTAAATAATGAAAACAAACACTCTTTCCAAAATTATGAAAATGTTAGAGAAAACCCACGCTTTTTTAATCATTAGGGTTTATTTTTAAAGACAATTCAACACATGTATAAAAAATCACATATGCCACAGTACAATAATTGTTACTTTGACAGCGGCAAAAGTTAGCTTCAACTCGTACAGCGACAAATGCACTAGTGATTCTTTCACTTATCAATTTTTTATTAATTATCGTGGAGTTCCTTGCCAAAATAAATAGGTTGACATTGGTATATGAATTTCTTATTCATTAAATAATCGTCCTGCCGAATTTCACTTGATGTTTGTATTGATATCGAGTAAATTTGTGTTGTTCAAATTCTAAACAGTTTCCTTTAGCAATTTGACTCGAAAAACTGTCAATCCAAAAACGCTCCACCTAAATTTACCTGATAAAATACAAACCTCTCGTGAAATTACAAGTGACTATTTCTTTCGTCTGTTGAATATCAGTCATCAACCAATCACACTTTTGTTTCCCGTTTTACAAGACTAATCAACACACTCTATTAGAGACTATTTCCTCGGTTCAAGAAAGTCAGGCCATTATGAATCCATCGGCCTCTGAAAAAGGAAAATTGAAATTTTTGTATGAGCGAAGGTTTTTGATTTACTTGAAGAAGACCCCTGCATTGGCTTATCCTTGTGTATCTGCTTATTATTATTATTATTATTATTATTGTGATATTCTTGCATATACAACAGTCCTCAATATAAGTGCCAAATTTCAAAGAGTTTGGTCGACTGGAAGTGACGAAGTGACTGAAAATTGAATCTAAACATTCACATCTCTATTATTATTATTTTTTTATCCGTCTAGATTACACCAGTCGGGCCCTGTCTCCTGAGCTCCGACACATCGGGAGGGCGCGCTGGTGCAATTTACCCAGATAGCCACTCCCCACGTCCGTGAGGTGAGCAACTACTGGGTCGTGCCCTGAGCAGACGTAGTGAACGGAGTGTCAAAAACTAACAAGGTTGCGCATTGACAGCAATATGCGAAGTATAACTTTCTTCTTTTTCCTTCGTTACCATGACACCGTGCGCGAATTAATGTGCGAAATACCTATTTCACACACTGCATGTAAACTATATGGGATTTTCACATTTTAACCTGTATGTTCCTCAATCAAGCAAAACTCAAAAAAACCATTTATTTCTGAATGTTTAACAATAATTAAGTAAGGCTTTTCAACACTTTTCGAATTGTGACAAAATTTTATACTACCTAATTTCACTTTTTGATGTTTGTAGAAAAAAATTTTGTTTGCATCTTGTACGCCAAAAAATAACTTTAATAAGTTGCAAGTTCCGTAAAATAACAATATCCTTGAATAAAACTTTGAAATAAGGTTTTGAGTTAGAGAGGTTTTCTTCCGGTGAAAAAATTCAAATACAAAGTTTATTTCTCTAAATTGGCAAGGCACATTTCTGTTCAGTTCTTCGCTATCGTAGGTTATTCGTCTTCTATAAAAATCAACCAACGAATATGAAAAAAATACAGATTTGAATAATGAACCATTTGCGTAGAAGATTTTGGGGAAAATATTGACCTTTGTCTGATTGGCACGACACAGAAAAGCTACTTAAAAAAATAGGTTATTAAAAGAAGCCCCGTTACCCGAAACCTGACTCCATTCAGGAATCTTGCACATTCCAAATGAAAGAGAATTTTTTCTACAACTACTATGGAAAGTAGCGTATTTCTCACACTTACTTTCAGGACCATTACTCATACTGTGAGAAATATTATTTCTCACAGCACTTTGCCCTCGTTGATGGATATTGTTTTGCTTCTTCAAACAACATTTTGTGGCCTGTTTCAATGACGTGTTGTGTTAATGCACATGACTTTTTATTTAGTTTTATGTCACTTCTATGAGATGTGATTCGGCTGTTTAGAATCCTGGAGCTTGTACCAACATAATTTAAGTTTCAGTTATTACATTGTATTTCATAGATTACATTGGATTTTTTTTTAAAGGTGTAGAATCTTTTACTTTTATATGCAAATTTTCAATAGTTTTGATATTTTTTTATAGCTATCTTTATATCACTTTCATTTTTAAACAGTTTTATTTTATTTGTTGATAAATTTTCAATATTTGGAAGTGATAAGTAATATTATCATTGGTTCTATTATCAGTTGCCTGAATATTTAAATTTCCACTGTTAATATTTCTGTTAGAATTGGTACTGACGAGAATCCTGTTTAGGAGTTTTTTGGGATAGAAATTTTCTGATCAAATATTTTTTTAAATTTTGATTTTTTTTTGTTTTAGGGAAGGGTGAAAAAATTTTGCGATTCTATTTTTGAGACAAAGAATAAGATTGATTTTAATTTTTTTGTTATGAAAAGAATGGTAGTTTATTTACCTTCCTGGGTTTGTTGGTTTTATGTACCAATCGGTAATTGAAGAGTTGTCGTTTTTTTCGGATTATTCTAGTATCTAAAAATGGAATACTATTATTCATTTCAAATTCAATTGTAAATTGTAGATTTTTGTTGTAGTTATTAACTTTGTTTAATATTTCATCAGAATTATTTACTGGTATTGCACAAATTATATCATCAACGAATTTTTTAAAGAAAGGTATTTCGAAAGTTGGTTGTGGTATAATTTCATCAAAAAGGTCATCCATTATATATTAAGCTATTATAGAAGAAATAGTTGCTCCCATCGATGTACCAAGAATTTGCTTGTAATAATTTCCTTGAAAAGAAAAATAACTTGAATTGAATATGAATTCGATAAGTGTTAGGAACTTTTTTTGTGTAAAAGTACATTTTTTTAAATTTTATTCCATATCTTTGTTATACTTTTAGTTGCCAATTAGGCAGGTATATTACTAAATAAGGAGACAACATCTAGACTGATCAAAAAATAACCAGGTGAAAGTTTTCATTTATGAATGAAGAAAAATCAAAGAAATCTTTTATGTAAAAATCCTTTTCAAAGTCATATGCAATAGTTAGAATACCTGTTACCATCTTAGCAATTTTACTAGTAGGTGCATCAATAGAAGAAATAATAGGTCTCAGTTTCATTGTGGGTTTATAAATTTTAGGTAGTCCATAGTATTTAGGTAATACTGAACTATATATCATACAAATTTTTGCTTCTTCTTCAGTTATCATATTTGAATTTTTTAGATCTGAAATCCAACTGTTTGCTTTTGGTTGAATTGTTGATGTGGGATCTCTGCTCAATTTTATGTAAGAGTTTAAGTCACTTAGAATTTCCTTAAATTCTTCAAGATATTCGTCTTTACTCATTATTACAGTAACATTGCCTTTGTCTGATTTTGTTATGATAAGGTTAGGATTATTTTTTATATTTTTCTTGTATTTTGATATAGAGAATTGAAACTATTTTCGTTATTGAGATTTTTTTTAGTGGTCTTATTTGCAATTTTGGCTCTGAAAAGATTTTTCTTTTCATTATTGAATTCATTTATTAAGCATTCTATATGTGATAATAATTTTGGAAAAGATATGTCTTTTTTAGTTGGTGGGGTGGTAAACTGAATTCATAACCTAAAGAAAGAAAATGTTCGCTATCTTTTGAAATGTTAATGTTCGTGAGACTTTTCAGCCAGTTGTTTGTTTTTGTTTTGATTTCTTCATGAGAAATCCGTTTTATTCTATTAATTTCATTAATATTTTTGATTTTTATATCATTGAAAATTTTGTTACAGGAAGTATTTTTTCTTTTAGTATATTCCAACCAAATGTTTTCAGGTAATGTTTGTTTGAGGACGTTTGCTAGTTTCGAAAAGTAATTTTCTAGACTTTTTAAATCATCATGAGTGATTTTAATTTCAAAATTTGATATTTTTTTGGTAAATTTTTCATTGAATGTGTGAATTTCTTGTGCATTCTTACCGTTATTTGAGTCAATCATTGTATTCAATTTTTTTTTGTGTTATTTGTTATATGTGAAGGTATGATACCATTACGTCTACATTGAAGTAAAAAATTCTTCTGTTTCTGGAATTAGCTAACTTCTTGTTGATATTACTCCATTCTTTCAATATAACATCATTGAAAACTAATATAAGTACTTACAAAATTAAGCAAAAGCAGAAAATACAAGCATTCAAAATGTATAGAATGGTAAAAAAGTTGTGAAAATGTTCATAGTGACATACTTCACAATAACGGGTTTTGAAAATTTTGTTTTTGATTTTTTTTTGAAGTTTGTGAGGAAAAATATGTACTATCGATTTTGGTCTATATGTAAAAGATAACTATAGATATTACTTAGATTATCGATATCATTATTTTTGTTCATATTGTTTTGAGCTTTATATTTTTCTATTATTTCAAGAAAATATTTTTTAAAAATGTTCATCCCTGTGTGTAAGACTTTTGCTTCTTCAAACAACATTTTGTGGCCTGTTTCAGTGATGTGTTGTATTAATGCACATTACTTTTTATTTAGTTTTATCACTTCAGAAAAAAAAGTTCTTAACACTTATCGAATTCATATTCAATTATTACAAGCAAATTCTTGGTGCACCAGATCTGACTCAACCAATTCTTACCTGGAGACGATTCGGATTTGGGTTGAATTTCAAATTTGGTTGGACTGCGGCTTTCCGTTAGAGCTGAAAAAATATAATAGTTTACTGATCATTGATTTTTGTTTGGTTCTAGGAATATATACAGCTACGAGTGATACCAGGAGACTTGGGCCCCCTGTGAGAGGGCGCTGGTATTATTAGCGCTAAGTCGACTACTTCAGAATAACAATGTAGTTGTTCTTACAAGTGAAGTTATGTTGACTACGCCGCTGGCGATAATATGCCTTTATGCCGTTATATATATATATATATATATATATATATATATATATATATATATATATATATATACGCCACATAACCTCACAACACTGTAAGTTGATTCTTGGTTTTTCTTTACCAATATCTCAAAAATGTCTTTCCATATTGTAGCTTCCCTGAAGATGACAATAAAAAATTGTTGAAAGCTTGGAATCTGTGTATTAGAGTACTCTTAATGGCCTGCTGCATATCCCAAATATTAAAAACTCATCATATAGGGTAGTCGTAGCTGACTAGTTAGGGATTAAACTAGTGAAAGAAAACTCTGGTAAATTAATCCAAGCTTTCGGAACTGTATTTGTTCCATCATCAGGGCAACTACAAATTTAATTATTATAATATGGTATTATAAAGGTATGACCTATCTATACTTACAAACTTAGGTGAGGTCAGGTGACACGATGTATGTTATAAAAATTAAATATGAAGTACAGGATGAAGAGCTGATGCATTGTCAATGAAATGAGCTTACACTATACGTAAAGTAAACATTCTTTACTGTAAAAACACATTAAAATTAATATTAAAATTGTTAGTCTGTGCCGAACATGTGGTCAGGCTTAAAACTATTAGGTTAGGACCTTCTATTATGAATGACGGATTTGAAATGAAAAGATGACAGTGACACGGATTGTGACATCTGTCATGTTAAAGGAAAACAGTCGTACCAACTGAGGGTGGGTACCAACTGGTGAAGGCGTGCTGCCATCCATTTGATATAATAATTCTTATGGTATTAAAAAGAATTGTGACATCTCTCATGTCAAAATTGAAAAAGAAAAAGAAAAAACAAGGAAAAACAGTGGTACCAACTGAAGGTGGGTACTGACTGAAGTTGGATTGAAACTTGGAGTTCTATGCGAGTATTGTTTTGTGAAATTGATTTTTAACATTTAAATTAAACATTTACACAATTTAAAAATCAAGCACGTGTCGTTTCAAATCAGGTGTCCAATAATCACATAAAATTACCGGCAATGTAGTTGCCCAAATTTAATGGGAAATATTCAAACTGGCTGGAATTCCGTGACACCTATGAATCTCTTTCTCATGCTAACCATGGAATAAATGAGGGAGGGTGCCGCGCCACTTGATAGGTACAATAATGATAGATTATTGAAAAAAAGTCATGTAAAAGCATTATTCAACATGAACTATTGCAGAGAATCGGCGGACGGTTGAAGAGAAATCACTGATTCAATTTCAAGAAATGTGTGTGTATTAGAACAGCTGAAATAGCCCACAGAAAAGTGGGACACACTTATTGTCTACCTGGTAACAACAAAATTGGACAATTAAACATTGAGGGAATGGGAAAAATGTAAAGCTGTGTACTGCTGTCTGTCTTTCTTAAAATCAAGAACTGATTTTTAAAACTCTACAACAAAATAGAGCACAAAAAGGTAGTAGTGTCAGAGGTTTTCTTGCTACGGAAAACAATACACAAGCTTATAATGTTAAATGTAAAATGGGCAACAAAGAGCATTATATACAAAACTTTTAATTTCTAAAACTTTTTATCGACAAAAGGATAGAGAAATAACAAAACCCGAAATTGTGTCTTAACTGTCTCAGGAGTGGCCACAGTAAAAAATTATGCTACACTTTATTACACAAGGATGAAACAGTTTTTAGTGTCTTGGTAACTGATGAGTCTTCATCAGTGGTTGAGGAGGTGACAACGCTTTCTTTGCATTTTTCTGATTCGTATGTTTTTTTGTCCACAGCATATGTACAATTAATTGATGAGCGATGAAGGTTCATACTATTATTGCCCGTTCATGCAAGAAGTTAACATTCTGTAACGTTGTTTCCTAGCACGTTTACAAACCTGCGCATGTGCGGACGGTTGCCTCGAGCGCCATCTGCGTTATTTCTAGTGGAGAAGCACCAATCGAGCATCTTAGTGGATACACGATAAGTCAGGGGTCACTGTGTATGGACTTGAGAGTGTGGCTAGAAGGTTAGATTTCACTTGACCTTGACTGGGATGCAAGACTATACCACCTAGCTTCTGCTAACGCGCATTCGCAATCACTAGCGGATTAAGCACAGAAACGACAGTTAGAACTAATGCTAGGCTTATTTACGCTACGATAGCAAGCACAAGTCAACCCTACACACGGTACCGGTGGAAGCTCAATGATCCTATGTTAGCAAGCACAATAAACCTCAAAGAGGTGCCGGTAAGAGGAATCAGGTAACAATGAAAGCTCTGAGCTGTCTGGAATTGTTGTTCAGGCTGCCTTTCGGTTGGTCAAGGGGGAAAGCTAACAGAACAAAGCCCTTAGTGAACTCAAATAAGGCAGGGATTACCCCACCATCCTAATCCGTTGGATCTGAGTCTAGAGAATCTCTATTTACGACCTAAGATAATTTCGGCAAGCCCTCAACCCGAAAGCTTTAACTCAAAACAAGGCAGGAATAAGCCTCACTATTCTTGCGGCTTAGTGCTCTGGCGGCCGTGTCCGATTGGCTTGTGATCCACAGCAGAGAAAACCCACTATCCTTTTAGATCGATTCCACCAACCTGGACGTGTTCCCGCAGATGGCTACCGAAGACACGAGAGAAACTTACAACTCAGAAGCTCCCATTCCAACCAAGACAGAGAAAACCCCACTATCCTTGAGACTGAAAGCTTCTCCGAAAAAATCACGTCTACTCGGCTCACAATCCAACAAGGCAGGGAAAACCTACTATCCTTCTGGTTCGGTGCCTCCGTAGGTCGGCCTAATCTGAACTCAATAATAAACCACTCAGCAGTATGAGTGACCTGTTCTTCAATGCAAACAATGAAATGGTTTATCCTGGTCGGAGACAGTCCTACAACCCTCAAAACGGATATTTATCAATATAACGAATAGTATCTGGAATTCTCTTACTCGTCGGTTCTTCTCGGCTTCGGATCGGTTTTGGCTGGTGCTGGTCGGAATCTTTCCTCGGCACGGTCGGTTCAGCTACTGCCTGAAATCGTTGTTCTCTCTAGGGACTCAAATTTCTCCCCTTCACGCGACCGGCGCACTGTGCCGATGACTGGACTTGTTGACAGCGCGTATAAACTTTTGCTGTCGCAAATGACACCGGACACTAAGGCGTTTCTCCCCTTACTACCTTTGAGTGAAACAGGTATTTGTTATCTCAGGGAGTCTAAACACCACTACGAATACTTTTCAACGAAAACGGTATTTTCAACCCCACTATTAACTGTGAAAACATCAGTTCCCTTACGTGTGCTATTAAAATAACTGGATAATAGTAACTACGTTACACTACCTCCCTACGTCGGAAAGAAATTTTTTTGTGAATTTAATATTTTTTTCTGTCATTTGGCGAAACTAGGCGATGTAAATGAAAAAAGTAACCAATGTGTGGTACAACTCAAAAAAAAAAAAATGGATAACACTAAAGTTCAGCCTTTACTATACGGCAGGCGTCTACCCTTTTACTGTTCAATACTTCATTTTATGGTAGACCATAAAATGTACAAGATTAAGTTCAATTCCCCCACGATAGGGAGAACTGTAAATTTTGAACAGTTATCTGTCCTAGAAGTAACAACAAAACTTGGAAACTTTTAAATTAAATCAACATTTTTTTCATTCCAACAGCAGGCGACTACCCATCAATGGTACAAAACTAAAATAGAGAGTAGGTACACCTGTCACAGATCACTAAATAAACTGAAATTCCAGCGGCTTCTACTATCATCACTTCACTTACGAGCATACTCAGACAGCATAGCAATCTTTTTCCACCGGACTAAATATTACGGTTCTTCCTTCGAGTTTCTTGGCCCCAATCAGGCCTTTGGAGTCCCGAAAAACAATGAACCAAATCAGGAACAAAAAAACTCAACTAGTTGTTTCTAGCTCGGACCAGAGAGGTAAGGGTGTTCTTTCGTCATCGAAAAAGGGTGTGGAAGGGCAAGACACATGATATGACGGGTGTGGACAACAGCATGTCCTACAAGGCTCTTTCAACATTCTGCTGGGGAGATTTCGCTGACCGGGCCTCGTTTCATCGGGTATATATCTTTCGGGGCCGTTTCCTCTCCGAGATAAGCTGGGGTCTTAGGTCACAGCCACAATCCCGCGACAACTTGCCGGCACCCCTACAACGAGACCAGGATAGAATTGAGGGATTTTGGTATTCTTGCCTTCGATGTCCTGCTCGGTCGTATCGCCAGCACACGTTTGGGGTAATACGTACACGAGTTGGACCTGGTGGAAATAAGTTGTCAGCTGCTTTCTGGCGTCTCATCCTCGCGGCATCTTTCTGTCGCTTCAGGTTCTCTGCCGCCCAGAAGAGGTCGTTGAAGGGGTCTGATTCCGGATGTTGGATAAGGAACGAGTGCTTGGTTTCTGGTAACGGTTCTATGCCCCATGCCTGATGCGTATCGTAGTGCTTTGGTACAGGGGTTGGAGTACCAGCCTGCGCGCTGGCCTCCATTTCAAGATCTAGTTCTCTTTGACTTACTGTCACCGGGGCTACGGCAGGTTTTTCCTTTATCACCTGATCCGCTGATAAAATGGCTTTTTCCAGCTGCTGGATCAGCTGGTCCGCGCCTTTAGTAGTGTCCGTCTCCTCGGATTTCGAACCCATTGCACAGTCCCGTCACCCAACAGTGTCAGAATACAAAAATAAACTCATCTATGCAAACGATGGAAATAATGATAGATGTCAAGTTAGCGGTTACACGGAGCTTTCCAGGCAGTTCCAGGCTGGTTGGTTACATTACCTTAAGCCTCCGGCTAGTCGCGTCTTGCAAAAAGTATTCTATACGGCTGTGTGGTGGCTCACCGGAAGAACGCAATAATCAGAATTGTTTCCCTAGTTTTGGTCTTCATCTCAGGGGGTCGTAGCGAACCCTCGACTCGGAGATAAGTTGATCGCTTGACTATTCCAGTGTAGACGAGGGTTGTGATCGTCTTTCCTTGCTGATAGTCGCTGAAGTCACCGGTATACTCCTTGAGGCTGGGACGGCGCATCTTCATATCCCAGGCCAGTTTGCGTACAGCTTTCATATGCAAGCCCACTTGGGCGTTCGTTCGTTTTGCATTATTGGTAGAAGAGACAATCGGTGCGGTAATATGTTTTCCCCTCGGTGGTTCTCCAGGACAACGGCGCGACATCTCCTGAAACAGGAAGAGGTGTTACCCGTGATTGTTTCTCTGGACCGTGCGTAGGTCGCAAGTCCTTACTATGGATTCTATTGATTTTTCTACCGGTACCGCTCTTGGGTTGTATACAACGGGGGACCAAACTCTGGTCATGGTATACGGTCCAGAATATTTTGGGCCAACTTGGCAGCAAAGCCTTCACCGGCCGAGGATGAGTGATGTTCATACTCCATCACTTGGTCCCAGAGGTGGCAGCGCAAACCTTGGCGTCGCAAGTTATGAGTCTACTCTGATTACTGAAGGCGTGGCCAAAGTTGATGCAAGCTAGGTTGAATATTCCTTGCAGCTTGTGCATTCGCTAAATATGCTCGCCGGTCTGGGCGATGCCTTCCGTATTTGAGTTCTTATGAGGAGACGGAGTCAGTATACGGTATACAGCGTTAGGCACTTCGAATTCTCGACCAAAGTCCAGGAAAGCCGGGAAATTATCTGTGGATTCGTGTCGAGCCGTGTTCAGCGCATATAAGAGTTTGGAAAGGTGGCGATTCCACTTTCTGTGTTCGTTGGCGCAAAACTGGGATTTCATGGTTTCAAGCATATTATTGGTTCGTTCCATCGGATTAGCTTATGGGGTGTACGGCGACGTTCGACAATGCTTGATGCCTAGATCCTGTAGCAACGTGGTAAATATTTGTTCGATAAATTGCGACCCGTTATCGTTCACAATGGTTTTTGGGCATCCAAAGCGGGTAAGTATATCCTGGCTCACGGCGTGGGTTGTCGCGTTACAGATGGGGCGACATGAGGCTTGCATCTTACTGGCGGGTTTCATTTGCGAAGGTTCATATTGTGGGTATGACAGGCAGAAACGTACGCACGTGGTAATGTCACGGAACATCCCTGGCCAGTAATATCAGTGAGCAATACGTGCTATGGTCTTCACAATACCCATGTGACCAGCGGCAAGATTCTCTCGCAAAACCTCTTCTCATTTCGGTTTTGGCACACATAGTTTTCAGGGGTCGCATAATTCTGGCTCCGTAAACGTATTCGGATCCCAGAAATGGCGGAATGAATACCCATCTTGAACACAATAGTCCGGAAAAAGTATGGCATTATTTTCGACTTCCGTTTTCCACTTATCATACCAATGGCATCGTATCTCTCATCGACTATAGAGCCCCGTCAGTCTCGAGAGGTATGGGTTCGCGGGATAAGGCCTCCACCACTTTGTTCAACGTACCGCAACGATATCTGATATCAAAATCGTATTATGGAAGAAACAAACTCCAATGCGCCATCCTGCCTGTAGGACTCTTGATTGAATGCAGCCAATGTAGGGAAAGGTGGTCAGTGAGTACCGTGAAATGCGATGACGTGTTCGCTGCCGTTAACCTTGTGAAGTCAGGACTTACTGGCTTACAAGGCTTACAAGGCTTACTGAAGTCAGGACAGGCAAGCACAGATGTCTCGGTCAAATGCTCTTTGAGCTTCTGGAAAGTCTTCTCTTGTGTCGTATCTTATCGCCATCGGTATTTTTTCTTCAAAAGTTTATGGAGAGGGGCGGCTAATTCCGAAAAAGAGGGTACAAAACGGCGGTACTATGAGGCCATCCCTAAGAACCTGCGCAGGTCTCGTACATTTCTCGGGGAAGCTAGTCCTACAATGGACGCTACCTTGTCGGGGTCTGTTCGAATCCCTTTCAATGCCACTAAGTGTCCAAGATACCTCAGTGACCTGCAGCCAAATGAGCATTTTTTCGGGTTCACTCGTAGGTTCGCGGCCTGTAGGTGCCGGAACACCTCGCGAAGGTTGTTCAAATGCTCATCAAAAGTGTTTCCTGGGACCATAATGTCATCCAGACAAGCAAACCAGAAAAGATCCTTTTCAGTCTCTATGATACGATCCATAAGGCGTTGGAAGGTAGCGGGGGCGGCGTAGAGCCCGAACGGCATAACACGGAACTCAAACAGTCCACGACCAGATACAGTGAATGCTGTGATCGGTTTGCTCTCTTTCGTTAGTAGAACTTGCCGGTATCTCTGTTTCATATTTATGCTAGATATATACCGCGCCTGACGAACTTTGTCTTGTTTGAATCAATGGACGGAAGGAGGTACGCGTCTTTCAGGGACACCGCATTAACTTTTTGAAAGTTGATGCAGAAACGGAGTTTGTCATCTTACTTGCGAACGATAACAACCGGGGAACTCTATGGACTGACAAACGGTTCTATGACTTTCTGGAGCATAGGGTCGACTTCGGTGTCGATAATAGCTTGCATTCGTTGGTTTTGAGGCCGTTACATTTGTTTAAGGGGTTCGGGGTTGGACAAGCGGATTTCATCAAAGGAGTAACCCCGCTTATCCTATCGAAAGGATGCAAGCCAATTTCCAGGAATTCGTTGAGCCGCCCCTTCTGTTCCGGAGTTGGAGCGTGCACCGGGAATACCCATGCTGTCAGAAGCAGGAGTACTGATGATACTGCATCATACAGGTCGCGAGTCTAACGTAATTGATGAGTCGCCAACCCAAATACTTCCGGTATCTAGCTGCAACCAAAATCGGCGTCTCTTGAGAACGTCAATCCCTAGAACCATATCTGAGGACACCCCGGGCAGATATCCAAACGTTTCCACGTCGCACGTTACTCCTATGGTAAGATCTACGTGGTATGTAGTCAAAACAGAAATATAATGGCCATTTGCCATCATCACGGAACAAGGCAGAGTCTTGGATGGGCGCATCCCCAGCCTCCACCACGGGTCGTTAAGGCGGTCGCCAACGTGGGAGATAGCCGTACCGGTGTCCAGCAAGGCCCTGGCCGTTCCTCCTGGTACCGTTACGATCATGTGGGGACGGTAATATCCATGTTACGTTGTTACGAGTAAAACAAAACAAATAATTCTAACAACAGACGAAACACCAGTACATACCAAATCATATCGATATTTTAGATTCAAAAATTATAAGACTTAGTGATTATCCGTAGTCGTCACCTATATGGGTTGTACCCAAGAAGCTCGACAAAGCTGGTAAGCAAAACTGGAGGGTTGTAACTGACTATAGGAAGCTTAATGAAAGACGATCAAGGACAAGTACCCTCCACCTAACATCCATTACTCACTCGGTATATCAGGAAAGCGTAAGTACTTCACTACTTTGGGCCTAGAAAAAAACATTCAGTACGGAACATGGGCAATACGGATTTCTGTGTATGCCATTTGGTTGAAAGAATGCCCCTACTACTTTTGAGAGTTATAGACAATACTTCCGAGAAATACAAAATAAAAAGTGCCTTGTCTACCTTGACGATATGATTCTATTTTAAACTTCACTCTTAAAACATTCAGAACGTCTTAGGTGTGTGTATGTGTGTATTTCAGAATCTAGGAGACTCGAATTTCAAAATTCAGCTCGATAAATCTAAATTCCTCAGGAAAGAGGTTGCTGATGATCTGGAGCCCAGCCCTGACAAGATCAGAGTCATTTAAAAAGTTCCAAGACGACAAAACAAATCAAATGTTTTCTTGCTCTTTTAAGTTATTATCGATGATTCGACCCAAATTTTGCAAAAATCACAAAACCCTTCACCAAGTGTCTCAAAAAGGCTGCAAACATTTTGATGGACGAGCCTATCTTACAATACCCCGACTTTTCAAAAACCTTAAACTTGATAACAACTGATGCACCAAATTTTCTTTAGGTGCAGTCCTATGCCAAGGACCGATAGGTAATGATTTACCTATAGCTTACGCCTCCATAGCCCTCAATGATTCCGAACGAAATTACTCTGCTATTGAGAAAGAAGTACTGGCCATCGTATATGCAATCAAATTCTTCAGGCCGTACCTGTATGGACGAAAATTGCAACAGTAATGGATCATACACCATTGCAGTGGATATTTTTGTTGAAAGACCCCAACTAAAATTAATGAACCTGTGGTAGAAGTCCATTATGTCTCAAAGTGGAGTGGTATGGATATACAAATCAGTAAAACGCAAAGTCGTCTCCACAATTTAATTTCCCATCTAGTTCAAAAGGATGGTGAAACGGTCAATGACCGCTATCAATCAGATAGCCATCAAAAAGTAGAAGTAGAACATGTTTCGGTCCTATATAGAACCATCATCAGCTATTCAAGAAAATTCTACAATAAAAGAAAGACTATGTACTAAAGACAAAAGGCTAATATAAGGCTATACTTACATGGAGAAGAAAATAAAGTAGTGTGATATAAAATGTTAAAATATTATGTAATTAAATAATTTTTTAAAAAACCACATTGTTAATTATTGTGGTGAAGTGAAGTAATAAGTAACCAAAAAAATTTTTTTATGTAGGGGAGGCTATAAAGCCTTGGGCCCCTTAATCTTATAGGAGAATTAAATAGTTTGGACATCGAGCAGAAAATAAGTCAAAATTGGATCAATGCACGTGATTGTTGACTGAACAGACGGATATGAATTATAAGATGAACTGACAGGGTGACAACTGACAGCACAGCCGGAACCACTGTCATGATTACTCTTATGTCAAAATTGACACAGAACAGTGACGCGAGACTCCCGCTCACAGAACAAAAGAAGGAAATGATTCCAACAATACTATTCCGAGCCTGAGGATCTCAAGTCACACAACTGTACCAACAACAAGCGGAGCAATCAGTACAATAGGAACAAATCATGAAACTAAAGATACAATATTTGTTAGTTTTATTTTTATTTTTGTGGAGGACCAAGGCAGGAACAAATCTAGTTTTTTAGAAAATTAGGAGAATTGAAGAACTTTTTGCAATCGAACTGTGTTTGTTCATTGAGGGAAACAATATTGGGATTATTGATGGCCGAGTTGATTTCCAAAATTTCAAGAAAATTAAGCAAGGCACCTTTTTGGCAAACATGTAAAATATCTAAATCTGTATTTATGTCAAAATTATGGTTGTAGTTAAGGATATGGTTAGAGAAAGAACTTTTTGTATTATATTCAACTATATGTGGGTTTCTAGAGCTCTCAATGAGTTTGACATGATCCAGAACTCTTGTTTTTATTTTTCTACCACTTTGTCCTACATATTGGGCGGGACAATTTGGTTGAGAGCAAGAGATTCTGTAAACACCTGACTTTTGGGAAATAGGTACTTTATCTTTAGTATTGACTAACACTTTGGAAATAGAATCTGTAGTATAAAACGAGACATTAATGTCATTACCGAACCTTTTAAAAATATTTGAAATATCAAGTGAGACTTTTCCTAAGTAGGGAATAGAGCAATATTTGTTAGAATTCGAAATAGGAGTTAAACTACGGTTAAGGGATTTTAATCTATGTTTATTGTAGATACTATTAATTAAATGAAAAGGGAAACCATTATTATGGCCTATTTGCCTAATAATGTTCAGTTCCTTGTTGAAATTTTCGGGTGACATAGGAATGTTAAATAGTCTATGAAAGAGAGAGTTAAATGCTGCGAATTTGTGTGAGTAAGGATGAAACGAAGAAAAGGGGATGACTGAGTCTGTGTGGGTAGGTTTTCTGTAAATTGAAAAATCGAGTTTAGAATCTTTAATGCTAATCAATAAATCCAAGAAAGGAATTGAATTATCTTTAGATAACTCCATAGTAAAACGTATCGACGGGTGTAAGGAATTTAGGAAATCTAATAAAAGGTTTACTTCATGAGTGTTGCCATTGAAAAGTACAATGCAATCGTCAACATATCTGTACCAAAACAAGATTTGTTTGAAAAGTGGGAAAATTTTGAGGTTATGTTCTATATCAGACATGAAAATTTCTGCAAGAAGAGGAGATAAATTGCTACCCATAGCTAGGCCAGAAATTTGTGAATAGAAATCATTATTAAACTGGAAAAAATTCTGTTGCAAAACCGTGTTCAGTAGAGAACATATATTGAGGACATGGAAAGATAAAACATCTGATTTGAATAATAAGTCCCTTACTAACCTAATACAGTCTTCAGGGGGAATACTAGGGAACAAATTGACAACGTCAAAAGACAACAAACAACAAAATATAAACTCACTCCTATGAACCCAGCTACCCCATTGCTTTATGGTTTACCCAAAATTCACAAAGATGATATTCCTATCAGACCCGTTGTCTCTTATTGCAACTCCCCTGCTTCCAAGTTAGCTTCTTGGTTAAATTCAATTATCAAAAACATTACCAATTTCGATAACCCTCTCGCATTGTTAAATTCTTTTGATCTCACTCAAAAAATCAAAGACGTGGTTGTACCACCCAATTCTCTTTTGTTGTCTTTTGACGTTGTCAATTTGTTCCCTAGTATTCCCCCTGAAGACTGTATTAGGTTAGTGAGGGACTTATTATTCAAATCAGATGTTTTATTTTTCCATGTCCTCAATATATGTTCTCTACTGAACACGGTTTTGCAACAGAATTTTTTCCAGTTTAATAATGATTTCTATTCACAAATTTCTGGCCTAGCTATGGGTAGCAATTTATCTCCTCTTCTTGCAGAAATTTTCATGGCTGATATAGAACATAACCTCAAAATTTTCCCACTTTTCAAACAAATCTTGTTTTGGTACAGATATGTTGACGATTGCATTGTACTTTTCAATGGCAACACTCATGAAGTAAACCTTTTATTAGATTTCCTAAATTCCTTACACCCGTCGATACGTTTTACTATGGAGTTATCTAAAGATAATTCAATTCCTTTCTTGGATTTATTGATTAGCATTAAAGATTCTAAACTCGATTTTTCAATTTACAGAAAACCTACCCACACAGACTCAGTCATCCCCTTTTCTTCGTTTCATCCTTACTCACACAAATTCGCAGCATTTAACTCTCTCTTTCATAGACTATTTAACATTCCTATGTCACCCGAAAATTTCAACAAGGAACTGAACATTATTAGGCAAATAGGCCATAATAATGGTTTCCCTTTTCATTTAATTAATAGTATCTACAATAAACATAGATTAAAATCCCTTAACCGTAGTTTAACTCCTATTTCGAATTCTAACAAATATTGCTCTATTCCCTACTTAGGAAAAGTCTCACTTGATATTTCAAATATTTTTAAAAGGTTCGGTAATGACATTAATGTCTCGTTTTATACTACAGATTCTATTTCCAAAGTGTTAGTCAATACTAAAGATAAAGTACCTATTTCCCAAAAGTCAGGTGTTTACAGAATCTCTTGCTCTCAACCAAATTGTCCCGCCCAATATGTAGGACAAAGTGGTAGAAAAATAAAAACAAGAGTTCTGGAACATGTCAAACTCATTGAGAGCTCTAGAAACCCACATATAGTTGAATATAATACAAAAAGTTCTTTCTCTAACCATATCCTTAACTACAACCATAATTTTGACATAAATACAGATTTAGATATTTTACATGTTTGCCAAAAAGGTGCCTTGCTTAATTTTCTTGAAATTTTGGAAATCAACTCGGCCATCAATAATCCCAATATTGTTTCCCTCAATGAACAAACACAGTTCGATTGCAAAAAGTTCTTCAATTCTCTTAATTTTCTAAAAAACTAGATTTGTTCCTGCCTTGGTCCTCCACAAAAATAAAAATAAAACTAACAAATATTGTATCTTTAGTTTCATGATTTGTTCCTATTGTACTGATTGCTCCGCTTGTTGTTGGTACAGTTGTGTGACTTGAGATCCTCAGGCTCGGAATAGTATTGTTGGAATCATTTCCTTCTTTTGTTCTGTGAGCGGGAGTCTCGCGTCACTGTTCTGTGTCAATTTTGACATAAGAGTAATCATGACAGTGGTTCCGGCTGTGCTGTCAGTTGTCACCCTGTCAGTTCATCTTATAATTCATATACGTCTGTTCAGTCAACAATCACGTGCATTGATCCAATTTTGACTTATTTTCTGCTCGATGTCCAAACTATTTAATTCTCCTATAAGATTAAGGGGCCCAAGGCTTTATAGCCTCCCCTACATAAAAAATTTTTTGGTTACTTATTACTTCACTTCACCACAATAATTAACAATGTGGTTTTTTAAAAAATTATTTAATTACATAATATTTTAACATTTTATATCACACTACTTTATTTTCTTCTCCATGTAAGTATAGCCTTATATTAGCCTTTTGTCTTTAGTACATAGTCTTTCTTTTATTGTGGAATTTTCTTGAATAGCTGATGACGGTTCTATATAGGACCGAAACATGTTCTACTTCTACTTTTTGATGGCTATCTGATTGATAGCGGTCATTCACCGTTTCACCATCCTTTTGAACTAGATGGGAAATTAAATTGTGGAGACGACTTTGCGTTTTACTGATTTGTATAAAATTAATGAGATGGGGAATCAAATAAGACGAGTATCAGTTCAATATTATCAGGGGTAATATAATAAGTGGTATGATTATTACCGATAATTTTTTGGAATATTAATGAATTGAAATCCCAAAGCTAAAAATACAACGAGTCCGCAGAACAAGTTGTATTTCCTTGCATTGGGATTGCCAATGAATTGATATTTCAAAAAATTATAGGTTTTTAAACATACCACGAATTTCATTTAGGACGACAATATATCGATTTGAAATAAAGAAAAATCGTGTCACCTGGTAATTGATGCTTTACTTTTAGCCGTATTCAACGGAATACTCTTTTCCACGGCCTCATCTACGATACCAATGGACATTTGTCCCCAACCATCGCTTATATTGATAAATAAAGATAAATAGTCAAAACACATAAATTTGACGTTTATGATTTAAATCATTATTTTCACTTGACAGATAGTAAAACAAAAACTAAGCAGGTTTATCATCGTGAAAATACAGCGACAAGCTATATTTTCACTGTAGTTCCGATTCTATTGGCTGAATTTCAAAATTTGAAATCTACTGATTGGTTGTAAAGCCAGGAAATATATTGTCAATGAAATACCATCAATTGAATACCAACGCGGATGCCTTATCGTGAACACAACACTCTGGGAAGGATCAAACGACATACTGGAAGAATGAAATCGCCTAGCTGGCCCATCAACCACTTTCTGTTATCAATTAAAAGATATGAACCCCCGCCTTGATACGCCAGACTATCAATCTTTCGCTGATATTTGACAATAGAAGAACCTCCACATGACCTTGACGATATTTCAATGATAGTGAATACTGACAGAACCGTAATGAACATACAATACAACGATAGAAGCACTCATTCTAATGACATCGGTGAAAATCAGCGAAATTATGACAACACTCTCGAAATTAACAGTGGAATGGCTGTAGAAAATAACCAAATAACTGAAGAGACCAACGATCATACCATCATAAATAACAACGAAACATCTGGAAATAATAAACAAGAAATTGAACAGACTGATGATCATATTATACACTCATGTGCCGATGAAAACCCAATCATGAATATTCGCGAATTATGTTGTGAACTATGGTTAAAATCAGATTATAATTTCATCCGTTCTTCATTCCCTGCAAAACCCAAAATAATAATATTATTCGAGAAAAAGAAACGGATTATTGTTCAGTTTCACACTTCGAGAAAGATATAATAAATTTCATCAAAGAATAAAAGCAATTTATTGTCCGATCTAGGCTCGTTGAAACAAAATCCAAGTAAAAGTTCGTAATTTTTTTTGCAATAGTTCTTTCTACACTCAATTTGCTTCAAAATTTTGTAAATTAACATGAAATTCATGATCAAATTAAAGTGAGCAAAAAATCACTCTATGATTCACATGCGCTTCACACATTATTTGTTGGTTAAAGAAAACCTCAAAGTTCTATGATAAGGTCAATGGAACCAAATAATTTGGCTGAAGCAGAAAAATATATAATGGAGGACAACAATATAAGATACGTTCAAAAATCCCAGGTGAATAACTTCCAAAACTATCCAACTGTTATAAGACCCCAAATTCAAAATTTTGGGAAACCCAAGTAGTATAGCAAAGTTCGTACGGCATAACCTCACTTTTTGCCTCCAGCCATCTGGCCGCGCTTTGGTGTATTCTGCGGAGCCCCCATTGAGTTTTCGCAGCTGTGGGTGATGCTGCAGGCCGGGTAAGTCACCAAGAAACGTCTCCACAGATAAGAACAGTGCGTCAGACAGACTGCACATGTGTTTAAGACGTATTTCTTGGAATAATGTTGAAGATACACTTGAAGGTCATAGTTGACTGCTCCAACTTGGCGTTTTCTAAATTTGGCTGTTACGGAAAATATGTTTTGGAATCTCACTCTGAGTTATCAGGATTTTGTCTTTGTCATGTCGAATGAGGCGGTTGGTTGCGGGCGGGATGAAGGAGAGGGGGTATCAAACGCTAGATGTTGGAGAGAGTGGAGTGAAGTATTTTGCTCTTTCGCGTATGTTTCACATTGATGAAATTAACAAGGTTGATTTGGCCTGCCGGAAGTAGTTGGCCGAGTTAACATTGGATGAGTCCAAATTGCTACTAGACGCGGAGGTGAAAACCACCAGATTCGGAAGAGAGGCAATCTTCGTCGAGTTGGTAGATTTCGAAGTATTTCTGCCAAACAGATTCACTGCTGCCTTCCAATGCAATTTGAGAAAATTGACAGTCTCAGAACGTACTTACGTACAGGGGCGAACACAAGTCCAGCAAGCAGCAGCACCCGCAGCAGCTGTTCGAAAAAGCCAAGGCGTAGTGCTCCTTTTCCTTACACAAAGTGAGTTTTTCCGACTCTTTTCATTTATTTTTCACATATTTTCGTGTTTTTTCGGATTTTTTTGAATCAAGATGAATTCCGATGCTATTGACAATTTGGTCGCTGATATGATTGAGACTTTTAGGAAGGTGAGAGAATATTTTTGAAAAAATTCACCACCGATGATTAGGAAACAGCTAGAACATTGTAAAAAAACTGCTCGTCTTTTGACTAGGGCCATATCGACTGAGGAGTTGACTGGGACTTTACACAGGGTCCAAACTTTAGCGGACCATTTAAAACGCACCGCCACCATGTCAATTTCAGTGTGTTTTTTTCTTTCAATATGAGCATCGTTTTTCAGTCGGAAAATGAGCAATTTTTTCACTCAAAAGAGCATCGTACTTGTGTCTATAAATGAGCACTTTTTTCAAAAATTGCATCGTTTCTTATTCTAAAAATGAGCACTTCTTTCATGAGGAAATGATCAATATTTATGTTGAACAGCTCGATTTCTTTCGAATGAAAAAATAAATGAAGAACTGGGATACATATATTTTTAATAAATTACAAATTGGTGCTCTACATACTGGCACATCGTGAACAACACAACAAGTGTCTACAAGTAAGAAACAACACAGAGCGCTCATTAATAACACAAATACGACACATCATTATAGTGTTCTGTGGTGAGTCTGCACTACCATCATCTATGGGCTTACTCTCACTTATCACTAGTCGCACTGCGATATCAACTGTCGTCGAAGTGTCATCTGTCGCCGGCCTTCGGTCTGGAGGTATATATATATATATATGTTGGTTCTACCGCCCCACCACTGATGTCTGATTGTTGTTGTTGTTGTGGCGATAATTACGAACAAATTCATAATTCGGGCTTATTCGGCAGCCATTGGAAGCCTTCAACACCACACACACACGACACAAAACAACGTAATTTGTGCCGGTGTATGTAAAACCAGCCCTGTCCAACGCACGAAGTCAGCCTCAAAACATCTTGAGTTTTGCTTCGTACTGCTGCATTTCTCTATGCATACTGAAATAAAAATGCCACCTGTGTTCCATAACTACATTTATTTCGATTCATAGTCGAACAACACTTTGTCCCTTGTATTAAATAGACATTCCTGGAAACATACATGTTTATCATTTTTGAACGATATACTATACAAATTTACAGCCTCATAAAATGTCAAACCATTACTTCTAGTAAGAACTTTGACACTAGCTAATATATCATTATAATATCGACAAAAGTTCATATTCAATATATTATATCTTCCCAACAACACTGTGGCATCCAAATGCAGGATTTCACGAATTTCGAGCTCCATCAAGTAGAAATAGATGTCATCATCTTTGGAAACTCGCACCATGTGTGATAGTGGACGATCATAAAACACTTGCTTTCAAGTGAAATCATACGTTATCTGTCATACTTTGGCGCGTGACGACAGTGAAATCGGCAGTGGGGGGTGGTTGGAAATGCTTCTTGAGCACAAGCATAGACATATTTGCCACCGCCGCCAGCTCAGTTCATAGTCAGACTTCCACGATGGAACTTGAAGCGTGCGATATTCAAGGTTTCTCCATATCCGGCGAGTTTGCAATCATAGACGGTCAGTGCACGAATCACTGCTTATTTGAACCGGGGGTTGCCGTTCTGAGCCCCAAGTGTCGCCGACAAACAGCAAGTGCGATTTTTCGTAAGGATCATCACGGAGTGCCATATTCCGCCGGGTGTTTCGACTTGGCGGAGTCCCTCACAGTGCTCCAGCCCATCACAAATGCCGACTTGGTCTTTGTCGAAGGCAGCCAAAAATATGATTTTCTCATGAGATATGTGGACACATAAACCAATGTAGTCGATATTGGGGCCACTACCAACAGCACCGTGCCAGTTTCAGTATTTGAGAAAGTGTCTCCATTGCGCCGCAGTATTCAGCGAATTTTACTGTGCCCTAAGAAATTACTTCATGGTGTGGTCATGGGTGTCGAATCAACTGATATAGTAGTGAACAATCCCACCGGCAGCAGTGCCCACATAGTCTCTATACAGCGTCACCTAGACAATCTAAAAATGTTGAAGTGCCACGTGGCCGAATATGAGCGCAAAATACAGACTTTCAAGCACTTTCAAAGTATACTTATTGATGATGATGGCAAATGGGCGTAGGTCTTTATCAACTCGAAACATTTCGAGGGCCGAAACGACAGCTTATCTCTGCCGCCGCCATTGAAGAAACGTCGTATTGATATTTAATTACTACCCCATTCCAAAAATTACAAGACAGATAAAGGGATTTCTAGGACTTTTAGGGTACAACCGAAAATTAAGGACCTTGCCAAAATCACGAAGCTATTCACAGCCTGCCTGAAAAAAGGCGCCGAAATAAAACATGATGCCGCTTTCGCCAACTGCAAAAACCCTTATCACAAGGTCATATCGGATCTGACTGTCCTGCCAATTCCGGAAATCTTCCCTACTCCAAACGAAGACAATGATGAAACATCAACTTCTAGTGAGGAATAACCAAGTCCAGAAATGCCGAGGACCCTTTACAGGAAATAAATGTCAGTGAATTCCCGATAAACGTATTCCAAAATCAATTTCTCATACCAAAATCAGTATTGCTAAAAAAAATGTATGAAAATTTACATAGTGAATGACGACATACCCATTTTTTTCAAAAATAACGACTCAAACACACCAACAGAAGTCTCAGTAACCTTATGATGTAAACTTTCATGAATTTGACATTCAAATTAATAAGATGCCATAAAAAACTTGAGGACGTCACAGACCAATCTCAAGAAGAGCTTCTAGATAGATAGATAGATAGATAGATAGATAGATAGATAGATAGGTACATAGATAGAACATTTATTGCATCAAAAGAAATTACAATTCTTATTGCAAGGGTTGGAGAGAGAACAAATATATGGGTGTAGGATTACAGCTGAGAGTAACAGGTTCGAACACAGAAATAGCGGTAGAGTATATATAAGTAAGAATACAAAAAAATTAAATAATAATAATAAACATGGTTTTATAAAAAGCTAAATGAGGGTTGAAAAGCACATTCAAAAATGACAGATTTCTGCAAGGGGCTACTAGAAAACATTTCATTCTCCGAACACAATATGTGTGTGCACAGCGAGGCAAGAGATCTGTGTCATTCATTCAAGATGAAAGACCTTAGTTTGAGAATATTTATCACAGAGTGAATCAGATTTTTTAGTTCTATTATTGTACCATAGTAATGATACTTTTGTAATTTTTTTTTTTTTGCAGATGCTCAAAGACTTTTTACACCGTTTTTTTGCAAAATTACATTCAAGATCAAACCAGGGTTTGTTCTTGAAAAGCACTCCTCTGGTGTTATGTACTTTTTTCGCCAGGCCTATATTATTAGCACCATTTCAGATAGTGCTGCAGAGATTTCTGTAAGACTCATTGACATCCTGGATAAATACTACATTAGGAGAATTCATCATTAGTGTTTTATAACTCAAACCGAGGTTTTCATTCCATGATAATTTTTTCGAAACATTTGAGAAATAATTGTCTTGCGTGTTGGGAGTAGCTGAATCTGATATTAACTGCACACATACGGGAAAATGATCTGACAAAGTAACATCACCGTTGAGTACTTCAAAGTTGTAAATGAGGTCTAGTTTGTCGTTTAGACAGAAACATAAATCGATGACGCTTGCACCTTGAGTGTTTGTAAAAGTGAAATTGGCAGGCATATCAGAGCTTATGGAGCCGTTTATCAGTGAGAAGTTATTCGAAGCCATGAACTCGACGAGTTTACGGCCTCTAATATTAATAGTTCCATCTGAACTCTGCATATCCGGAAAGAATGAAGTGTTCTTGAGTAGTTGTTCGGGGATCGTACAAATTTCGACTACTCTACAAAATAAGTCGCCTAGTATAATGAAGTTGGGGTCACAGAACTTCTCGAAAACATTGCAAATAGAGATCTGAAAAATGTCTAGAATCTCGTCTAATTTTAGTGAGGGTTTAAAACAACTTAAGCAAATAATTATCCTGAATGAATCTTGTTCGAATGAACAGATTATCCACCAGGGAAAGTATCGAGGACTTGCACTGAGTAGATCTTATTATACAAAATGGCCAGTCCCCCGCTTGCTCGTCCTCGAGACTTCTCCTTCAAAGCACGCGAACTGATAATGCCAAAGCTGTCATACAGAATACTAGGAGTTTGAAGGTCACTTGACATCCAGGTTTCGCAAAGACAAAGAAAGTCAAATTCCAGACCGCTTGTATGGAGAAAACTATCTGAATTTTTTATACCTTGAACATTCCATGAAACTAGAGTTCTGTATGGTTTTTTGAAACAGGCCAATCTGGTTTGTTCTGCTTCGTTGAATTATGTCTTGGAGAAACTTCTTCAGAACGGCCTCTTTTGTTCCTTCCAGAAGCTGTATCGACGGATTCCATAATTATGGGACGATTTTTGATAAATTTGAAAATTTGACGAACAAGTTCGTCTCTCCATTCGCTTTGCGGAGATTGAGTTCTTCATATAACTGCGACAATTCTTTCAACTGCTTCTGGGTTTTGTCATGTTTGATTTTAATATACGGGAATTTTTGTGAAATTCTTGCTTTGTATTTGAGCACGTTCCAAACTTTATTTTTTGTTGCAAACTCGACTTTAACGGGGCGATTTTTTCTTGAAACTCGTTTGCCGATTCTAGCTATATTGCTTATGGGCAGGTGAGTTGATGGAATTATACAAGACATTATATCGTTCGTTACTACCTAACAGTCTAGATCTTCTTGAATTCCAAAAATAATGACATTTTTGTCTCGTTCAATACGCATCTTGAATTCTTTGTGGATGTCCTCTTGGTTGCTTGCGTTGACTTTCATTTCGAGTATTTGTAGCTTATTACGGAAAGCAGTTGACTCAGTTTCTAATGATTGCACCTTGCTAGCGCATGCTTCTAACTTTTCGTTTTGGATCACCAGTAGGTTTCGAATGTCGGAATATCAGTCATTTTCGCAGGTCTTGCAGATTGATTTTCCAGTCTGGCAACACTGCTATGAAATACCTGATTGAATATTTTATCTTGCAAGCAGACAAGCAAAAAAGAAGGCACAGTGGAACACTACACTTCTTTTTATCACAGCACTAGGCTAGGAGATGATTGAATTATATTGAAAAAAGAACCACTTGCAGTTTTTTAAGCGCTGAGATGCCCAATTTCAGATACACAATAATAATATTATGGTACTTATAGCTAAACGATGCACTTATTCGGTATCGATATCGTTAAAACTATAACAGATTAGCCGCTTTTTGCGGGACAGAGAAAAACCGTGTGTACACGACGAGAGCTACACTCCAACTTCTAGAATACAATCATGAAACTAAAACAAACCATCGAGTAATCCAGGAAAAATGAACAAATCAAACGAAAATATTACAGGCCAAACGGTGCTAACGATGTAAGAAACTAAATAAATAAGCGTGAAATCTGCCAAAGAACAAAATATGATAAGAAGCCCACCAAAAATTTATTTTCAAATAATACCAACACCTGAAACCCTTTGAAATACATATAGATGTTTTTCAGGCTAACAACCAAACATTTTTAACAATCATGGACACTTTCTCAAAAGAGGCTCAGGCTCTTCCTCTAACCGCGGCAAATGCTATCTCTGTCATGGAGAGCATTCAAGGATTTCAAAACTTGTAAACGTGCAGAAGTAACGAATTTGATGCCTTATGCTATTTTTGGTTATAACCACTCCATACACTCTGTGATCAAACAAAAACAAAAACCAATCGATATTTTGGGAAGACACCTCGACACAAAAAAACCCTTAGATATAGATATACGAAAAACACTTCAGATTTTTGATCACATACGAAATTTCTAAAAGACAAAAAGAAAGAAGCATAAACAAGAAAAATCTTACTTGGGAAGAACCAGCAAGTTTATGAAGTTAATCGACACAACGTGAAAACACGCAGAAAAAACTAAATAATAATAATAATAGATCAAGGACTGAAATAAATAACCAATCGTAATACCTATCACAAAAACATCTTCAAGAAACCTAAAGCCACAAAACACATTTGTTTGTTACAGGAACCTCCTGCTCCTGACGATGATTCATCTGACGATTCCCAAGAAATTACAAATAATTAATACTAAGGACAACCCAGGAATATTGCCTTCTCTACTGAGGACAGCAAAAATCAAAGTAGCTACCCATACGTTTTTACATTATATTGATCTCCAAACAATATCAGATTAAATCGAAATATTAACTAAAGATATATATTACGAACAGCACTATAGACAACCTTAACTTGTTGAATCAAATTCAAATAAATGTTCCTGGTCGGTATCTAAGAACGAACAATTTATTCCACATACCTTTTAGGCGAACAAATTTGTCGTAGAATTCTCGTTTATGTACAATTGTTTGAAACACAAATAATTACAATGATGAAATTGATATTTTTTCCTCATCCCAACAAAATATTAAACGTTCTCTGAAACAACCTTTCTTGAAATGAATACAACACTTTCTTTTCATTTTCTAAAAATCGAGACTTACTCTTTGAACTCCACAGGCTATACCCAAACCATTCTGTTAAAATGGCGGTTCTGATTATAGGGGTCCTTGGTGGTATGATAGACACACTGCTCTCGAACTTGAAAATCATACCGGCTTGCCATAAAATGACAGAAATCTTAGCCGGACGAATGCAGAAGGCCGTCATCATTGGTTCACTCCGTCTGCTCAGGGCACATGATTCTCGGACCCAGTAGTTGCTCACCCCACTGACGTGTGGAGTGGCTATCTGGGTAAATGTCACCAGCGCGCCCTCCAGATCTGTCGGAGCTCCGGAGACAGGGCCCGACTGGTATAATCGAACCTTAATAATAATAATAATAATAATAATATTGGTGGAAAAATTCCCCAGTACCCACCACCATTTGGCATGAGTTTTTAACTCTTGGCTAGATGAGGAGCAGCAGATTTCGGATTGGCTTGTCGTTCTTATCCCCAAAAGCGGAGATTTGTCTGATCCAAAGAACTACAGGCCGATAACATGCTTGAATTCGTGCTATAAGATGTTTACGCGCATTTTATACGCGCGAATACTCTTCACAATGGATCCGGTGTACCAACGGATATATGAGCAAAGAGGGTCAAAGAGGAGGGTCGCTGGCTGCAAAGAGAACCTGCTCATCGACAGATGTATAACGTAGTACTGCGTACAGCATAAGCGGAACCTTTTATATTCAACTGTTAAGAGGTAGGACACTTTATTGCTATTTTAGTATTCCAAACAATAAAAATAAATATTGAGTTACAATACTTGTATTCTTTAAATTTGTGCAGTTGTAGAAAAAGTATAGTGTCCAACATGTGCGGAAAGTTACTTTTCTCACTTGTTGCATAATATCCTATTTCCTACCAAACTTTTTCATTTCAACTCCGTAGGGTTGAAATATATCCCTCTGGCTTTCTAGTTGAATCAAATTGAATGATATGCAAATTTGTTTGAATAATTGATTGGTAGGAATGATTGATTGGTCGGAAATAAACCTATTTGAAATACTTGTAATTGCTTATTACATACTCTGATGCAACATGGAGGCCGACAAAGTCCTGTCGGAAAGTGACTCTGATATAAATAGAGGAAATTATGATTTAATTAATTGTTGTCTATAAAAGTTGTGCAGAGTTAGTGTGTGTATGCATTTTTATGGATTATATCACGCGAGTTTCATAGAAAAACTTTCAATTGCCAAAATTATAGAAGGCAATGAAATATCGTGATGTGCTCAAGTGAATTCAACAAAAAAACACATGGATTACACCAAAGTGCCAATGAAAAATAATCCACTAAAAAATTTCTAGAGGAATTTGAGGATAAAGTAGTAAACAACCAGAAAACATGTCAACCTCAAAGCAACCAAAAGATAACGAACTGATGACACTTGACAGAGCACAGTCACTATCAACAACAATATGCTTCGGAGGAGGTGGAAGAAGATTATGGGTATATATCTACGGAGTCAGAAGAACTGCTAAGGAAGATGACGTCAAGAAATTTCTGGGTGGGAAACCCAGTTTCGAAGAGAACACCGTGACTGTTGAAGAATTGCCGAGTTTTCAGAAACAATTTTGAAGGTTTGTGGTTACTGCACCTATATTGAAGAAAGATGAAATGTACAAACCAAAATTCTGGACTAGAAATGTTGGAATTAAACGTTATGACTTTCAAAGCACGAAGAATTCCTTCAGCAAGAGGAAAAGTTTTCCTAATTTCACATAATGGTCATAGTGAATTCCTGAACACACCCGACGGTAGCGATGTAAGCAGCAGATATGATGCCTTTATCGGATCCCCAATCATAACAAACAATCCTGATGAACACAAGAGAACAGATAAACCAGACAAACACTGCTTAAACCTTGGACATGTCAACATACAGTGCATAAGTGATGAATTAATAAATATTGAATTGTTGGCTATAGAACATAATCTCCATGTCCCATGCATAACAGAGCACTGGGCAACAGAAGTTGAATTAAAAACCATGACTATATCTTACTATTCATTAATAAGTTATTTTTGCAGAAAACAATATTAGCACGGTGGGGTAGCAGTTCTTGTATGAAGTGAATTTTGAACATTCAGAAACCAAAAAATATCTAACACATTTCAAATCTTGCATCTTGCATGTGTTACTTTTTACAGGCCATCATCAGGTTATATCGATGATTTTAATATAAACTCAACATCAGTCTTAGAACAAACTACCAAAAATAGTATCCTCTGTGGTGACCTCAACATAGTGAACCTTTATAATAAAATGGATGGGGTATTACTCATGGATATATTCATAGTTCCAAACTCACTTTATGTTTAAAAGAACCAACTTGAATTGTGACGAATAAAAATAATCACACCTCGAGAACAGCTATAAACTATCTCGTCACAAACATAAGTTATAATGACTGCGGAGTTGTTTTTGAGATTTAGGTCTCAGATTTAAAAAAATATATTTCTTGAAAGCCAACTTTCGCCAATTTATTTTGATATATTCAAGGCACTTCGAATGCACATCAGTTGGTTACTATTTTATTTTAATTTTAACGTGTTTCCGTATTGTGTTTGTTGTTCTAAGCTGAATTTTATATGTATATCTGTCGAGACAGAAACCTGTTATGGTAAAAATATTAAATTGTAAATCATCCCCATTTATCTTACGGTGTCCTGAAGGTGTCAAAATAATTTGACGAAATGTTGGTTTTCAAGAAATATCCTTTTCTTTAATCTGAAATCTAAATCCTGAAAACAAATCTCCAGTTATCATCAGAAAGGCCGTAAACAAATTGCAATAAGTAAAGATATGTAACCTAACCGATTATCTAGTACAAAAAAAATGTGGATACATAGAAATAAATACACGAGATATGGATGTATTATTCTGTACTAGACAATTTACCAATGGAAATGGAATGGGATGGAAAATTTGGTGGGACTCTGTCTAATTGAAAACATCGACGAAGCATTTTGGAGATTTGTCGAGTTGTTCATTAATTGCCTCGATCGCACCTGTCCACTTATCGCAAAAAAATATGAAAAAAAAGGAAATATAACTAGTTTTGAAAATTGGCTGACTGAAGATCCAGAGTACAAAGCAAAAAACTCTAAGACTTATTCTGGTTGGCAAACCAACTAAACAACTTGAAGATCATGGATTGTTAACGGAATATAAGAACAAAAAAAATTACTCTATTTATAGGCTCTGCATCAAACAGTTCAAGGGAGATCTGGAAGCTTCTCAATCAACAACTCGGCAAAAATCCCTAACATAGTGTTGCAACTTCAATAATCAACAATGTAGTGTCAACTGATATAAAAACTATTGCTAAACATCTTGGAGACTTCTTCTCTAGTTCTGTGGAAAATAAAATAGCTGAACACCACAGCAAGAATGGTTACCTAAACATTGTACATCAAGCACCTTCAATGAACACTCCCTCTTCAAATTCTAGAACCTACCATACCCAAAGAAGTCATGGAAGTTATATATAACCTAAAAGATAAACCCTGCACCGGTAAATGAAGTAGTAAAATCGATAATGTTGAAGTACCCTTCTCTCCGAATATTTCCACCATGTGGAAAATATGAGGCAAAAATCTTCCCTGGCTAATACCACGATGGACATTGAAATTGATACTCTCCGGCAAAAATTCTCGAACTCTGTTCACTTCCTGGTGTCTTTGCTACGAGGATTTCTTATTGGTTTCACCGCGGGTGGCGCTGCGACTGACTTTCACTGTAAGTCGCTGCTTCATTTGTGAGGAAATATTGGTTATACAGTGGATTATAATTTATTGGGCTGGGGCAGGACGACCTAATGTTGTTCGACCTATCTTGTCACTGACGAGCGGCAAAAACCGCGAAACGCGTCTGCAGATGGTCTTCTCCAGCCAAATGAAGGATAATTTGCTGTATAATTATAATAAGTGATTGCAACTGAGTCTTCTTGGAAGAACGTTGCACAAATATCTGTCAGATGTAATGCAATGTCCGTTGTGGTAGCAGGGAAGAAGTTGTTTTCTGTCAGATTTTTCCCTCATATGCTCCTCATTGTGGAAATATGTGGAGAGAAGGGTACTTCGACATTGTCGATTTTACTATTTCATTTATTTGATACTCTCCGGCAAAAATTCTCGAACCCTGTACCGGTACAGACGAAATTCCAACCAATTCTGTGAAATTTCCATGTAAAATTATATTCTTGCATTTCTCATACAAAAAGTTTTGAAGGCGCTATTTTTCCAAATATTCTGAAAACCGCAGTAGTTTTACCTATATTCAAGAAGGGTGATTCGCTTGATAGCGAAAATCAGACAAATCTATATTTCATATATTTTATTCAATATCATCAAAAAACTATTGATGATAAGATTAACAAGTTTCCTTAACAAGTTCTATTTAATAACAAAATATTAGCATGGATTTCAACAAAACAAATCTGTCAAAACAGCTATGGTACAGCTCTTACAATTTATCTACAATGGGATCGATAAAATTAACCATGTAGTAAGAATGTTCTTTGTTATGACCAAAGCATTCAAAACACTTATAATTGAATTTATCATTTATAAGCTTGAAAAGCTGGGGATCAAGGATATTCCACTAGACTTCATTAAATCCTTCTTGAACGAACACAAAGATCACAATACTTCCGAAGATTACGAAATTATTTGTGGTATCCCACAAGGTTCTGTTTCGGGTCCATTTATATTTTCACTATTTGTGAATGATCTACTATACCTTATTAAGGAGGAACAGATCGTTATGTATGCTGATGATTACACGCTGATCCTATCGGGACAGTGCGCGAAGTAGCTTGAAATAAAAATAAACATAATCCTGGCAATATACCAAGATTGGTGCTGTAAAAATGCGTTTTTCTTGGAAATGGGAAAACGGAATGGATTTATTTTTCATGAAAAAATAAAAACCACCTGATAACGAACACATTACCATCATTGATAATAATCTATTTTGGGACCTTCAAATTAACCAAGTGTGTAATAAACTAAATAATGCATACTGCTATTCGTCAGCTGAAAAGTATGTTCAATTCAAAATACCTGATAAATGTGTACTATGCTCTTGCATTCTCGCATTTATGATATAATATTATTACCTGGGGTACGGCAATTGGAAGAAATCAAGTGT
The DNA here is from genome assembly GCA_958298965.1 of Chrysolina haemoptera. Classification (NCBI taxonomy): domain Eukaryota; kingdom Metazoa; phylum Arthropoda; class Insecta; order Coleoptera; family Chrysomelidae; genus Chrysolina; species Chrysolina haemoptera. Next base: position 16,993,009 of record OY282594.1, read on the forward strand.
TTGTGCTGCAAAAATATTCAACCTGAACCCTATTTTACTAATAATCATATACACTGACGGTCCATTGCATTTATATCTACTGCTCAGTTGAATACATAAATAGGACTCTCAAGTGAATCAACCAAATTGTGTACAAAACACGAGGCAAGATAACACACAATACACAACTCCGTCTCATGCGATAAATCTCCCCAACATGCTGGTATTGAATTATAAAATAAACTACCTGTTGAAATCAGAAATACTAAAACCAGTGGGAAATTTTAACAAGACCTTAAATAATTTCTAATTGAAAATGCCTTCTACTCTGTGGAAGAATTCATAAATTTCGACTGCTATGGTCATTAACCACATGTATTCTGGGTAGGCTCCGTTACTAACTCTTTACGTCACTTTAGGAGCAGCACTGTTCATTTTCAACAAAACAGTGAATCAGTCGGCAACGAGATTCAATTATTCAGAAGCTGCATCAAATACCAATCTGATTTTGTCTAGTATGTTCGGGTTCCCAACAGAGAGATGTGGAAGATACCAGGTTCTAGTAGATTCTTGTTTAGCTTCTTTGGGGTTTAGTTTCGAAAAGTACAATTTCTCTTCATAATACTTGATTTTGGAACAATACTCTTTCGCATAATTTTCATTAATTTTGCATTTTTTTCTACAAATTCCAGTTTTTGCATCATTTCATATTTACTTTCTGGTAGTTGTATATTTAAATTTTTCCACAGAAGTCCTATCTTGTATCTACTTCTAATATATTTCACAGTTTTGTGCATCACTTCCCGATGTACAGGAAATATATAGCGTATACTTTGCTTCGCTATCGCTATACGAAATAAGTTACAGAGTTCCACCCCTGGTTGTGTAACAAGCTTTCTCCAGAACTCTGGGTGTGAGAACTCGAACCACGTTCAAATGGAGAGGATCAACTTAAGTTGCTGCTCTCCACAGACCCTTATACCTCCAGTTTTAAAAATGCTCTATAGGCTGTAGTGTCGCCAAGTGCAACTGCAAGAAGGCATTTCATTGAGGATGAGGACTACGATATTTTTCTAATCAACAGCGATGCTACCGAATCCTACGACTGAATTTATGAAGACAAAGAACCTGGTGATGACCTTTTCTCGGTACCATCTAGGTAAAAAAATTCCAGAAACAGTTTTGAATATGCTTTTGAAAATGCACCAAATGCTGTAGTGCCACCGACTAAAGTTACAAGAAGGCTGGATATGAACTGCTCCTTTACATGCTACCACTACCTGAACAGTAATATTTTCATTGAGGAAGAGAACTTCGATATTTTCCTGATCAGCAGCGAAGCCTCAGATGCCTTTACCAAATTCATGAAACCAACATCCTGGTTCAAAAGCTCCAAGAGATTGGGAAACAATATTTTTCAAACGATTTCTTCCGTTTTTCCTTTTATGTCACTGATCTAATATTACTTTCATATTATACAGGGTATCCCAGAATAATAGAAACAAAACAAAAATGATAGAAACTTCCACTCCATTTTGAGGCTGAAAGTTCCTGAAGACATCATATCCTCTAAGAGAAAATATAAATAAAAATACTTTTCTCTATGCCCTGCGGCTCTCTTTTTTTTCATAACAGAATTTCATTCAATTCGCTTGAAAAAAGGGCTTGTATCATTTTTGAGACTTTGAACTGAAGAATGAGGACACATCTGCGTGAAGCATTTTCTCCTCAATTCTCAATTCCTGAGTTGTTCGAATCAAACACTCTTCAAACCAATTTCAATTTTATCCATGATTTTTTTTGCTGCTATTTCCTTCAACATTTGTTGAAATATGTTTGTACTGATTCCCCCAGTTCACTTGCATTTTTACTGAATCTCTGAAGGCATTTATCAATAGTAGCCTGTATTTCATAAATTTCAGAAAAACAAATAACTTACAAGATTCTGTTTTCCTAGAAGGAGCTGCAAAAACGGCACTTATTATAAGTGGGACCAACCAAAATTTCATACATTTCATTTTGACAATTTTCCGAACAAGAAAACTCTGAAATATGAAATATAATGAACAATTCACCTTTTATAAACTGCTGATAAAATGAACAACGTAATATTGTACTTCGGCTCATTAATGTCACATATACTCGTAATGACCATTTTGATACATCAGTAAAATTAAAAGTAGATGTACATTACTCATTATATACTATTTATAAGGACTTTCTTCATGATCATTTTATATGGAATTCGACAATTTTGACAAAACGACTAGGCACACCTAAGGGGGATTCTAGTTATCGATAGAATTTGCTGAAATTTGGTTTGTTATACCTAAGGTTTATGAGATTTATGAATGCATTCTACGCGACCACAATAGCAATTGCATCAGTTGATATACAGGGTGTAATAGAGAATAAAAGGGGTTTTCTAGAGATCAATTAAATTTGCTGATTTTGGTATGTTACACCTGACTTATATTAGATTTACAATTCACGATGCCAATTGCATTAGTTGATATACAGGGTTTGATAGACACTTTACCCACCAAGCAAGGAGAACTTGCCTAGGGTTTTCAAAAACCTATCAAGAGCAACTGTAAAGTTGTTACATTCATTGCAGCCAACGTTCAGCAACTGTCCTGCAAATAGCAGATCTTCCCCCTCATAACATTGCATTTGTAAGGGTTTCAATTCCAAACTTCTCAACAATTTGATTGATTTTGATATAGACTTCCAGTACAGCTAATAAATATTTGTTAACTTACCACGAATTTTTTAATTTTGCCATGACTTTGTGGTAAGGTTACAAACGCAAATTGCCAGTATATAAATATTTGCAAATTTGCTTGAAGTGTGCTCACTCTTGTTGTGAATTTACAGTATGGTTACAAACGCTAACTTACAGTAGAGCAACAAATGCTTTCTTGTTTGAAAGTAATATTTGAAATCCTCTGGTAACTTCAGTTTACTGTTATAGCTCTGGAGACAGACACAGAGAAAAAATTTGCACATATTTCTACAAAGCTAGTTTGTCAGTTTATTGTTTTGACGTAACAAGTAAATAAAATGGGAGTCTACCACCCCAATGATTGCGTTCATATACGATTAGTTTGAAAAAGTTTGCCCCACTTGGGAGCTTTTTTATTATGAGTTTGTCAGAAAATTTTATCCATTATAGAAATCTGTGCATTGTAAAATGATTGCATATGAGTTGTCAGAATTTTAAATTTGCAAACAGTGTACAGGGTAGAATGAAAAATTGGAATTTTGATCAAGTGTTAAATACGCTTATTTTTGACATTATCAGAAAAGTTTATGCAAAAAGACTGTAGAGAATATTGAGAGAATATTGAAAACAATATTCAAATTTGTAATAACAGCCAGGGTAGCTCACCCACTGAGCACGGTAAATTAAACAATTTTACCGTAAGTTTACTAAAAGCATCATTGGAAAACTTGTTTATGCAACCATTTCGAATATTTTTTGTCAAGAATAATTTGGAAACATCCCAGTTAATACTTAATGTGTTTTGCTATTCGTTGTATTGTATGGTTTGTGTAAATTTGTGCTCATTGGAAATGGCCAAACGTAAGTTTGATTTGGATGTGGAAGCAGACAGAGTATTAGCATTGCGTTATTGTGATGAACTAGACAGTGACGAGAATAATGAAATTTCAGAAGATAATATGTCGGTGGCTTCGGAAGAAGATGATTGTGTTGAATTCATTCAGGAAGTTGATGATGTTATTTCTACGGATGAGGTACCAATATTTCTAATTTAGTGATTTGAATTTAAAAATATTCGTTGCGTTTTATTTCCAGGATAGTGACGTAGAAACTTTAGCAAAATTGCGGCCAAATATTTGAGCAATCCGTCCTATATATTCAAAAACAAAACTGTCTGGAATCTGGACCCGGCGGTTGGACGCCTACCTCGACAGAATACTGTGAGAATTCCTAGCGGCCTAACTACCGCTTCAGAAAATATTTCTGATTTAAACAGATGTTTCAAACTTTCTATTTGTGATGCCATGGTCGATAAAATAGTACAGTTTACCAACCAAAAAGCTGTTAGCATGTACGAGGCGAGGAACGAAAAATATCCTAATAAGCAGAAAAAAGTATGGATACCTGTAGATAAAACCGAGAAGTATGCTGTAATAGGTCTTTTGATAACTGCTGGTGCGCTGAAAACTAATAGGGAACCATGTGAGTTTTTGTGGTCTAAAAACCCTTTATACTGTAGACCAATATTTACCGCTACAATGGTACGCACTAGATTCAGTGAGATCCTATCTTATATGCGGTTTGACGATCTTACCACAAGAACTGTTTGCAGGCAACACGACAAACTTGCAGCAATAAGAGACATTTTTGAGATGTTTGTTGAGCATTGTAAATAAAATTATTTACATAGTTCTCACCTTACTGTTGATGAGCAGCTCGTCGGCTTTCGGGGGAAATGCCCTTTCAGGGTATACATGAAATCGAAACCAGCCAAATATGGCATAAAAATATGGGCAATGGTTGACTGTGCGATAACATATGCCTGGAATCTCCAAATTTATTCAGGCAAAGAGGGTAATATTCCAGAGAAGCAACAAGGGAAAAGAGTTGTCCTTGACTTGGTACAGGTTATTCAACGTGGTTGTGGAATTACCACGGACAATTTTTTTACTAGTGTGCCGCTCGCCAAGGAACTATATGAACGCGGTATAATACTTTGTGGAACATTGAGGAAAAACAAAGCCGATATTCCTACCGCGCTTTTACCCAATCGCAGCAGAGTAGAGAAAAGTTCTTTATTTGGATTCAACACATATATGACTCTTACCTCGTATGTGAAAAAAAAAATAATGCTGTAATTTTATTGAGCACCGAACATCATGACAGGGCCATAAGTGGAATAGAACATGACTTCAAACCAGACATGATACTCCATTACAATAATACAAAAGGAGCGGTAGACACTATGGATAAATTGGTTAATGAGTACAGCGTAAAAAGGGGCACCAAAAGATATCCATACTTTTCTAAAACATTATTGATATAGCTGGCGTAAATTCATATTCACTATGGACAAAAAAGTTTCCAGACTGGAAAAAAAATTAAAACGACAAAAGAAGATTGTTTTTACTTGACTTAGGACTTGCCCTTATAAAAGCGCACATAGCCAGAAGAATGACAAATCTAAATGGTATACCAAAAAGAGTAGTAGATGCTATGAGTCAAGTGCTACTTCAAGAAAACGCACCTATTACTCCAGAACGATCATTTGGACGCTGCCGTTATTGCCCAAGAAAGGATGTGTGTCGGCTCTATTGTGAAAAGTGCAATAATTTTTTTTGTAAAAATCATGGCCATCAGAAAAAAATCAATTATTGCAATAGGTGCGATGAAAATGGAAGTTAAAATTGAGTTCATTTATTCTGATGTATAAAAATAACATTACTTTAAATGAATTTTGAACTAATATTTAGCATTTCTTTATGTGTAGCAGGATTTTCAAATCCAAACTTGAAAAAAAGCAAGGGGTTCAATATGTACCCCTTGGTACTCCGCGATCGTTCAAAAGGTTGGTAGCGGAAAGTTTAAACAAACATTGAATAACTATTACATTCACAAGCTGATGCTAATAGGTTTACCTACCTTTCTACTGAAATACAATTTGAAAAGTGCATATTGTCACTTCCTCTGCCTGTTAGTTAGAATCAGTAGGTATAATACGTACCGCCTGCTGAGGAATGAAAGCAGTGGTCAATACACATTTCTTTATTATAACATGCGAGATAATTTTGAAATATCTCTAAATAAACATTTGAAATCATCACATGAGAGAACTCCGTTTTCTAGGCAAAAAGGTAGACGGACTTTGTTTGAATTCACGAAAAAAAAAACAAAAAAACAATAACGTAGACACAAAGTGTACAGAACTGTTTCAATTCCATCACCAGTGATTCAAATTTGGCACCGCTCACTCTGCACACCCTGCCGATCACATAACTTTTGATCGAGACCGTTCGCTTCAAATCGTTTGTCGCACTTCACAGTACAGTGGTATAGCAGCGAGGATACGACTGGCAGAGATAGAGTTATATGGGGTAGTGTCGATTAGTCGAACAGGACACCGATACGAAGTCGAAATTCAAATCAAATCAGGCAGGTGAGTAGTATGTCTATACAACTATCGCCTCATTTTCGTGACATAACCTCACTTTTCGACTTCAGTGTGGTAGCGATTTGCGGGGCCCCCATCGAGTTTTCGACGAAGTTCTGGTGACACAGGCTGGGGGCCCCACCGGAGAACGTCCGCACAGAAGAGGGGGCGCGCTAGAGCACAAGGGGGCCGAGATTTCGTCAATTAAAATTCGTGAGACCATAGTTGTATAGATTTGGGTAACTGGGATCGGCTGAGGGAAAGTGCGGGGGGCTGGGGGCAATGACGAGAAACGTTCTTAGAGAAGATGAGGCGCGCTTGAGCCTCAGGGGCCAAGATATTTCAATATTTGTTTTTGGTAAACTTTATTGTTGTTGACGCTGCCACTGGTGAGACTCCGCCACTGGTAGTTGTTTACGTCGCTGGGTTTGTTGACATAAGCATGACGTTACACACGAAGGAGAGTGCACGTGCACTGGACTCCTTGGAAATAGCGTGAGAACCATAACGGAAACGACGTAGTATGTTGGAGCCATGTGCAATGGAAACGGATATTGATAAACATGATGAAATTCCAGGATTTTGGAGTTTGTTCCAAGGCTCAGTGTGTATTGGGTCGGAAATAAGAAATGTTTGGCATCTCACTTCAAGTCATGCCTTATTATGTCTGTCTGTGTCGAATGTCAAATGACGCGGTTAGCTGCGGGCGGGTGGGCTGGAGAGGAAGGGGATTCAAGAGTCAAGGTTATTCGGCGGCGGCGAAACGACGAGAAATATATGTCGGAATTTGAATGAAACGCAACATTGGGAGATTTTTCCAAGGTTATTCGTTTGTCACGTAGCTCGACTCGAGATAGTTGAATAAAACACTAACAAATTCCATGAAATGGTTCACAGTGTGTTGGGTCGGAAATGAGACATGTTTGGCATCTCACTTCAACTCATGCCTTATTATGTCTGTCTTTGTCGAATGTCGAATGACGCGGTTAGCTGCGAGTGGGGTGAAGGGAAGAGGGGATTCAAGCTAGATATTGAAGAGAGTGCGCTGCAGCGGCAGCGTCCAGTTTGAAGAAAGCGCGCTTAGAGTTCAGACGTACCTGCTGTTGCTCAGTGAAATTGTACTTGTGATTTTGCCGGCACATAGAGTGATTATATGCATGTGTATGTGTGGATAGAAATCGTTTAGGCGTTTTTATACTGTTCATTTGGCTTTGCGATTTTTTTTGTGAAGTGTTGATTCCATATATACAGCATGTGTGGAACAAAGTAGTGTCAAAGCATATATGCAGTGCGTATTAAAAAAAGGTTCGTATTTCCATTTCATATACAGCGTCAATGAAAAAATATATTGTTTGAATATTTGACTGAAGTATTTCGCTCTTTCGCAGATGTTTCACATCGCTGAAATTACCAAGGTTGGTTTGGCCTACAGCAAGGAAATGAAGAAGTTGACCGAGTTACCGTTGGATGAGCCCCAATTGAAATTAGACGCTGAGGTGAAAATCACTAGATTCGGAGAGGCAATCTTTGTCGAGTTGGCAGATTACAAAGTATTCCTGCCAAACAGAGCTACCGCTGCCCTCAAGACCAACTTGAAGAAATTGACTCAGCACGTATTCATCTACAGGAGCGAACACAAGTCTGGCTAGCAGCAGCAACCGCAGCAGCTGTTCGAAATAGCCAGGGCGTAGTGCTCCTTTTCCACGCACACAAAGATCGAACGAAGATCATTATAAGTTTCTGGGTTTCTTATTTTTGGTAGAGGAATGATCTTTGCTCTTTTGCAAGAGTCAGGAAAAACATTTTTCTCTAGACAAACATTCATTATATGTCTGATTATTGAAATTAAAAATGGACAACATAGCAGAATTATAGTTATATTCATATCATCAGTACCAGTTGCTTTTGTTTTTATATTATGAATAATTTCACTAATAGTCTCATTGCTTACAGGATTGAAGGTTATTAAAGAAGATATTCCATCTTTCACATTGTTGGAATAGAAGTCGATCAATTCTTGATTAGGTGGAGAGTTGTTGAGTAATGGATTAACTAGGAAATCATTGAAATCATTTGCCTTGCGTAGATGCTCAGGAATGGTATTAGTTTTACATTTAGTAACTTGAATTTTTTTAGTTCACACCATTTTTCCCCTGCGAGGTTTTACTCGTTATGCAGACGCAGATTCTCGACATTTGGCCACTGCCGAATGGACGTATCCAGGTGGAGCTATTCGCATCGCCAACGACATCTCGTTCGTCATGTGGATTCCGCTTAAGCATCTGTTTGGCATATTCCACGACTACAGATATGCCACAATCGGACGACAGTGCATCCGTTTGGTGAGAAGCAGAAACGCCAGCAACTGCATGGTTATAGAAGTAGAGCCGCCATCTCCGTTATCGATTGCTCACGGAGAGCGGAATTCATGAAATCGTCCACCGTCGATGTCAATCTTGACATAGAAGTCACAGTTGGGTTTCCAGCCAATAGTCGTGCAGAACACTTGCCTTTGAGTGAGATCATACGTCGTCTATCATAAGACAAAACACTTGCCTTCAAGTGATATCATACTTCATCTGTCATCTGTCAAAACAGTGAAATCGGCGGTAGAGTGGGCGGGTGGCTAAATGCACCTAAGAGGAAGCAAAAACCAAAACAAACTAAAGAGAGTGGTGGGAAGAATCCTCCCTCCGCACAAGCATAGACAGGTTTCCATCGCTGCCGTCGCAGTTCACAGTCAGACTTCCACGATTAAACTTGTAGCGTGCGATATTCAAGATTTTACCATAGCCGGCGAGTTCCAACCAGATGAACTCGCAATCGCCGACGGTCAGTGCACGAATCATTGTGTTTTCAAACCCGAAATGCCGTTTCGAACCCTAAGTGCCGCTGACAAACAGCAAGTGCGATACCTCAAAAGAAATCAGCACGGAGTGTCATATTCCGTCAGTGTATCGACTTGGCGGAGTCCCTCGCAAAAGTGCTCCAGCCCATCGCATTGGTTAATGTCAAAGGCAGCCAAAAATATGATTTTCTCATGAGGTATGTGGACACATCAACCTCCAGCAAAAAACCCCATATAGTCGATATTGGGGCCACAACCACCAACAACACGGGGCCCGTTCCAGTATTTGAGAAAGTGTCTCCGCTGTGCCTCCAGCATACCGCCGCAGTATCCAACGGAATTCATTGTGCCCTGAGACATTGCTTCACGGTATGGATCTCGAATCAATTGATAGGGTAGTGAGTGACTCAGTCGGCAGCAGCAGCAGCAGTGCCACCAGAGACTCTATACAGTGTCACCTAGACAATCTAAGAATGTTAAAGTATCATAACATACACATTGATGATGGCAAATGGGCGCAGGTCGTCACCAACTCGAAGCATTTTGAGGGCCAAAATGACAGATCATCGCCGTCGCCGCTGCAGAAGAAACGACGTTTTAATATTCAAATTTTTGACATGTATAGTAATTATTATTATGTATCAATAGATGTATTAAACGAATTTTCTAGGATTTTATTTTGTCGGATGAATGAGAGAGAGAGAGACAGTATATTCTTCCATCTTATATCAGTGCGCGCCTTTCTTCGCAAAAATAATATAATAATAATAATAATAATAAAGGTCTTTATTTCCCATCAGCTAAATGAAAAAAAACAGAAAAGAAACAGGAAGTACAAGTTTCAATATGAAAATACAATGATGAGAAAAGGCCGGAGATCAGATAAGCTTCAAGCAGCCCCTGTTATTATTCCCAAGCCGAACAGATAAAAAAAAACATATTGTATATTCTAGCAGAGATAGCAGCAGTGTTAAATGCTAAGTACCTCCAAATGTTAGTTATTAGAGACCTAAGTATAGACATATATTGAGGATAAATCATCAAATATTATAATAACAGTAATAATAATAATAATAATATGAGTGCGACCGAGGTAGCGCAGTGGCCAAAGCGCTCGGCTCGTGGTCCAAGGGTCGTGAGTTCGATTCTCCAATGAACCAGACTTTTTTTCGTTAGAAATTAATTCTGGGTTATTGAAGAATACCTTTCCCACGTTTCATGATTGACGGGACTACGAATAATCATGCTGCTTCTAAGGTGGCGTATGGAGTTAGTAACAAGGCCTATCCAGAACACGTGGCTAATGACCATAGTAGTCGATGCCAACACACCAAAGAAAAAAAAATAATAATAATATGAATAATGCCAACATTAGAAGAATATAGATATAGAAAGACAGGGCGAAACCTGAGCTCAACAACATTTTTATTGCTGAAGGAGATAGTTTTTATAATGTTTTTTGAATAGTTTGATATTCTTGGACTTCATATTTATCGGAATTGCATTATATATTTTGGATGCTTGATAAGAGAAAGACTTTTTGAATTGTTCAGTACGATGATGTGGTGGAGTTATAGTACCCTTAAATCTTATGTTTATATGGTGGACGTCATCCCTGAATGTTATTTTCTCCATCAAGTATGGAGGTTTTTTATTAGTAAGTATCCTTTTTATCAGACATCCATAATGCAATAAGCGTCTTCGTTTCATGTCCAGCTATTTCAAATCACGCAGTTTGTGTGAGACTCTTTGTCGACGCCTTATTCCGAATATCAGTTGTATGCAAGACTTTTGCATGACCTGTATGCGTTGTTGTAGTACGGAAGATATGCACGGTCCATATATAGTATCCGCGTAGTTGTATTTTGATAGAATCGAAGCTTCACAAAGTAAGGATTTTGAATTTTTGTCAAGATATTGTCTGTTACTGTATATCAACTTAAGGTTCATGAATGCTGATCTTTGTAAACTGTTAATGTGCGATGAAAATTTCAGATCGTTGTCAAATATGACTCCCAAATTTTTTGCAGAGTTAGATGGCTTGACGGTATGACCGTCAACTTCTAGTGTGATTCCTTTTTCTAAAATTTCTCGATGCACCGATGGACTGAAAATGAGAACCGAGGTTTTATTGGCATTAATTAGTAGGGAATGCTTACGAGAAACTTCAACAATTTTTCCAATATCAGAATTGACCTCTTCCGCAAGTTACAGTTCGATAACCCCTTACATCAGCAGGTTATTGTTCGATGACCCATGGACGACAGCACTAAATTATTGCCGACTTTGCAGATGTCATCAATAATTTTTAATATAAATACATGCATGTAATTGTAATAGTTCAGTACTAATATTTTATACTTATAAGTTGTTACTCTGTTCAAATAAAAAGTTTTTAAAAACCCTTTTGTGTGAACGAGAAATATAATTCGCAGCATGTGCGACATTTGCTGGGTCGAAAACCCTGTAGATCTGAGTGTCATCAGCGTAGAGACAGATTTGGCAGTACCTGACAGCACTCGGGAAGTTTGCAGTATATGAAGTGAAGAGAAGTGGTCCAAGATTGAAATAAGTTCGAAAAATATACGAGAGAGACAGTTCGTCACACATATGAAATTCCTCTGAGAGTGTGTCGGTGAGTTGTACGCACTGATAAATATGTGCGTATTTTTTTCCCATATATTGACATGCGCAATGTTTATCAGTGTACTCTGAACTACCGTCATTTTTCTTTTTCTCTGCGTGTGTGAGTGAGTCGTACACTGATGAATATATGTGCGAATTTTTTTTTTTTCTATATATCATGTGACATGTGCAATGTTCATCAGTGTACTCCGAATTACCGCCATGCTGACAGGCAACGTAATTTTGACAATTTTGGTGTGACCACACTTTTCAAAATGGTAGAACGTTGTGGTGACCACAATTAATATTGTTTCCTCTCTTGTTGACGTAAGATAAACACACTATTTTTTTCTTCAACGAGTGGTTTCAAATGAGAGTTGAACAACCAATATTTTCTGCGGTGAGGTAGATGACAAATGATAGGTAAGGTTGGTTCGTCTTGGTTAGATCAGACGAAATTCATTGGTATGCTCTACGCAAGGTAAGTACAAATTTTATCGGGGGACGCTATGCCTATATAAGGTTAGTTCATTCAGGTTAGATCAGACGCAATTTTGACTCATTTTTCCACCGCACGTTAGACAAGCAGCAGGTTTTCTGTCAAATGATATGTTGGTACACCTGGTATAGCGCTCGCTATGTTTTTGTGTGAGGAAGTTTTTGAGACACCTTATACAATGAGCCATGCTGTGCGCAGACCAATCAAACTCCGATATGGATTTTTCAAATGACTGATGATAGGTAATTGGAGCGACTCTGACAATTGAAGGTTAGTTCGTTCTGGTCGGATCATCCAAAATTTATTGGGTTTTTTGTGGTGCAAACTGCGGTTCGCGTGAAACCGTGGAACGTAGGTAACTGCGGTGTCATATATTTTTCTCTTATTGAACAATCTATCTTCGAAATCTGAATATTTCAATACAAATTTGTCTTTTATGATAAATAATAATTTCAAATTTGTCTTACAGACTACATCTTTTAGAAAATACATTTTGAGATATTAGACACTCTGTATTGTCAACAAGTTGGCTAAAAATTGTTCAGATTGAAAGATATGAAATTATCGAGTGTTGGCCAAAGATTTCCTGCGTAAACCCCGACATCACAGAATACTTTATGTTGATATTGTCGGCATAAACAGCCAACTCAACAAGTCACACTTTCGTTGTTGTGTGGTGTATGTGATTTACTACCCTCCAAAAATATATCAGGTAAGTGAGTTTTATTTAATCATTGGGTGAAATTTGTGATAATGTGTTGAATGAACAGCTTCATGGTAATTGTTTTCTCGAAAAACACGCGGAAAATAGTTGAAAACCCCATTTTCCAATCAACATTATTTTTTTTTCGATTAAAATCAATAGTATAAGAAATAGTTCAAAATAACAGAAAATAACAACTTAGGAACTTGTGTTTTACAAAAAGATATCTCCCAAACGAACTATGGACCTCTAAATTAATTCATTAATGAACGGTTGAAAATATAAAAATATGAACTGTAAGCAAAATCTCGAAAAAACAGTACAAGAAAACAGAGATAATAAAATTATTTGGATGAAAATGTGAATTTTCAGTTAAGGCATTATCACTATCAGATGAAGTTCGACGGCTAAAGTGCCTTTTTTTAGCAGCGAGAAGTGGTTGTTTTACTTTGATATATTTGGGTAGGAATATTTTCTCTCCTTTTATTATTATTATTACCAGTTATATTTTTTAAATTTTCAATAATGTTTTGAATTGTTGAATTTAAGACGTGGTATTCCTAGCACGTTCTCAGGTTATCGGATAAAAATCTGTAGTCTGAAAGATTTGAACCTATACCACTAACACCTCATCAATGGTTTTGTTTGAATTGTTTGAATATATTATTTTAATAAATTTCCTATGCATTGATGTTTTTTTCAATTTTATTGTATGCATTGTCTAATCATAGTGGAACTACCTACAGCGGACACTACACAGCCTACTGTAGACATCCGAATGCGAACACGTGGCATGAATATAATGATTCATATGTAACCCCAATTTCATCTCAATTTCTCATAAGCGAAGATGCCTATGTTCTCTTCTATGAGCAGAAAGGCACTACACATCTTTTAGATTATACTTAGTTTTATTTTATGTTTCATTTGTATTTTACATTATATTCTATTTTTACTCATTAATTATATTGAAGTATGTTAATTTCTCAAATTGGTTGAATAAATAAAGTTCTTGTAAACCATACTTATTCGTAACGATAGACACGACAAGAACGTTGCAACACTACGTCTATCGGAATTGGATTGGAAAAAGGATAGGTTAGGTATGTTAGGAAAAAATTATTTATTTTTTATTAACAATATATGTCCTTGCTTAACAACCAATCAGTGGATTTCAAATTTTGAAATTCAGCCAATAGAATCGGAACTACAGTGAAAATATAGCTTGTCGCTGTATTTTCACGGTGATAAACCTGCTTAGTTTTTGTTTCACTATCTGTCAAGTGGAAATAATGATTTAAATTATAAACGTCAAATTTATGTGTTTTGACTAGTTATCTTTATTTATCAATATGAGCGATCGGTGGGGACAAATGTCCATTGATATCATATATGAGGCTGTGGAAAAGAGTATTCCGTTGAATACGGCTAGAAGTAAAGTATCAATTACCAGGTGACACGATTTTTCTTTATTTCAAATCGATATATTGTCGTCCTAAATATAATTCGTGGTATGATTGAAAACCTATAACTTTTTGGAATATCAATTCATTGGCAATCCCAATGCAAGAAAATTGGGATTGCAATTCATTAATATTCCAAAAAATTATCGGTAATAATCACATCACTTATTATATTTCCCCTGAAAATATTTATTCTTCATGGAATTTTTTGTTAGGAGTTGAAGAAATCAACAAACAAGTTTTATTCTTTCAATGCCTCTTTTGAATTTGTATATTTTTAAATCTAACAACACGTTAAATGTATTGGGTCTTTTGTTCTTTCAGTGTCTATGATTTTTCAGTAGGGTGTATATTATCATAATTCAAGGTGATTCCTTTTGCTTCAATTATTTTAATAAATTTTACTTTTCAACGTGGAATATACACGGTATGCATATTATTTCGGTCCCCTAAATACAAAGTCCGTTATCTAACTACCCTCTCCGTACTCTTTCAATTCGTCCGTCATTTCACCTAGAAAACTACCTATAGCAACGTCATATTGACCAGGTCGCGAAATATAAATGACAGAGTCTGTATCGTGCTACAATACCTTATCATTCATTTTTCCAAATAACTATACAGTTTGAACCTAGCTTGGGCCGTGGTATATGCAGCTAAAACTACTTTTACTGTTGGAAGGGTAGTATAAGATTCTTCTTTAAATTCCCAATTATCAATTAAGGCGTTTTCATTGACAAAAAATAAGCTATTTACTATAGCGAAAGGACGTGATAAAATAACGAAGAACTGTCAGTCACAACCGAAGTTTTCTGCATATTTTCTCTCTGTTTCAACTAATGAAATAATAATAATAATAATAATAATACTCCCTCATGAACACTCGTAGAGTGTACCTAAAGGCTTAGCCTGTGCGGGTAGAGGACTGCTATCATTATTTTCCGTCGCGCTCCGAGGCGACTTACTGAGTTTTGGTGACGTATTCACTTTTCAGCTGCAGGAAAGCCCAAAAACCTATAGCACCACCTAGAACACACATTGGCCTGCTTTTTCGATCAAAAAGAATTCTGTTTCTTTTGTATTCTCTCCATGGCCCACTGGTTGTCGGGATAAGGCGTCAGCAACCTTATACAGAACCCCCTTTCGATACTGCACTTCGTAGTCATATTGCTGGAGCTCCAGGGCCCACCTAGCTATTCTTCCGGTAGGTGAATCTATCGAGTTTATTCAGCGAAGACTCTGATGGTCCGTGACTACCACAAAACGGTAACCTTCAAGATAGGGTCTCATCTTGCGAATACCAAACACGATCGATGCGCATTCCTTCTCAGTTGCTGAATATTTCTGCTCAACTTGGTTTAAGGCTCGACTGGCATATGCAACCACTCGGTCGTGGCCATCCACTTTCTGAATTAGGGCCACCCCTAATCCTACATCAGACGCATCTGTTTGCAAGTAGAAGGTTTTCGAAAAATCCGGGTTCACCAGAACCGGAGCTCGTGATAAAGCTGTCTTGAGATTCTCAAATGCTTCTTCTTGTCGGGTGGTCCATTCCCATTTGGACCTTTTTCAAAGTAACTGGTTTAGTGAAGCGGCGATACGGGCGTAGTCTTCGATGAAACGACTGTACCATAGGGTGACTCCTAAGAAACCTCTCAACGTTCTCAGGTTGCGGGGTGGAGGGATGTCCAGAATGGACTTTACTTTGTCTGGGTCCGTTTTTATCCCTTCGTGGCTTACGCCGTACCCTAAGTATTTCATTTCCCCTTTGCAGAAATGACATTTCTCGGGATTGATTAACAGGTTTGCGGAATAAAGCCTCTCAAAAACGATTTAAAGTGGCCCAGAAAAGTTTTGCTAATGATGATTATATCGTCGAGGTGAGCAAAAGCAAAAGTTATTTTTGGTCCAATAACCATGTCCAACAATCGCTGAAATGTGCTAGGAGCCGTATGCAGACCGAAAAGTAGGACCTTGAGCTGGAATAAACCTCTACCTGAAACTGTGAAAGCCGTGATGGCCTCACTTCCAGGAGCCATCGGAATTTGCCAGTAGCCATCTTTCAGATCCAACGTGGAAATATATCGGGCTTCTCGTAGTTTGTCTAAGATTACATTTATTTGTGGTAGAGGGTGAGCATCCTTCTCGGACACTTCATTTACTTTGCGAAAGTCGACGCAGAACCGATAACGTCCATCCTTCTTTTGAACGATCACAACGGGACTACTCCACGGACTGTCAGATGGCTCTATAACACCTTCCTTCAACATCTTGTCTACTTCTCGGTTATTCACAGCCTGCATGGCTGGATTTCTGAGACGGTATCGTTGTTTAATGGGGGTGGGGTCTTTTAAGCGAATGACGTGGGACGTCGAAAACGACGTAATTCTATTTCAAGAAATTCCTTCAGCGTCTGTTTTTCATATTCTCCTGGACACAATTCTGAAGTGGCTATCGTGGACTGTCCTGAACAGCATATGTTCAGTTTTGGGCCGTTTATATCTATGACCGCTTTCCATGTCCGTAGTAGTTCCAGTCCGATCAATCACTCGATTTTCAGCCCTGGCATATGTATAAATTCGTCTTCGAAATAAAACTCCTTGAGTCTTTCCTTTATAAGCCAGGCGTCCGTAAGGGAAACTTCTGAACCATCTGCTAGCCATGCAATTACGGACTTAGGTTTTGTACGACTCCATCCAAGTCGTCTGATAACCCTGACTGTGCCATCTCCCAAGTATGATCTTCCTGCTCCTATATCCAGTAGGGCTTCCACGAAAGTGGGCAGAGTAGTCGGTGTTTGTGGTTTGCGACAACAATCTCTCGATAGTATTCCCTGTTTACCACAGGTGGAACAGAATTTACGGGGTTCATTTCTGCATGAAAAGCGAGTATGTCCTTGTTCTCCACAATTCCAACATATAGCATCTTCCCATTCGTTTTGAGTTGTAGGTCTAGGAAGGAATGGCCGGGTGGGTGGACCACTACTTGTACGAATTTTAGTCCTATGGTTTTCTGGATACCGTCGGATTGGTGCTGGTCGGTTGTTTGGGATGTTCCTCACTTCATTTGGATGAGATTTAGGTATCTCTCGCATGATCGGCTTACTACTCGGCAGATAAGCAGTCTCTGGGAGGTACGCCTGAAACACATTTGGTGGAGGCCAATAATTATGTTCTTCCTTGTTGAGGACTTCGAACTCTTCACCCAGTTCGATAAGCTCGTCTATCGTCCGTACATCTCTCCTCCTTATATAATACTTATATTCCGGCCTGAGATTCTGGTATATTCTCTCGAGTTGATTATGATCGAATATTTCCAATTCTACGAAATATAGTCTGAAGTGCTTTACCGGCTCATTGAGCCCCTGTGTCCGTTTCCGGGCTTCATATTCCAGACGTAAGTGGTATTCTGAGGATGCAAAAAATGAGCAGAAACTCGCACAGAAGTCTTCCCAGTTCTGCCTGCGATATTTGTTCTTCCTGTACCATAACAGTGCCTTATCTCGTAGTAATTCGGGTAAGGCTCTCAATAACTGAGATCCAGATAGGGTATATGCATCTTGCAACTCGGAGACTCGTTCCAGGAAACTTACCGGGTCCTTCTTACCGTCGAAATTCACACTCCAGTTTCGAATTCGATCCAATACCTTGAAAATCGGTTCCTCCGATGTCGTTGCGGTATTTGGTCCCAAGGTATGAGGAGAGGAGGCTGGATGGTGGTTGAACCTAGAATTTCCGGTTGGCAATGTATGTTCGTACCAGTTTTTTTCGTTGCTTGGGTTCGCCGTCATTGGGAGGTATGAGGACGTAACCGGCGGCTCCACATATCCAAACAACGGCGTCCGACCTACGTTTCGTTGCGACATTCCCCCCGGTAAGGACTGTCCCAAAACGTTGAGGAGCGTCTTGCTGTCTTTGAAGCAATTCTTTCGGAGTTGATAATATTCTTGGACTTTGGTAACGCTCCCGACCTCCCATGATCTGGTAAATACGGAAACAATTTGGGTGATTCTGGGTGTTCCACCGCAGCAGCATCTCCCTAGTTCACATCTCGGAACCTATTAGTTTCTTCAGGTTGTTCGAGTGGTCTCCTCATATGTTTCCGCATTATTTCTCTTAAATCCTACCGTACCTTCAGATTGTAAACCCAACGTTCTCAGTCGCTTTTGGAGCTCTCCTTTTTTCAGATTATACATGTCAGTACGGAACTCAGTCATTGTCCCAGGTTACTTCATTACTCTGGTTACACCTTCAGAACACCAAAACACAAAAACAAAGTACCTGCTCGGGCACCAAAATTGTGACGTGTTTTCGCTGCGGGATTAGCTCAGACGCAGTTGAGTACGTCCAGCATTCAGGTTTCGTTATTTCTCTTAGCCAGGTAATAAAGTAAAGACTGAGTATTTTAAAATGAGTAACCAATATATTTCCTATAGAAACAATGCTACCAATATCTGTATATTTCTATTGCGTAATGTTAAGTAAGTATTTCAAATCAAAAAAGTGAACTAGGGAGATGCTGCTGCGGTGGAACACCCAGAATCACCCAAATTGTTTCCGTATTTACCAGATCATGGGAGGTCGGGAGCGTTACCAAAGTCCAAGAATATTATCAACTCCGAAAGAATTGCTTCAAAGACAGCAAGACGCTCCTCAACGTTTTGGGACAGTCCTTACCGGGGGGAATGTCGCAACGAAACGTAGGTCGGACGCCGTTGTTTGGATATGTGGAGCCGCCGGTTACGTCCTCATACCTCCCAATGACGGCGAACCCAAGCAACGAAAAAAACTGGTACGAACATACATTGCCAACCGGAAATTCTAGGTTCAACCACCATCCAGCCTCCTCTCCTCATACCTTGGGACCAAATACCGCAACGACATCGGAGGAACCGATTTTCAAGGTATTGGATCGAATTCGAAACTGGAGTGTGAATTTCGACGGTAAGAAGGACCCGGTAAGTTTCCTGGAACGAGTCTCCGAGTTGCAAGATGCATATACCCTATCTGGATCTCAGTTATTGAGAGCCTTACCCGAATTACTACGAGATAAGGCACTGTTATGGTACAGGAAGAACAAATATCGCAGGCAGAACTGGGAAGACTTCTGTGCGAGTTTCTGCTCATTTTTTGCATCCTCAGAATACCACTTACGTCTGGAATATGAAGCCCGGAAACGGACACAGGGGCTCAATGAGCCGGTAAAGCACTTCAGACTATATTTCGTAGAATTGGAAATATTCGATCATAATCAACTCGAGAGAATATACCAGAATCTCAGGCCGGAATATAAGTATTATATAAGGAGGAGAGATGTTTCCGCATTATTTCTCTTAAATCCTACCGTACCTTCAGATTGTAAACCCAACGTTCTCAGTCGCTTTTGGAGCTCTCCTTTTTTCAGATTATACATGTCAGTACGGAACTCAGTCATTGTCCCAGGTTACTTCATTACTCTGGTTACACCTTCAGAACACCAAAACACAAAAACAAAGTACCTGCTCGGGCACCAAAATTGTGACGTGTTTTCGCTGCGGGATTAGCTCAGACGCAGTTGAGTACGTCCAGCATTCAGGTTTCGTTATTTCTCTTAGCCAGGTAATAAAGTAAAGACTGAGTATTTTAAAATGAGTAACCAATATATTTCCTATAGAAACAATGCTACCAATATCTGTATATTTCTATTGCGTAATGTTAAGTAAGTATTTCAAATCAAAAAAATGAACAGGAACTCTTCGTCTTCCTCTTCCCCCTTGGATATGACTGATCCCGAACCAACAATTTCCAGATTGTACGACAATTTAGTGATCTTATACCCGGTACGCTCTCTCTGGCCGTAAGTCTTGTGGCCGTAATACCACGAGAGAAAAATGAAGATGGGTGTGTGAGTGTTGAAACGTTTAATAATCGGACCGGACGAAACTCTTGACTCAAGTAGTTTCGTTGTAATAACGTATCTTCAAGTACCAAAGGAGTAAATTACTGATGATGGATGTATGAGTGTCGAAACGGTTGATAATCGAACCGGACGGAACTCTTGGCTCAAGTAGTTTCGTTGCAATAACGTATCTCCAAGTACCAAGGGTTTCAATAACTGATGAAGGTTGTGTGAGTGCCAAAACCCTTAATGATCGAACCAAACGAAACTCTTGGCTCGAGTAGTTTCGTTGTAATAACGTATCTCCAAGTACCAAGGGTTTAAATAACTGATGATGGATGTGTGAATGTTGAAACATTCAATGATCGAACCGGATGGTACTCTTGGCTCAAGTAGTTTCGTTGCAATAACGTTTCTCCAAGTACCAAGAGTGTTAATTACTGATGATGGATGTGTTAGTGTTGAAACGTTTAATAATTGGACCGGACGGAACTCTTGGCTCAAGTAGTTTCATTGTAATAACGTATCTCCAAGTACCAAGGGTTTTAATAACTGATGATGGATGTGTGTGTCGAAACGTTTAATAATCGGACCGGACGGAACTCTTGGCTCAAGTAGTTTCGTTGTAATAACGTATCTCCAAGTACCAAGGGTTTTAATAACTGATGATGAATGTGCAATCGACTATCTTTCTGGATTGCAAATACTATTTCGGCTCACAACACGGTGTCTGTTGAATAAACGAGAGCTCACTAAAAGCACGTCTGGTTATCTCGAGCTATCGACATATTCTGCACCGCGTCTCCTTCGTCGAGACCTGCTCGCCTCGCTCTCCCCATCATCACGACTTTCCCACTTTCTTCTGGGTATAACGGGGGCAGCATGCGCGCTCAACTGTTTCGTTCGCCGTAGTATGGCATGCTTCTTCCTTTCAGAATTTCACTGGGATCGGTAAAAAAATCTAACAAAAATAGAAATTCGTTACAAGTCATTGAATAACGGTGAATTTACCAGATATCTGGAAAATAGCCGCGGTCGTACTAATTTTCAAAAATGGAAAGAGAAATGTGGTTCGTAATTATAGGCCCATCAGTAAGCTCTCTGTGATCCCAAAACTTATTGAAAACTTAGTTTATAGATATATCCTTCCTAGTGAAATCTATCATTATATCAGAGCAATATTGTTTTAACGCCGGGCGATCACTTGAATTGAATCTGGTTGAATATACCGAATACCTATATGTGAATTTGGACCAAAGATCACAAGTTGACGCCATCTACAGCTACACCGACTTCATCAAGGCGTTCGATAAGATTAGTCATAAGCTTCTTCTCGAGGGCTTGCTGAGGTTGGAATGGGCGGATCTCTCTTAAGATGGAAGGAACTTCAATTCAACGCACACCAATTATTATATAGGAAACGATCAAATAACTAGAGTTGACAATATTAGGGACCTAGGCATTATATATGACTTCAAATTGATATTTGATCTACATGTGGAATCAATTGCAAACTCGGTTTCACGAATGTTAGGTTATGTGATGAAAAAATGTAAATATTTTGTGAACATCAAGTCTCAACTTTGCTTGTGTAGTCTGGTGCCCACAATATAAAACTTACATAAACCGTCTCGAAAACATTCAGAATAAGTTCATCAGATACATCAGCCACAACTACAACGTCGAAATCGATAACACCAGAAAACATTTCAAACTAATATCACTGTCAGAGAGAACACAGATTTAGTATTTTTAGATAAAATTACGAACAGCACTATAACAACCCAAACTTGTTGAATAAAATTCAAATAAATGTTCCTGGTCGGTATCTAAGAACAAACAATTTATTCCACATACCTTCCAGGCGAACAACTTCGTCGCAGAATTCTCCTTCATGTAGAATTGTTCGAAATACAAATAATTACAATGATCAAATTGATATTTTTTCTCATCCCAAAAAATATTAAACGTTCTCTAAAACAATTTTTCTTACAATGAATACAACACTTTCTTTTCCTTTTGAGTTAGTAGGTCTATTTTAAATCATTACATCAAATAATTTTGATATTATTATACTATGTATACTATGTTATAATAAATAATAGTCCGATGTACATAGCCATTTAGTTATTCGCATATGTTCACAACTTGTATTAATAGGTATAGATTTAAAATATGAAAATGTTGATATTGTATACTACATAACCATTTATATGTTTTCATAGGTACTTTAGTGGACTTTTGTCTGTTTGTATCTCAAGGACAATGTAATAAATAAATAAATAAATAACTTTGCCCCAATGTAAATAAAAAAATTGTATTTTGTTATCATCTATACGAGTTTCTCTGTTCTACCATCTGTAGCTACCCCTAGTCCCCTAGTCAAGCAACCTAAGTTGTGGCTTTTGGTAAAGGCCAAAAGGGCCGTATAGAAGCCCATTTTCTTGACAATATTATCAATGTAATGTGGTGTATTTGTCTAGTATTTTGTGTAATGCTCTCTTTTATGCTGGACAAGCAGATTGTAAACCATATGGAACAACATATAATCTATAAACTACCCTTCTATACAAAATTCTGAATAGTTTCTTGAATTTCCATATAAAAGAATTAACCAAAAACTGTGTTGAAGATAGTTTTTGGAAAAACATATTGTATTGGTAATTTTGCCAAAAATAGTTTCAATATTTAAAGGTGACTCATATTGAGGAATTGTTATTTCATTTAACTCTCTAGAATCTAAACATAATCTTATTTCCCCATTCTTTTTTACCACTACTAGAATTGGATTGATGTGATTACTGGTACTTCTCTAAATTAAATTGTTATTTAACATTTTATTTATCTCCAGTCTGACTTGATCTCTATACTTATATGGAATAGGATAGTTTTTGTATTTGAACCTATCAGTTTCTTTTACCTCTCTTCTATGTACATACTCTCTTGCTACTCTCGATTCATTCATCGTTAAACTTTCATATCTTTTTAATACTTCTTCAATATACCCTTCATATTTTTCATTATATTAATATTTGTTATATTAATTATCATTATTTTTATTTTCATTTTTATAATTCTCATTCATCCTTCTCACACATAACATTTTTTTCATTATATTTTTTTGATCTTTATCATTGAATTTCATCCAATACTATACCCTTCTTTTCCTAGTTTATCTTGGCTTTCATTTCTTTTAGTTGGTCGGTATCTACAATTACATCGTATTCTATGTTTTCAACTATAAGTAGTTGTAAATTGATTTTTCTTTTACTGAATTCCACATTAATGTTTATGAATTGATTAGTTTCAGCCAATTTTTTCTATTTACTACTGTCAAAGTGGTTTTAAGCATTTTCACTATATTATTATGCATTTCCAAATTTTCTATAGTTTCGTCTTTTAAAAGTGAAGATTCAGAGCCTGTATCAATTGCCTGCTCAGAAGAAAGAGTGGGTTTTGGTTCTTGTCTAGGTGTAAGCTCGTGTACTCTGTCTGCCTGTCTTTATCTTTATCTAAACTATTCGTTCGTCTTTTCGTCGAGTCATATTGTTATCATCGGATGAATTGCGTCTTGTGTGGCCATTGTACTGTGTGCGTTCTTGTCTGTAGCTTATGCTATTTTATGGTACATTCTGATTCATGTTATAATCATAATTATCATTCTGTGACCTATAGTTTCCCTTGTATAATCGTTATCATGTTGTTGTTATAATTGTGTTGTTGTCTTGGTTGAAAGTAGTGGTTATTTCTTGTATTTCGTGATTGTGTTTCTATTGGTATTATTATAGTAATTATTGTTGTAGTTATGTGTAGGTGAATTGTTTGAAGGCTGTCTGTATGAGTTGGTCATTCTGTTTTGTTGTCTTTCGTCCCTACTTCAGCACGATAGTGTTCTTTCTAACCTTAGCAAATACTCGCTTAACCTATACATACTCTTTATTTTGTGCATGTTAATTACTTTGGATATCTCTTGTCTGAAATGCCTTCTTATATTTCCTCTTCTCTCATAACGGGGTTCAAGTATTGCGCTATAGCATATAGCTGAATGACTAATTATAATATTTCAAGCTCCCACTCTCATCAAACCTACATAACTGTAACTTTTCTCTGACCCTCAATTGTGTATTTTTTGTCCGATAAATAATGTGTCAAAATCGTTAAAGCTGTTAATATTTTTTTCTTGGCTATTAAACCATATGCAAGGTGCAAGGTTGATTGAGCAAATATTGCCTAATTGTGTCTTTGAGTTCTTTTATGTTTGAAATATTCTCTGTTTTATTTTTCATTATCTTTCTTACTTTCTTATTCACTTTCAATACTTTTCCTATTACTTCTTGACTAGTATTTCCTAACTCTGATCTTATTTCTTGAATTTGGTTATTAATACTGGCCAATGAGTCGCTAATATCTGAGATTTTTTTAACTGTATTCTCATAAAATTTGTTATTTTTCTGTCCTACTTCATTTTCGAAATTTCATTTTTATTTTCTTCCATTGTGTTATGCACCCTTATTTCCAACCTTTCCATGTTCTCCTTCTTATTTTCTCTGTTTTATTTCACACTTTCAATATTTCCTTTCAAGCCCTCTTTCACACTTTCTATATTCTGTTTCATCCCCTCTTCCATTTTTTACATGTTGTTCGAAATGAATCGCATAAGCATTTATATCTGGCCTTCTATCATTTGTTCATTTCCACTCCTACCTTGTCTGTCACCCTCTTATGTTCCACTATTCTCTCCATGATCTCCACCCTGTCTCTCTTTCTGTCCTTCACTCACACCTGTTCTTTTTCCGTCTCTCAAATCAATTTTTTCAATTTCAAATACTTTTCACACTCACAACTTTTAAAATTTCTCACTCTTGCCTATCACCCCTAATTTCTACTCTTTTTCTACTCTATTTTTGCTCTTTCCAAAATTGCTGGCGACAATTGTTATATATTATGTGTGTTTGTAATTAATGATGATGATAAAATCTAATTTTTCACTACTTTGGGCGACAGTTGTTCTAATTTGTGGTGAATAATTTACCTATTAATATTTTATTTTTTTGTTGTTTCCTTTTTGTTGTTTGGCAATAAAATAAATCGAAATTGTTGTATACTTTATTTTTTTAAATAGTTTGCCCAGATCGATACTTACTCTTTACTTTTCAGGTTTACCTTTTTGATCTCATTTTCAGTATCTCCAACTCAGTCGGCGCTCCGGAACATGCAGTACTTTCTTTCTCAGGACAAAATTCTTGGAAAGGGCTTTCAAATCCGTGAATACTATAAATTTTGTAATATATTTTACCAAGAGTAAATAAATAGCATGAATTCAAACTCAGATGTTGGTTCTTTATCAATTCAACAAATATTACTTTTCTGTCTGCTTGAACGCTATCTAAATACTTATTTCTATGAAAAATTGTTATACTCCCAATCTCCAGATGTTAGACAACCAATAAACCTTCTTCAAGCTTTGTGTATATTTAATTGGCTGAATAGCACCAGTGAAATATGATTTCTGAAATTTTGCCTACGTTTACAAGGTTAAAAGTTGATCTAATCTAGCGTTTTCTACTATGAATTGAAATATTTTTCAAACATGAAGATTTTTGATAATAGTCCTTTAAATGCAGTGAATTCAGTTTATGAGTGATAAAAAGTGTCTTCCTTTTTGGCTATTAGTATGCAGGTCGATGTTGTTAGTGGATTAATTTAGTCAATGTCAAAATTCCAGGTGAGTTGGTTATTTCAGTCTCAAGATTCGTATTTTTGTTTTACTTTGACGATCTTTTGATAATGTTTCCTTCAGTTTTCCTTGATTTTTCTTGTTTTTCATAGTCGGTAAAATTTTGCTTCCTTTTTTCTAGCGTCTCCACAACTCTCTTTTTCAACAAAACTCTTTTTCCCATGGTAACATGTTTCAGCTATTTCATGATTCTTGAATCACTCGTGATATTTTTCGTCTCTGTGTCAATTCACTTTCACTTTTGCTTTCAACAGTTGTTTTACACAAATTTATAATTACTTGTACAACTCAGAAACTAATTAAATACTACTATTTACAACTCTGTTCCATGATTTTTCACCTAATACCATTTTCTGTACTTTCCAACAGTGTATTCATTCTCTCAGTACTTCATGTTCTTATCATGGATTGTTCTTCAATCTTACTCTTGTATACAGAATGTTATTTTATTATGAGATTTTAATAAATTTTGATTTCTTTTTGAATTTTTTAATAATATAAATTCAACTTCTACCATGTTCGTTAGGTTCTTGTCATGATGGAATTTTAATTTAATACTGTTGGCTGGATACTGATGGTTGTATAAAGAACGTAGAAAGTCATCGTAAAACTGAAACTGGTTTCGAAAACTGATATTTGTGACTATTTGGATGGATCTTTTTGTTGTCCTTAGTTGAGATGGTAAAGATAGAACACTGCAAAGTTCGGGTAAGGTATCTGGTTTTCCTGGTTTTATGATAATAATGATGGAAAGGGGAACATTCTCCATAAAAATTGGAAAATGAAAAATGTGATTTATTTGTAATATCTAACAGAAAACAACTACTTCCCCGGCTAAAGATATTACAAATTAATCACATTTTCCATTTGCAATTTTCATGGAGAATGTTACCCTTCTCAACATGAATACCTCCAAAGAGGTTATCTTGAACGATGGAAAATAGCGACTAAAGTTTGTCTTTCAGCCGCAGATGATTCCACAACAGATGTTAAGAATATTTCTATAAATTTCTATCACAACAATCTTTCACAATTAATTCTGATATTTTTCAAAAATTATTCATAAATAGTGCTTTTCATAACAATATATGTATATATATATAAGTATGTACCATATGGGAAAAAAGTTTATTATTGGAGTATTAGAAAAAAGATTCTTGGAAAAGTTTGTGCATGTCCGATAACCTAAAAATCGATTCTGACACATGTCACGTGATCGCTGGTATGGCGGCAAATTGAAAAAAAATTACTATGAGAACACTGACTTCACGACATTTTCAAGTGATTTATGTAAGAATTTCGTAAGAATGCGTCCATCAATAAAAAAGTTATATGGGTATAAAATTTGAAAATTTTGTCAATAAATCAACCCACTACTGCAATTTCAGAACTTTTATCAAAATTCTGACAATACTACTGATAATTCTGACCAAATATATTTGGTCAGAATTTCATCGAAATCTGTTTATGAATAAAAAAAATTATGAAATAATAAAATAAAATTTTCCTAAAATTCCACTAATTTAAAATTTTATTACTTTATAACTATGAACAGAATTTGATGAAATTTTGACCAAACGTATTTCGAAGTATTCTGAATACAGTGGTGTAGTCAGAATATTGATAAAAGTTCTTAAATTGAAGAGGTGGGTTGATTTATTGACATAATTTTCAAATTTCTTTCCCATATACCTTTTTTATTCATCGACACATTCCTACGTAATTTTCACAAATCACTTGAAAATGTCGTGCCGTCTAATTCTATCTAAAAAAATCGCTAGTATGTTTTTTGGATTTTTGACTTTGAAAAAAATTCGAAGTAGACCTTGAAATTTTTATTTTCACTTCGAATTTATGTCATTTAACTGGAACTATTGATGCTCTATATATTGAAAAAACAAACTTCTGAATCGGATAATAAATAACAGTTTTAGAGAGGTGGCCCGCTTTCATGTGTTCGGATAGGTTTCCGCGGTCAGATATTTGAAAACTGGAAGTTCGGGTTGAACCGCGTCTAGAATTTGTTGAAATTCGACGTTTTGGCTCCGATTTTGGAGCCATTTTCAAGAAAAAAGGATGAAATGATTGAAAGTTAGGTTAGGTTAGGTTAGGTTAGGTTAGAAATGAATAACTCTCTACCTTTCTTGGATGTTCTCATCACGAAAGCCAACAACACCTTCACACATACAGTATACAGGAAACCAACCCATACCAACCGATACCTACATGCTAACTCCCACCACCATCCAGCACAAACCAACTCAGTTTTGAACTCCCTCATACATAGATCAATCCAACTTACCGATAGTCAAAACAGACCACATGAATTGAACACACTAAAATCCGCCCTACTCCAGAATGGTTATAACAATTCACAAATCGACAGGTCCATCCGCCGTCAACTATCCAACCCCCAAAGAACTGAAAATCCGGTAGACGTCATTCAGCCTCACAAAGCGTTCCTACCATTCATCAAAGGTGTTACAGACAAAATCAGCAGGATCCTACAAAAACACGAGATTAAAACAATTTTCACTGCCAACAATCAAATTTCGAAATGTCTCAGATCTCCTAAGGACACAATACCAAATGAGTCTCAAGGGATATACGAAATTCCGTGTTCCGAGTGTCCAAGAACATACATTGGCCAAACTAACAGAAGAGTAACTTCCAGAATATATGAACACGAACTAGCAGTCAGACAAGCATCTTCTTCCTCCGCACTTTACAAACATCGTGAAGAAACAGGCCACAAAATAGACTTTAAAAACACAAAAACAATTGGCATGGAGAAAACTCTGCAAAGTAGGATCATCCGGGAAGCCCTGGAAATAGAAAAGCGCCCCAACTGCCTCAATACCCGTGATGATGGACGTAGACTTCCTATTACTTGGAAACCACTCATTTCTCGTCTCCCGACACCTAGCAACAGCGCAATCTTCGCACCACATCGCGCAAGTCCAGACTCCGAATCACCACGCACGCCCAATATGGCCACCATGACAAGTATAAATACAGCTGCACAACCGACAAATGTTCAGTTCTCTCGACGGAGTAGGCAGATTGAGACCTTAGAGAGAACAAGTGACGAGACCTGGGGATTAGGCAGATTGAGACCCCGGCGTCAAGTTACAAAATCCTGATGATACCTGAGGAATAGGCAGATTGAGACCTAACTTTCAATCATTTCATCCTTTTTTCTTGAAAATGGCTACAAAATCGGAGCCGAAACGTCGAATTTCAACAAATTCTAGACGCGGTTCAACCCGAACTTCCAGTTTTCATATATATATATATAAATAAAGTAGAAAACCATATATATACATATATATATATATATATATATATATATATATAGAAGGGGAGCAGAAGTATTCGATGACTTGTTAGAAACAAAGCTGCTATCCCAAATAGTTTCCGAGCTTTGTATATATATATTTATGAACATTTTAAGCGCGAACTATACCTTTGGTGAAACGAGTTTCGGTTTTAAACGTTCCGTTTTAGTTTTGTGTGAAAATTTTGTTAATACAAATGATTCAATTTGTAAGAATGCGGAAAACTAACTGATTTTTGGTTATGATGATTTTGAAAAAAAAAAATTTTATGGTTCAACAAATGAAAAAAAATAGGTAGGTTCCCGCATTTGCAAGGAAATTACAGAAGAAGAATTTTTTTTTATAAAATCCTTAGTTTTTACACAGAACCGAAACTACGATTAGGAGCTATCTACCTTATTGACGCTGCCAGCTACGTAGTTTCGTTACAGACAGGTGCTTCGTTAACTCCAATAGTGATATTGGAGTTAACGAAGCACCAAGAGTGATCTTGAAAAATATATCTGCACACACCTAAGATGTGCGGCGCAATGATGAAATTTGACTTTCGTGACGACGCGCTGGTGTTTCCCCTTAAGTCAATTTTCAATTTTTTCCGTCAGCCCATATTAACTACACATGCTACAAAGTTACGTTACCTGATTGCTGGTCTCTTACAAATCCATCCGTTGATAAATATGCCTGGATATTTTTGAATTTTCATCCTATGCATACTATCAAAAGCTGTACGCCCCTGTTTACCTAACAGTAGGCTTAATGTTTTTCAAAAATATTAGGACTATGAGAGACCATGCTTGTTCTATAGGTACAGGAATTATTGTTGTGGAACATTATGTATTATATTTTAATTTATGCCAACAGGATAACACAGCGGTTGCTGGATATCTGTAATACATATGATTCGTGCATATTACCTAATAACACAATAATGCTATAACATACATCCATAAAGAAATGCGCATAAGACATAAGAAGTAATTTTTATCGTAAAATAGTGAAAATATGAGGACTTTTTTCACAAATTGTTCGCCTTGTATATGCAAAACTCGTCATAGGATTCCGATGAAAATTTTGTACGACATCGATGGAATAATTCCAAATTCTCCCGTGAAAAAATATCGCTACCTTTTTGAACTCCCTTATGAGATATAGGGCGATAAAAAAAGTTTTTTTTTTTCTATTAAAATATATATTGAACTCTTCAAACTGACATTATTCTACTCTGTATACGATAGAACACATCATTTAACATCCTTCACAAGGATTATGGTCATTTCCGGTAGTTTTATTACTATAAGGCGTCCCAAAAACCAAAATTTGTAGTTTTTCCACATTCGTGTATCACCTTGTATGAATTGTATCAACTGTGATGATGGAGGAAATTAATTTTTAATATTATGTTATAATTCGTCCTTTTTTCGCCTTTTCACTCTACAAAACAACAAAATTATGAAAGTCTCAAAATATCATCATTATCAAATGAAATCGCCCTGTACTACGAAAAGATTCGGAATAAGTTTCTCATAAATTTGTCACTTAAGGATGTGATGATAATACAACCTGATAAAATCACAGAATAAAATCATAATTTGAAAGAAACAGAGCGATGAAAGGTGAATATTTCTCATATTCAACACCCTGTATCAAGAAAACTAGTCATAGGATCGTATTGCGCCCATTGAAACATGTTATCAGAATGATCAATTCGAGAATTTTTTCGAACGGAACTGAATACC
Organism: Chrysolina haemoptera; assembly: GCA_958298965.1. Lineage (NCBI taxonomy): Eukaryota > Metazoa > Arthropoda > Insecta > Coleoptera > Chrysomelidae > Chrysolina > Chrysolina haemoptera. The sequence goes on from OY282594.1 coordinate 17,023,969, forward strand.
AAGCGAGAATGGAGCATAGAATCGATTCAAGCACTGAGGAAGAATACCATACCATACCATGGAATACCATGGGAGGTACACGGACGGGTCCAAAACTTCCGAGGGAACTGTAACAGGAGTCTTTGGGCCTCGCACCAAATACTTCGAACCCATGGGCCAGTTCCCCAGTATTTTTCGAGTGGAAATTTACGCCATAGAAAGGTGCATTCAGTTCAACCTCGACAGAATAGTCAAGCAGCCATCAAAGCGTTGAGTTCCTCTAACATCAATTCGAAGATGGTTTGAAAATGCCTAGATAGACTTAATGATCTAGACAGGAACAACAAGATGGCCCCCTTCTGGGTGCCGGGGCACGTCGGAGTGGAGTGCAATGAACAAGCAAACACGCTGGCACGAAAAGGTGTCAACGCCACTGATCAGGACAGAATCATTCTGCGGGCATGGAAAATCTTACTTCCAAGAAGAACTCAATGAAGCTGAAGAAGCAATTAGAGCAAAGACTTCCAGGGCTGAGGCAGGTCAAAGATCTCCTCTGCAATATCAACCGAGCAAGATCGAAGACACTGAATAACCTCAGCAAAACTAGTCTTAAGACAATTACGGATTTCTAAGGGGCACTGAAGACTCAAAGAACATTTTATGAAGCTAGGCTTAGAGAAGAACAGCATTTGAAGATTCTGTGGGGAACATCCAGAAACACCCTACCATATATTGATAGAGTGTTATGCTGTACGCTGTACATCACAAAAGATCGAATATACTGGGATCATACCAGCTGAGTGTGGGAGAAATACGACGAGCGCATCGGTCACCATCCATACTTACCAATACCAAAATATTACAGTCATATGTTGTGGACCGTAATTTCCAATTCTAAATACTGTCGAATTACGTCAAATTATTATATGCCAGTAGTAGATTTTGAATATTGAAAATTACAAATAGCTCAAAAGGTATCAGTTTTAGAGGCTAAGTCACGGTTGAAGAATTCGTAGGGACGATTCAAAAAAAAAATAATCAAATTTTTGATATTTGAAGTTTGTTAAGTCAATGCCTTATGCCATTTTTGATGTCTGATGTCAAAAATCACTCTGAATATATTTGAATCATGTTTCGAGCAATAGAGTGAACTGAATAATTTGTATTCCAAGAATTTTTTCACATTCGTCATGATAGATGAGATATTGAAGTTCCTTACGATTATGTGCCACCCCGTTTAAATAGGATAAACTGAATAATTCTGAAATGATTTTTTGTTGAAATTCATTATTTGAATAAGAGGAAACTGAAGTTTGTTACCGTCAACAAAACAAAAATACTACAAAATTTTCTGAAAATTAAGTTTTCAGTTTTGGTTTTGTTTTATCTAGTCCACACCTAGAATTAGTTTTCTTTATCAAAAACTCACAAACGATAAAAAAATGTGGAGTTTTATAGTAAAAGAGTAAAAAATATGATTTTCTCATCATGTCTGATCGTTTTATGCTTCTATAAAGTTATCAAATTGTATTTCTACCAAGAAAGTTTTGGGATAGTTTTAGGGTAGTTCTGATTACTTCCGTTCTCTATGTGTTTTGGGGTTCTGAGGTTTGCCAACAAATTTTCGTGACGGAACACTGAAAAAATTGCAAAATAACCTTAAAAATCTCTTTCTTCCGCGGTTTATTGCTTATAAGTTGAAAACTACAAATTTTTCGTTGATAACCTGTATCTTCTAGAAATTTTATCATACAATTTTTTTTCTACGACGAACCGTTCGGGCTCAAGGACTACTTGTAAATTGGCATATTTCAGCTGACTGAGGAAAATCCCACTTTTTCACTACAAAACTCTAATTCATTATTGAAGTTAATTAATGGATTCTCCCCAGTTCTCTGCGAATACCTTGTTTATATCCTATAATGAAGGTACAGGTTACTTATTCAAAAATTTCAGACAAGTTATTTATTGAGGTCCGAAATACCACAAAACTTGAAATTCAAACAAAAACCTTGTAAAAATATTTCACATGATTAAATAATTATATATCATATATTAATCAAATAAAGAAACCTGAGAGAGACCAACTGAGAAAGATACCCAGCTTCACTCAGTGAGTCTCTCGAGTGGCCAGTGACTGAAATACAAGACAGGGAAAGCCTTGAGAGGGCAGTAGGCGAAGTAGGCAAGGCAATAGTCGAAGCCTACGAGGAAAGCTATCCTGAGAAAAAAAGGCTCAAAATAACAAAATGGTCTGGTGAAATGAGCATCTAGAAACCCTCAGAGGTAGGTTGCGGAAGCTTTTCAACTGAGTAAAATCCAACCAAGATTGGACCACACACAAGTCTGAACTCATACAGTACGACAAGGAAATTAGTAAGCCCAGAAGACAATCACTTACTCCAGAATCAATAATTCTTAATGGCCCGACAACAGAAGACAGCACTAGAAGCAGGCCAAACAGGCGAACAACTTGGGAATGGAGACCAAATAGAATCAGGTGGGCTATCAGTAAATTCAAACCATACAAATCAATGGAATATACCTCATATTTTTCCAAAAGGGACAGGAAATACTTATTTCATAGCTGTGCCGTATATTCAATGCTTGCAGAGCACTACGACATATACCTACGATGTGGCAAGAGGTGAAAGTCATATATCTCCCAAAGGTAGGAAGAATAAGTGACAAGATACCCAAGGCATATCGTCCCATAATTCTAATGTATTTTTTGCTCAAAATGCTGGATAGATAGATACAAAAGAGATGAGGTACTATGAACAAGCTCGCTCAACGAACGCCAATATGCCTATCAACCAGGCAAGTCAACAGACTGATCGACCTCAACAGGCTACTAATGGAGTTCTTGGAAGATCAAGAGATAGTCATAACATTCCTAGACATTAAGGATGCCTTCAACAATGCATCCACCGAGTCTAGAGCAAACGCTATAGTGAAAAAGGGATTTCTCTCCTCTGTGACAGTGGATAAACGCTATCTTGAAAAACAGGGTCGTTACATCAGCAATCGGCGGAATAAACCTAACATCTAGAGCAAACAGGTGATGTCCTCAGGTAAGGGTGCTATCGCTCCTAATTTGGGCCATCCTAATGGACAAATTAATTGAAAGGCTATCTTAAGGAGATATGCCGATGACCTCTCCATTATTGCAAAAGGCAAAGTCGTAAGGACAGTCGCGGAGCTTACCAGTCAGCCCTACATATATTCGACGAGTGGTGTAAAGAAGAGGAGCTGACAGTGAATATGAGTATATGTAGAGATGTAATATTGTTATGCGGTCTACGTAAGGTTAGTTCGTTCTGGTTCAATTATTCTAAATAATTACTTTTCGCAAAATGTATGTATTCAAGTTCCACGCACTCAAATGTCTACGTAAGTTTAGTTCGTTCTAGTTCAATTATACTAAAGTAGCTCATTGGTTGAGACTGTCGCGTTCGAAACCGTTGACATAGACGTAGGCATACGTACTTAAATTGTAATTAAATCTTCGATACCCAAATTGCAGTTTTCATAATCCCTCGAAACTGACCGCAAAGGGTACCTACCTTTTTACAATTACTTACATAAAAACATTAAAAGTATTTTCTAGTATCTAGCTGTTAATTTTTTTCACATTTATTTAAAAATTTGTCGAACAAATTTATGTTCGAATAAATGCGAGTCGATTATCTTACCTTTCGAACAAATTACCAGGGTGCCAAATTTCCGTTCGAACAAATGCTGTCGAACAAATTTCCGTCGAACAAATGCTGTCGAATAAATTACACCAAACCCAGAACCGTTTTGCGTTGTTTGAGATTCTCAACAATCCTTCCTTATCGCACTGTTACTAGCAGTCATGGACATAACCTCAAATCAGTTATAAGCGAAAAACTACAATAAAATAGATATTTTACCATTTTTTTGCATTTTTTTTTAATGTTTCGTCAAGAAATTCTGTTAGCAAACTTCAGATTCAAAGTTATCAAATCTACCCCAAAGCTTTCTCGAAAGGGGCCAAATTTACTGAATTATTTAGCTGAAACCAACTTTAGGTGAAAGAAATGAATATGGCATGAAACAATTATCAGCCAATTCACGTAAAGACGATATTGGATTGCGGAAAAAGAAAATCGTTTCTATTACCAGAATTTTCCAAGAATGTCCAGCGAGAACTGAGCATTCAATACAGGCAGTCAGCCCTGCGATCTTTAAAAGAAATACCAATTTTCTGACACCCTACACAAATCCAAATAGTGAATCTCCACTTCATGTTTGGCTACTCAATTCATCCTGATGTGTTTTCATTTCGTCTTTGTTTTTCGCCGCAGTTGCTGCAAGCAGAAACAAAACACGTTTTGTTGAAGGAATGTTTCAGATTTCAGATTCATTGCTAAACTGTTGGAAAACATTGAGTTGATACTTTGTTCCTGTTTTGTTGTTTTTGTGTGTATCCAGCATTGGGGAGTAGAGCAAATAATGATCACAAAAGGGACCTCATTTTTCAAATATGAATTTAGTAATAACGACAACTTTCGAAAAGAAATAATTCATTAGAATCGCTGCTATTATAAAACAATACAATCCTTGTTTCACATAGACATGTTACCGCCTTTCAACTTTCATGTTATGAATAATGTGGTTCAGCTTTTGATAGTTACTGAGCATTACAATCGGATCATTAAAAGTATTGATAACGAACAAATGAGTGCATTCATTATATTTATCAATACTATAAAAAGTATATTTCAAATTTTTCTATTCTTCATATAACATTTCGTACAAAAATGAAACTGATACTCTTTGCAATTTTTCTCATAAGTTTCGCGTTTGCGGCACCTTCAAAGGAACCTCCTCTATGTAAGTAAAAACCATTGTTTTTTGATGGGACTTCCATGAGGTATACAATAGATGGTGTCCCAACTGGAACTAGTCAATTAAAATAATTTTGAATACATCCACTTCCAAGTGGATAGATTTTCGTTATTTTCACTTAAATTCAAGAACCCTACCTTGCACAGCCTCACACTAAGGATTTAAAACGGAAAGTTATATTAACGTTCATGTGGAGTGAATATCATTTCATTATTAATCTCACACTCATTTGAGGATTACATGCAGGACCTCTCGCAGAGCAAGCCCTCCGAAGGATTTTTGTATGAAATGATGGCAACCAAACCCTGGAGTCTGCAAGCAAAAGTTTGCCAAGAACATATATAGTATGAAAGTGAGGTAAGGAAGCGTAGGGCTTGCACTGCTAACAGCTGTAATGTTCATTAAATGAATCTTATTAGATTTTGCTGATTATTTTTTATACGATTCTGTCACCCAATCATCATAAGAAAACATTTTGAATCAACCAATAGTATAAAAATACACTGATAATTTGGTAGTAGCAAATTACAGCGACTATTTCATCCACACATGGCTGTACCTATGAAATTACATGACTGATGTCACATGATATGTAATATCAGCGGATATTCAAGTAAACACGGAATAATTTAGGTAAACACGGATATTCAGGTAAACAAACAAAGAGAAGCGTTAAGTTTGAAACAACTCCAAATATAGAAATGTCTGGTTTTCGGTTATCTTCTACTACGGAAATAAGATAACATATGAGCTAATCCATCCCAGAAAACAGAAAAAAGGAGTAAATAGTCTGTCTAGAGAGAATTTATGTATTTTTTGGAGCGTATATGAATGTGCATAATATGAATAATTTCATTCTGTTCATGAAATAGTCTTCCTAGATAAATAGATAGATAGATAGAGCACGGGTCTGGCAATCCCGAGGTCCCCGAGCTGATGCCGACTTTTCTTCAACTAGTTTTGAGTCAGTGTCCTTCTCTTTACTCTTTTTCTGTCGGTCTCCCTTGGCCAACCCTTGTTCTTTTCCGACCCCGACGCTATTAGGTTTCGCTAGGGGTCATTCAGTTTCAAACCTATTCTTTCTCTTACGGAACTCAAGGTGTTAAACGAGCCGTGCCGATGGGTGAGTGGCTACACGTCAGATAGTCGCGAACGGAGTCCTGTGAGTACCTGGCGACCCTCACAGGCCTTGGTGTGGTAAGGGCGCACTGCCACACTGGACAGTTTATAACGGCCCTACTCGTGTGATAGATATGGAAAGTAAAACTCTAAATAAAATTGAAGATGTTACAAACATCCCGGAGGTGAAGGTCGTACCATCTAGCCCGGATGCTAATAAAGGAGAATCCACCCCAGATGCAGAGAAGGTAGTATCTACTCAGACTGCAAAAGAAGAAGTGGTATTAGTTCCGATAGTAAGACGAGACATTTTGATGAGGACACCACCCAGGCCAAGAACGTACTCAACGCCAGAACAGACGGGCAAACGTTTGCGGGAGGAGGACACCGAAATCATAGGTAAGAGACAAAAGGAGGAACCGAATAATGCTCAAAACTTGAAAAATATCGTTGAACAATTGGGAAAACAAATTAGTCATCTGGAGAAAGTTATACAAACAACGTACAAACCAAAGAAAGAATTTTTCAAAATATCCGCGAAGTTAACGCTACAACTTGAAAAACTACAAAGAGTGGAGATTGATAAATGGTTGGACCAAATGACCCAAAACGCAGAAGTCGATAAACAGAAAGGTAGAATAACCGAGTTCGAAGCCGAGATTCAAGATATGCAAGCAGCCCAAAGGACAGAGATGGAAAACCCTACTCAGCCGAGTCTAGTGTGATAACTGTAGGGAAGAACAGAGGAAGCAACAAAGAAAACAAATGCTGAAGAGAGATGAAACTTATGAAAGCTTTAAACTAGTAATGGAAGAAGACTGGAGGGACGAGATTTTTCCAAAACTTAAAACCCAACAAGGAAGTTTTTGGGAGACCGACAGCGAATATACATGGATACTTCCTAGTAATGCAGATCTACAATCCTCGTACGAGTCAGTATCGAAGGTCATAAATAGATTTGGGGGTAAAGAGGACATCAAAATACAGAACAAGAAAGAAGGAGAGGTCGCAATGATGGTTCACTCCCTAAGGTTCCCAGATGATGCAGGAAATATAACTCATAAAACCAGACTGATCCTCTACCCCATTATTTCAAATGGTAACACTGACGAGGAAGCAGGCGACTAAAATATCCTTAAAACATTCACAGCGGTGAAACAAATAATACTGCAACAAAAGAAGATGAAACTGGCTATACCAGAAATTGAGGGAATAGCTGGGCTGATTATAAGCAGAGTTATGGAATTTCTGTTCGCTGCACTCAGGGACGAAATAATCGAAAAGATACCGGAAGTGTCGACATCTCTCTTGAAAAACACAAGAGTTATCCACATTAAAGATATGGACGAGATCACGACGACAGAGGACATAGAGAAAGCCATCAGAGACACACTAACGGCAAATCCTGAAGAAATTGAAGTGAGGGCTCTCCGGCCTACAATGTCAAATAAACAGAACGCCACTGTTATCCTACCAGAATCAGTCGCCCTGAAATTAGTAGCTTCAGGTAAAATTAAAGTCGGCTGGACGCAGTGTAGAGTCCTTGAGAGGAAAAAGGAGCAGAAGTGCTTCAAATGCTGGAGTTACGGGCATATAAAAGCTCATTGCAAAGGGCCTGACAGAGAGTCCCTTTGTTTAAGATGCGCCCAAGAGGGGCACCAAGAAGCTGACTGCGAAAACCAACCCTTTTGCGTCCACTGCAAAGACGAAGGTCACCAATCTGGGAGTCCAAACTGCCTGGAAAGAAGGGGCAGAAAAAAACCCAATCTAGTAACAGTTGAGGAGTCAAATTAAAATCAAATAATGGTTAAGTTCCTCCAGATCAACGCATTCAGGAGAAGGCCGTGCCATGACCTGGCGCTCGCAATTGCCAAGGAAACTGGAACCGGGATAATACTCATAAGCGAGCCGAACCGAAACGCCGTGAGAGGTAAAAAGGACTGGTTTTGTGATGATGATCTTAATATCGCCATAAAAGTCATGAACAACATAACTATAAAGAAACATGAAAGTGGTTACAGCTTCACCTACATTGAGAAGCCCGATTTCTCCATCTTCAACTGCTATGCTTCACCAAATGAAGGATTAGACGACCTTGAAAGAATACTCTGGGAAGTTGGAAGACTAATGAGGCCCAACGGAAAGAAAGTAGTCGTGGTAGGAGACTTCAACGCCAAATCCCCCCAGTGGGGCATGAACATAACAGACAGAAGAGGTGAACTACTTACAGAGTGGATTGCAGAACACGATCTTGTACTAGTCAATGAAGGGAACAAACCAACATTCCAGAGGCGAGACTACTCCTCCATACTGGACCTTACACTTGCCACTACGGATATCAAACAATGCATCCATAATTGGAATGTCAGTGACGTTGAATCACTGAGTGACTATAATTTTATTTCCTTTGAAATCTTTAACAATGATCTGGCACTAGGCCAAATAACAACAACTCGAAATGGCTGGCAGACCAAAAGACCAGATAAAGATAAGCTGGAACAGTTGAAGATGGAAAATTGGGAAGAAACCATAACTACACCCGCTGAAGATTTCAGTTTAGCATTAACCCGGATATGTGACCAGACAATGCCTAAGAAAGGCGGTACCTCAAGGAAAAAACCCAACTATTGGTGGAATGATGAAATAGCTAAGACTCGACAGGAATGTACGCGCAAGAGGAGACTTTATACGAGATCTGGGAGAAGAAATCTACCAGAAGAAGGCGAGAGGCTTTGGGAAGAGTATAAAGAGTGTAAAAAAAGGCTCTAAAACTTGATAAAGAAATCTAAACGAGACTCTTGGAAAAAAATCTGTGATAGTATAGACTGTGATATCTGGGGGGATGGCTATAAGATTGTGATGAAAAATCTGATCGGTTATCCTCCCAGACTACAAATACCCATGCAAAGAGTGGAAGAAGTTGTAGATCACCTATTCCCCTTGCATGAGGATGTGATTTTCAACTGTGGTAGAACTGTGATATTTTTAGACTTTAGCATAGACGAGTTACGTGAAGCGTGCAAAAAAGTGAAAGAGAATAAGGCTCCTGGCCCTGGAAATATTCCCCCAGAAGTACTGAAATCCGTGACGATGACCAATCCAGAGTACACATTAGCTGTGTACAATACCACCTGAAGACGATTGAAGATTCAAGCAATTGAAACGTAGTGAAAAATTGAAAGAAGTAGAAATCTTTCAACCATTAAGACGATGGAAGTCCGAAGCACAAGTAATCAAGTTACTACATCGTCTACAACCTTCAAAACAACGTTAGAAATGTTTATAATATGAGTATTTGAGCAATAATCTCTTTGAATTGCTCGATAACGTTAATTGGAATTTCATCTAAACCAGTAGATTTTTTATCTGGTAAAAGTTGATTCGCGTCAATGACTTCTAGTTTCGAAACGGGAGCAAAAATCATTGTTTGAGAAGAAGGGATACTTTTGGTACAATTTGTACTGATATTATCACCAAAGTGATCAGAGATTTTTCTATGTATAGCTGAAGTCAGAAACTCGCCAAAAGCTTCCGCTTGATCATTTGAATTGCTTGAATGTTTATCATTATATATAATTTCTGTTATATTAGCACTTTTATGATCGATATTATTTTTATAAAAAAGTTTTTTGTCAGCGATTGCTTATTTACTTCTTTTTTCAATTTTTTTAAAAGTTTCATTTATATTATTGTAGTGAACTCTCTTTCGAAGCCAATCAAGATTCTGCAGTTGTTTTCGTTTTTTTATTAAGTTGATCAGAAAATTAGATTTTGCTTGTCCTGTTCTTATTTACCAAAGTATTCTTCTGGAAAGCACTCTTGAAACACCACAAGAATTCTTCAATAAAATTATCAAAAAGAGTGTTAACATCAACTTCACTCACATCGAATGTAATTTTTGAAAGCTGATATGTGACTTTATTAATTAAAACATCATTAATTTTTCTGAACGTAACATTTTTATGGATCTCAGAAACAGTATTCGAAACTGTAAGTGAATCAAATTTGATTACTTGGCCATGGTGATCAGAGAGACCAGGATCAAAGTTATATGTTTCAAGAATATGTGGTGTATTCGTTAGGACATAATCTATTGAGGAGGAGCTAGTATAATTTATAGTCGTAAATGTCCTAGTTCAATCAGTAAATAACGACGTCATATCAAAAGAGCTGAATATATCGAACGTATGTTTCAAGAATATGTGGTGTATTCGTTAGGACATAATATATTGAGGAGTAGCTAGTATAATTTATCGTCGTACATATCCTAGTATAATCAGTAAATAACGACGTCATATCAAAAGAGCTGAATATATCGAACAATTTTCTTGAACTATTCAAATTTTTCTAATGAGAGTTAATAGTTTTGACAGCTGTATAAAGAATAATTCCATGTTTTCTATTGAATCCGAGGAGGGTCTGTAAACATTTATTATGCAGCAATTTTTTCTGAATGATACCGCTCATATTTCAATGATCATTTCTCTCGACAAACTTCTGAATGAATTTATTGGAGTGTACTCAGAAAATAAGTCAGTTTTAACAAATATGGAAGTGCCACCTTTTTTATGGTGGAAGCGTGAAAAATGGCTTAATAATTTAAAACCTGAAATACAGATATGCTCTAGATCGGTTTCGTGATACCAGTGTTCACTAATAATTAAGAAAAAGAACTTACGAAATGTTCCAATAGATTTATTGTATTTGAAAGACATTGAATGTTTATATTGAGAATTTCACAGCAACTGGTCGTCGGATTTACAGTTGCGTTCATTGCGTGGGGGGCTCTTTCGTGGTGCTTTTCGGAAAATTTCTTGGGAAGTTGAATCGTTTCAATGCACCCCCATCAGGCCAAATGTTGGGCTTGTAAACTTCTCTGGAAAGCTAATTTTGAACGATGATGAGGAATTACCTTTCCTTATCAACTTTTCACAAATATCAAGTTGTAACTCGGGTGCTGATTTTTTTAAAAATGACAGTCTTAACGTCGTCCGATTTATTTCGTCCAATGATGATCTTATTTCTGTGGATATGATATCTATTTATTTTTTTTGTTTTTTTATTTCTTACTTCTGTCCATGTCTCTTGCCTTAGTGGCAAATCTATTATTTCTTGACATAGGTTTTTGTTCTCTATTTTTGATATTGCAGTAGACAGCTGTTCGGAATTTATTTTGTTTACCTTAGCTTTGATTAGGATGGGAGCTCAAGCAAATGATAGTCACAAATCAAAAAACAACTGCTGATGAATTATTGTATTAAATTTTTTCAATAAAAAATACGTAGTTGAGGAAAATTATATAATTTTGTATATTGATTTTTTACTGATGCTCTTACGAGTCACATACTGCATTCCAAGCGCGCATAGCCCTATTCCATACATTTGTATATTGAGAAGAATGAAGCATAAACAATAAACCCGGAGTGACTACAGGTTCTCTAGTGCGGCGTTAAGTTATCTGAGAAACTCTTTTTTACAATACCCTGAAGATTCCAGAGTACATTGAGGAAACACCTCGCTAACGAACTAGTTTTGTGTTTTGAAACCCCATAGAAAAGTGGTATTCTGACATCTTTGTCATCACCTCTCAAAGAACGAATGACTTAGAAGTCAATGTAGATATTCTTAAAATTTTGCAACCTCCAAAAATTCACAATACCACCAATTCTTTCGAAACAGAAAAAGATTTTATTTATATTTCATATAAATTCAAAGAATTTAATATTTTTCGATGAACTCTTACATGTTCAGAGTATTTGGTCCATAACTTGCGGAATTAAAAATAATCATTTTGTGGATCAAGTGAGTGAAGTGAAAGACTTTTTTATGAGTAAGAAATGCGGAAATTCCTACGAACGAAAAAAAATAAACACAAAACACTTTACACACAGTATTTTTCTGCAACTGTCGAAAGACACAACCAATTCAGATTGTTATTTCAAATATGAAATGATTTTGGCCTATTTGTTGATGTCGATAATATTGAATTTATCGATCAATTATCAAATGGATACTTACTGAAAATGTCCTTAATTTGAATTTCAGATGCGATGGAGTACCAGATTCCGACCATAACAGAAATCGAAGTGAGAGCAGATTCTGGCACGACAGGTAAAAATGCATTATTTCCTATCAATATGGAATAACACCTCATATTATCGATGAGTTGATCAGGTACATTAGAGTGGTAGAAGAATCGCAGCTGGTTCTGTATCAAATAGCCTCTATAACAATAACGGGGCCTATACAGTACTTCTCACAGCGTACAGAACATACAGTGTGTCCCACTTTGAGCAGCGACACCCTCGTATTTTCTTGACAGTACAGTGATATCAAAAGTTATTATTCATAACATATAGTACCCACAAATATCTAACTTGAGGTTGATGAAATATTCGTATATCCATTTTCCACGGCTACCTACGACTATCTGAAAAGTGAAAAATTGGGAAAAACATACTAGGCATTTTTTTATCGCAAAAATAACACCAGATTCTGTTTCAGAACACCCCAAAACCCCTAGATCTAAGTGCTTTATTCATTAAAATATACAGGGTGGCATCTGTTATTGGCAAAATTATTAATTTTTATTCATCCGAAATGATGGTTGCTTTCGATTTTTTTTGTCACAAAGGGCCTGAACGTGTTCAATTGATGCTGAGTATAAGAAATACCCAAATTTTACTTTTTCATGGCTTGCTATGACCAGTTGAAAAGTGAAAAACTGGGAAAAATATATTAAAAGATTTTTTACTTCGAAACTAACATCAGATTCTTGTTCAGAACATGCTTAAACCCCCAGATCTCATTAAAATATACAGGGTGTCGTCTGTAAAATTAGCAACTAAATTTATTTAATGAAGGTTAGAAATGTTTCCATTTACAGATGACTTCCTATATAATTTCATGATTCGAACAACAGGATCCGGGGCCTTTATGGTGTTCTAAACCAGAATTTGGTGTTAGCTTGGAGACAAAAGAATCTTCAGTATATTTTCCTTTATAATTCAACTTTCAACTGATCATATCTAGGCATCAAAAAGTAATATTTGGTATTTTGTACAGCATCAATTGAACGTTTTTAGGTACTTTATGACTCGAGAAGAAATTTTGTAAATCAACTAAACGCTACGAATAAATAAGCGTTATCAATTCTGCCAGCTATAGATGACACTCTGTATATTTTTATGATTCAAGAATTGGGGTCTTGGAATTTTAGGGTCTCCTGAACCAGAATCCGCTGTTACGTTTGTGCTACAAAAGTTCTTGTTGTGTGTTCCACACTTTTTCACTTCTCGACTGGTCACAGCTAGCCATGAAAAAGTAATATTTGAATATTGTCTACAATATTATTCGAACATTCTTAAGTAGTTAGTGATTATGCAAAAAAATCGAAAACAACTAAACATTACGGATCAATAAAAATCAATACTATGTCAGTTACAGGTGACACCCTGTATATTTTAAATAATTAAGTACTGCTATTTGGGGGTTTCAGAGTGTTCTGGAATAGAACTTGGTGTTATTTTTGCGATAAAAAAATCCCTGGTATATTTTTCCCAATTTTTCACTTTTCAATTTGGTCGTAGGTAGCCATGAAAAAGTAATATTGGAACATTCCCTACAGCATTATTTGAACATTTTTAGGTACTTCGTGACCAAGGAAAAAATCGAAAACTACCAAACATTGCGGATGAATAACAAACAAAAAATGTTGCTAGTTACAGATGACACCCTGTATATTTTAATGAATTATCACTGAGATTTGGTGATTTTAGGGTGTTCTTAAACAGATCCTGGTGTAATTTTTGCGATAAAAAAATGCCTAGTATGTTTTTCCCAATTTTTCACTTTTCAATTGGTCGTAGGTAGCCGTGGAAAATGGATATACGAATATTTCATCAACCTGAAGGTAGATATTTCTGGGTACTATATGTAATAAAAAATAAATATTGAAATCACTTTACTGTCAAGAAAATACGAGGGTGTGGCTGCTCAAAGTGGGACACACTGTATATGGCAGCAGGCAGCGACAGAAAAATTGCAAAATTCCTACAAAGCTTTTTTTTTCCAGTTTGTTGTTTTGATGTTACATGTAAATAAAATGGGAGTCTACCAATTCACTGACGTTGCGTTCATACACAGTGAGTTTCAAAAGTTTGCACCATTCGAGAACTATTTTATTATCGATTTGTCAGAAAATTCTATTCCCCATAAAAATTGGCGCATTGCAAAGTAATTGCAATGAATGCAGTAATTGCGATTTGAGCCTCTTTCGAGGATTGGATTCTCTCCTTGCAGATGTTTCTTGCTTCAATATATTCCGCATGGCTCTGATTTTTCAACCATCGACAGGATGTTGCCTGCTTGAAAGTGACTGCTCTGAAGCAGTTTCTGCTAATCTTTATCAGATGAGGTTTCTCTTGACGTGTTAGCTACCTATGTTTGCATCTCCAGTATCATGATATCAGAAATTGTCTTGACGCATTATGTTGGATCCCCAAGAGAGAAACATACTCTTTCCCGTGGAAATGCTAAGAAAAACATGCGAAGACCATCCCAGTCGGATAAATTGTAGTGCCGTATGAGACGGGACAACCTTGAGCTGCTCGATGGTGTAGAAAAAGAGCAAAGAGTGAAGATGAGATGGTGATCGGAGTTTCCAAGTGGAGCACAAACTACCATATTAAATGAATCAGGATTGGTGGTGAAAAAAAAGATCAAGTGTATTGGCATACTGGTTAGGATATCGGGAATGCAAGTGGGTAGATCGACCAGTTTCTCCAGACCATACGCGATAGCGAATGCCTGAGCTTGACAACCTGCCTCGTCTGTTCTGTTGGAAAATTTGAGCCATGTAGGGTTGTGTACATTGAAATCTCTCATTATAATGACTCCATCTATTGGATGGTTTTGCTGAATAAGGTCTAATATGAGCAAAAAAAAATCAACTAGTCCACTATTATAGGATGGTCCATCAGGAAATAAGTAAAGGCAGCAGAGGAATTTGGTCTGTTTGATATTATCCAGCTTGAACCACATCACGTGAAAGTCTTTCGGCTCCAAACTCTATTCGCCTTGGCATGATAAATTAGTCTTAGAGTAAAGACAAACACCACCTTTAAATCTGAACCAATAATGGAGTTCGTAACCATGACAAAGCATGTGTCTTTTTTGGTGGAGGACCACCGATGTTATAAAAGTGAATCTTCAAATTTTTCGATGGTGTGTCGCTTCGAGTACTCCTCGCCCAAATGGAGAAGTATTTTGCTTCCGGAGTATCTTACTCAAGGAGACTTCAACATCATAATTATTGTAATAAGACCTGAAAATTGAAAGGAAAAGGAAAAGAAAAGGGTGACACGAAGTTATCGACCAACCACTGAAACATGGAACAATTCATGTCAGAGCACCTGTAGTCGATATGGTGGTATTGCACCAAGCGGTGGTAGAGACCATCTACCACCTATGGTTATCTTTCCAGTCACCTCTTACGACAGGCAGGATCAACCATGGGGCTATTCTCAGTCCCATCCTATACAGATAAATGTTACCTCCCTTGTAACGTCTGTGTTGAATAGCCTTCCAGTATCCTATCCTATTCTTGATAAAATAATCGCTTCATTTCTGAAATGTCAGCGCCTTGTTCTTTGAGCTGAATTATTACACTCAATAAGCTGAAGTGATATTGGTTTATAAAAACCTGTGATGCTTATTAATTCTGTATCCATCTTTCAGGAATACTAGACTTGCTTCAAGTGATTATAGATCTCCTGACGAATATCGTAGGTATGATGACCGGTAACTCAAACATGCAAAGCCTAATTTCAGCAATTCAGAACTTTTTCTTCACCATAGCCAAAATTGTGAATTTTCGCTGGATAGTTAATCAGGTGCCATTCTTCGGATCGTTTTTCTCACCAATATTAGATGCATTCAGTGCAATAGTAGGAGATGAAGGAATGGTTGGAGGACTATTATCACAAGTTCTCGTGGGGCCAGGTGAGAAATATTTTCTATGATATCGATTATTCTTAAGTCTTCTTTCCAGAGATTAGAATTTCGATCATATTTTTTGTAATTTGTAATTGAAAGTACTTCAACCTTTATGGATTTAAAGTTGACGCTATTGTCAGGGGAGCACTTGGAATTGTTTCCTCTGCAATGAGGTACATTACACAAGTATCTGTTAAATATACTGGGATAAAGTTGTTTCCCGACAGGTATTTGCCACAATAATTCTCCGATGTAAGTGTATATGGGAGTAAAAACGGTAAAATATTGCTCAGCTACGACTATCGTTATCAAATGATCTCCCAAACGATTTTCAAGCTTTGTGTTCATACATCTGACCGTTACTGTCGACCCGAAGAATCAGAGTGCTTCTTGATCTGCTCACGAGGTAGAGCGGCTTACCATCGATTCACTAGCGTGAGACCAGAGTGACCAAATAGACGGAGTGCTGCAATGATTCGAAACGGGAATAGATGATCTCAGTGTTACCCACACAGTACTGATGATGGCACAGCCTCAAAACTGGTCTACAGGTGGTCCCTCTGTCTGAATCAGAATAAAATCCAGCTATATGTTTATGGGGAAGCAGTTGTAATTGTTTACTGTGTAATGAGGTACATATCACAAGTTAATAAACATTAACATGCTAATAAACGCGATGTAATAGCATGCAACCATGGATGATGTATGTATAGGTATTAATATTATTGACATACTTAAAAGAATCCTAGAATATTTTATGGAAAGTGGATTTTTGTGTTTTTTCATTCCTTCTTCAGTAAACAAAGATATTGGTAAGGCGCTAATTCATATTTCATACAATGTAATATAATGTAATACATTGTTCGTTTGTTTTTTTTTATATGCTTATATCACAACGTGATCATTAAACATTTTACTCTACTATTCTACCAGTAGCAGCAAGCAATATCATAACTTTATGTGAGGTCTTTAACGTAATTTCAAAATTTCTTTTATTTTTCATTCGTTGCATGCATTCTATTTCTTTTTCAAATGCATAGTGGCAGTTTGTTTCATCATCGCTAGTACAATCTGTTGCGATATGAAAAATTTTTGGACAAGAATCGGGCATCATTGGATTCCTCACGATCATCCCTAACCGATCATGTAATGATACACAGGGTATCTATTCGAAAATCCAAAGTTGGTATCACTTCTGGTAGAACCGACAAAATAGGGTGTACAATTTTCCTGTGTTACACGGTAATCCATTACTACCATGTGAGAGGTCACATCATGAATTTGTTTGAAAATGTTCCATTACTATGGAAAAATTCAACACCTTCATCACAAACATAATGATATATTTCTTTATTTCATCAGATTCAGAAAATAACTCTGAAGCAGATCTGCCAACCCAACCACCAACAAAATCGAGAAAAGGCTTATTTGGAAGTTGGTCCTGAATTACATGGTTGCCAATTCGAAAACTTTTGGACTGGAAGGAAACTATATATCTACAAACTGAGTGTTGTCAATTTTGTCACGAATAAGATCACCACAGATAGACCAGAGGTATCATGTGTATTAAAAACAAAAATCAACATTGAGAAGTTTTATTCGATGTATTCAATTTCATCAACAATTTTTGACTCATAACCACAATTTATAAACAATTTCATATTGGCCTCGTCTTCTAAACTCACTAGGCAACGCATGAAAAATTTCAATTGCAGTTGATAAACCGAAAATTCCACAGGGTCAGGAAGCCGAGTGGTTAAGTGATCCGTCTATCAATCAATCTGGCTGCAGATTTTTTTTTGATGGCCCAAGAAAGTGCTAGGAATCGCACGTGAAATGGTAAGGCCTCGTTAATCCTTGGCTCGCACAAGTTTCGACATCTAAGGGCTGCCGTTCGTAGGGGGACGACAGCTAGCAATCATGTAAACATGTTTCGCTCCATCGGTATTTAATAAAAACCGTTTTTGATTGACTTTCAAAATTTGTGTCGTTGTTATATCTTACTTATTTCATCTTAGTCGATTAAAAAAATGTATTTTTTTCCAATAATTTTGGGGAGATAAATGTTTTGCAAATCAACTCTCACTCTTACTAGCACCGGGGCTAATAATAATTTATGTAATGAGTGTATTCTGTGAAATTTTTGCATTGTTCATCTGCTTACGATACTGAGGAAATTTCAGAAAAAAGCAGAAAGGCCATTTTCAATATTACTTATTTGCAAAAGTTATGATAACCTTTTAAATCTTCAGAATCTCTCATACTATCACATATATTGTTGAGAACTACCCCAGTATCGAAATAATGCCGGTTGAAACAGTAAATGGACATAAGTTGGTATTTATGCAATACTTTGCTGAAGGTGAAGGTCAAAGTGTTGATGAAAATGAAGTAATTATTTACATCTCAGTGCATTTTACTGCTTATGAAGTGTATTTTATTCGAAGAATATTCGGTGATGGCCCATGATTGGTTGGTGTGGATCAACTACTATATTTTTCTTCTTTCTGAAATTTAATTACATGTGATCTAAAACTAGAGATGATATGAAAATGTCTGATGAAACACCAAAGAAGTACCTATTCGGATAGGAAACAACAATATCATTGCACTTTCTTCCCTTGTTAAATAATGATGTGACATAAAATGTCTCCGTCTGTAATTATTTGAACTGTGTGTTAGGGACATCATGAGCATCAATGAATACTTTCAAAGAAAAAACTTAGGTAACTCAGAAAGTCTGAATAATTTTCGAAAGATGAATTAAGTTTTTTCTTCAATCTAATCAAAAGATCATTAACTCAAAAGGAAAATGAGGTATTGCAATTACTTCTCAACGAATAATTTTCTGAAAACATAAATCAGGAAACTACATCTGAATCGCATTATTCAGATTGAAAAAAATCTATTCTCAATAACTATTTATTGCAACTAATAATGATAACAGTCCCCTACCCCACAGGATATGCCTTTTGATACACTCCATGAGTGTTTTTGTGCGAGAATTATGATTCTGCTTTATAATGCGTTTCTTCATAACACTTAATTTTATTTTAAACAATGTCCAATAAGTTGTATTTATTGGTGAACCTTGAATACTCATCACTTTATAATTATTGAAATATGTATTTTAAACTTCTGATTGAATATGTATCAGTTCGGTTGTGGATCCCAGTTGGTCATTCTCTTCACTTCTTCGTACAAAGCATCTCCCGGGCAACTGGTAGCCTTTCCTTGTCTGTGACCGATTAAGTGGTAATCAATGGCAATTTTGCTACTATCTTTTGCACATTTGATTAAAGTTCTGAGGGCTTCCAATTGAGTACTTGGAGGACTTGTAGCTGAAACATCAAAAAAACTATGATAGTATGTTGTAGAAACAAAAATGACTGTAACTTCCTGACCGGTTATTGCATTTTCCTAACAACTGAATTTTTATATTGACTTTGCGAAAGGATAATATTTTTTGAGGAAGCGTCTACATCAATATCTCATAACACTACTTTGATGTTATAAGCGATATTTTGGTTCTATGGTCTTCTCATAGGTATCAGGTTACACGAGATAACAATTCTCCAGAAAAAAAACTGATATTTATTATCAGCATACGCAGACTTTCACGATGGAAACTGCTGATGCTGAATCAACACTCTGTGGCCATATAAAAAGGCAGAATGTCAGTTCCATACACATTCTGATAAAACTCATCACTTCATTACCTCGTATTTTTGTGATGGTGGTAAGTACCACCTCATGGAATATTTTTGAAAATCTCTCGTATAATTATTGAAAATTTTAGCGCAGTCGCTGTAGGATTCCACAAACGAACGCGGAACTTCTCACTAGTGGCGATGGATACTAATTCTTTACCGAAATCGAACCTGAGAGAGTCATCACTTGAAGAATCTGAGGGATTTCGTGATATCCCGAACGTTGAAATACTTATACAAACTTAAAAAATGTGATTTCAGTAGTATTTATTTGCGATACAAAAGTAAAAACGTCAACAAACTCTTATTCTTTCGATGACAACTTCTTTGTTACATTCCAAAAACTTAGCAACCATACCCCCAACAAATATATGGTGAATTCGCCATGAAACTTTCGATATACAAAGTATATGAATACGTAGGATCCGACATCCCGCCGGCCTTGAAAGGTTAGTCTTTCAACGAAAAATTAAACATTTGAAAAGTTCATCCCTCTGGATAAATAAAGGATAAACACTAAAGGATCGAGGAGAACACTAAAAACATAATTGAGTATCAGTTTTCAATAGGTAAAATACAAAGTTTCTGCACAGCACGAGTAGTCTCTCCTGAATGAGTTCTCACAGTTGCAGTTCGAATAAGTCCATCATCTCCTTTATTCGTTTTCACAATCCTCCAATAAAGAGGTGGAATATTATCTTCGATAAGAAGAACGATGGTATCCTTTGCAATGTTAGAAGTAACATGCCATTTGGAGCGTTGTTGCAGGGAGAAAAGGTAATCTTTCGACCATCGCTTCCAGAATAACTGAGACGTTTGTTGGATAATTTGATATTGTTTGAGACGATTTTCAGGTAAGTGATGTCTGCTTCAGGAATTGAGGAAAGTGGTTGGCCAACTAGGAAATGTCCTGGGGTTAATGCGGATAGGTCCATGGGATCATTGGATAAGGGAGTGATAGGACGAGAGTTCATTATCGCTTCTATTTGCGAAAAAATGGTATAAAGATCTTCAAATGTGAGATGATGTTTCCCAACTATACGAATTATTTGATATTTAGCTCGTTTGACAGCAGCCTCCCACAAACCGCTGTGATGTGGAGATCTTGGAGGGATAAATCTCCAATCGATATTATTTTTCATGAAAAATTCAACCGATTCACGATCGCTGACAAATTTGTTCAGAGATTCATATAAATATTTTAATTCATTGTTCGCTCCAACATAATTTGTGGCGTTGTCGCTGTATATTCTTTTACATAATCCACGTCGTGAAACAAATCTTTTTAGTGCGTTTAGAAATGACAGGGTACTAAGGTCACTCACTAATTCTAAGTGAACCGCCTTGGTAGTAAAGCACACAAAAATTCAAAGATAAGCCTTTATTATAGCCCGATTTCGTAATCGACCGTCTTTTATATGGAAAGGTCCAGCAAAATCAGTCCCGACGATATAAAATGGACGGTTAGGCGTAACTCTGTCAGCTGGCAAACTACCCATTTTCTGAATAACATTAATAGGATTGATCCTGAAACAAGTGATGCATTTCATCAAGACACTTCTTATTGTTGCTCTACCGTTTAAAATCCAAAAATGTTGTCGAATAGAAACCAATAGAGTTTGTGTCCCGGCGTGTAATTGTCGATGATGTTCACTCAAAATGATAAGACGTGTCAAATGATGTTTTGAATCAAGAATGTATGGATGTTTCGAGTCATATGCTAAATTAGATTTAGATAATCTTCCCCCGACACGTAAGAAATCATCATTATCTAAAAATTGATCTAACGATCTTAGTCGTGAATTTTTAGGTACAAGTTTTGATTTTTGTAAAAAGCTCATTTCATCAAGAAATGATTGAATTTGAGCAATTCTAACTAGAATCAAAATGGATTTTTTTTTGTTCCTCTAGACTAACTTTACCCGTTTTTCGGGATTGGGGGTTGCGAAGATTATTGCAGAAACGAACACATAATGCTATAACCCGTTGTAGACGATAAAAGTTTGAAAATTTTTCAATAACATTGAAGTCATTTACTGTTGATTTGAGGGAAAATTGAGATTTTCGTTTTTCGGGTGCGTCTGCATTAATTTCGATAATCGTAGGCCAGAAATCAGACGGTTTCAATAACCAGTCTGGTCCGTTCCACCACAGCATTGACGATTTTAGAATGGAGGGATCAACTCCGCGTGACGCAATATCGGCAGGATTACAATTTGAAGATACATGACGCCAATGACAATTTTTTGTTAAAGTTTCGATTTCAGCTACTCGATTCGCAATGAATACCTTCCAAGTATTTGGTGGTGATGCTAACCATGATAAAACTATTGTACTGTCCGTCCAAAGGTATACATTACTTACCAAAGAATTCATCGATTGTTTTACTTTATCATGAAGTTGAGAGAGTAAAACTGCACCACAAAGTTCGAGTCTTGGTATTGTTATTGTTTTCAATGGTGCCACCCGTGTTTTACTACACAAAAGTCGTACTGACGTAATATTCTGACTGTCAATTGATTTGATATAAATACAAGCGGAATACGCTTTCTGTGAAGAATCACAAAAGCCATGTAATTCTACAACCTCAGACAAACGCACATGTCTGGGAACTTGAATATTATTTAGCTCGAATAGTTGTTTTCTGAACAGAGACCACATTGATAATATATGAACTGGAGGCTCGTCATCCCATCCAAGAGATAATTGCCATAACGATTGCATCATGATTTTGACCTTGATGATAATAGGAGATACAAGTCCTAAGGGATCGAATATTTTCGAAATCAACTATAAAATTACTCGTTTTGTAGCCTTTTCTACCAGAAAATCAGAATCGGTTACAAAAAAGGTCAAAATGTCATTTTTTGGTTGCCACATTAGGCCTAAAGTTTTTTGGATATCGTCCTCGTAATATGATAATTAATTGTGGTATCAATTTGACCAGTACCTAAAATACGTTCGTTATTTGACATCCATTTGCAAAGTTCGAATCCATATTGCTCGAGTAATTTTGTCAGAACACGTTTCAAATAACATGCTCCCTCAATAGTTTCAGACCCACTTAGAAGGTCATCAACGTAAAAATCGTTAATAATGATATGACATGCTTCTGGAAATTCATTCAGATTTTCGATTGCTACGTGTTGTAGACTGCGTATTGCCAAAAATGCCGCTGAGGTTGTTCCATAGGTAACGGTATTTAAACGATAGTGTTTGATTTCCTCGTTCTCTTTTGATCTCCAAACTATGCGCTGAAGATCCCTTTGTGATGGTGTTATCATAACTTGCCTGTACATTTTTTTCACATCTGAGCTAATTACAAATTTATGTTCCCTAAACCGAAGTAAAATTGAAAATAAGTCGTTCTGAATCGTCGGTCCGACCATTAAAATGTCGTTCAATGATACACCGTTTGATGATTTACAAGATCCATCGAAAACGACTCGTAATTTTGTCGATGAGCTTGATTCGTTTATTACCCCGTGGTGTGGTAGGTAAAACATACCTGAAGATGGTGCGTTATTTATCATGCTTGGATCTATTTCACTCATATGTCCTAGCACTTCATATTCTGTCATAAAGTCAATATACCTTTGTTTGAATATTGGATTTCTTTTGAATTTCCGTTCCATAGTTTCGAGTCGTTTGATTGCGTTCTGTAATGAATTCCCTAAAGAATCTGCGTTTTCGCGAATTGGCAATGTTACAACAAAATAACCTGAATGATGACGTTCTAGAGTTGTTACAAATTTTTCTTCGCAATTTTGTTCTTCGCATGAACGATTTCTACTTACAGAAACTTCTTCAATTTTCCAAAATTGTTCAATGACTTTCTCAAGGGATTTGTTCATTGATATATTACAAAGAAGTTTATTACTGCTAAGATCTGGTCTAATGAGCATGGATCCGGAAACTATCCAGCCTAAACGCGTTTGCTGTAATACAGGTAAACCCGCGCCGAGCTTGATTTGACCAGAACCTATTAACTCGAAAAACACACCAGCACCTAACAAAATATCAATTTCTCTAGAAACATGGAAGTTCAAATCAGCTAATTGAATACCATCGGGTATTTTCATGCACTGAATATTGAACGAAATGGAAGGAATTGTTTCGCTTATTGTTTCTAATACGAGGAATGTTAAATCTGTATTAAATTCATCAAAACATGATTTAATTGAAGTAAATATTTTCTGATATATATATTCGTGCTTGTTCTACCTACGCCTAAAATCGGTATGTTGGTACTCGTTGCTGGTAATTCAAGTTTTTCATAGAATTTGCGTGTTATGAAATTTGGTTGACTACCACTATCAAGCAACGCTCTACATTTGTTCCATTTGCCAGCACCGTCTTTTACCAACACTAATGCTGTTGGAAGAATAATCTGAGGCTCGGAATTTTTGCAATGATTAGCAATGAATCCGTTGAAAATTGATACTAACGTTTGGTTTTCAACATGACCAGATAATTGCTCATTATTCGCATTGTTGTTTGAATGTACATGATGTGTTACTGCTGCTACATTTGAACTAGATGCCTCGCGATCTTGGTTATGAAAATGTAAAAGAGTGTTATGTCTTTTCTTACAAATTTTACATCCTTGTGCTTTACATGCAAAAGTTTGATGGTTATCCCGTAAGCAGTTGGTACATAATTTGAGATATCTTATTTCCGTTAGACGAGAAGCCACCGGTAATGCTTTCAAATTCTGGCATGCATAAATCTGATGATCTTCCCTACAAAACGGGCACGAATATTTGACATCATCAGTAGTTATTCATGAAAATGGTTTCTCGTTAACCGTTTTAACAAATGTTTGATATTTATTCGGTTTTGTTTCATGTTTGTTCGGTTTGTTCAAATGCTCACAGGCTTGTTCGCGATAAATAGATTCCAACAATGTGCAACGTTGTTCTAAGAAATCGAGTAAATCCTTGAATGTCAATTCTTTACCTA
Organism: Chrysolina haemoptera; assembly: GCA_958298965.1. Taxonomy (NCBI): domain Eukaryota; kingdom Metazoa; phylum Arthropoda; class Insecta; order Coleoptera; family Chrysomelidae; genus Chrysolina; species Chrysolina haemoptera. The sequence goes on from OY282594.1 coordinate 17,048,610, forward strand.
TATTTTTTGTTCTATTGCTAATAACTAAAGATTCCCATTCTTTTTGAGAAACTGAGTCTAACTTCCGAGTGACAATATAAAATAATAGAGTGTCCCAACTATCAACAGGCTCACCTAGAGTTTTTAAAGATCGTATGTGCTTATGTACATCATCAGTTAATTTTCGTAAATTGATGTGAATTTCCTTAGTGACTACAGGCAGTTCAAACAACGCCGCAACGTGATTTTTAAAGATAATCGATTTATTTTGGTATCTGGATTTGAAAATATTCCGTGCCAATATATAATTTGAATTCGTTACTTCAATGCATTCTATGACTTTGGCAGCGTCGCCTTTCAAGCAGCTTATGAGATAATAAAATTTTTTGATGTTGTCTAGTGATTCGTTGTTATGTACGAGAGACAAAAACATATCTCGAAACTGACCCCATTTCTCGTATTCTCCGAAAAATTTTGGTAATTCTAAAACTGGAAATCTGACGTTTGAGGATTGATTCTTATTTGAATTATCAATATTTGATTCAGCTATGACACTGCCAGAATCACTAGAAGCACCAATATTACTTACTGCTTGTTTATTATTATAAAAATTATCGATGAGTATTTTAGCCTTTTGAATAACATTTGTATTGATTTCAGCCTCATCACTAATTTCTATTTGATCTTGAACATTATTGAACTGTTCCAATAGTGAATGATTTTGTTCGAATCGCGTTTCTAATTGGATTATATTGTCCACGTTATCTTCTAAAGCGAATTTGTCAACGAACGTTATGAATCTAGTCAAAGTTGCTTTCACTTGACCGCGCTTTGTGATGAGTTGCCGTTTTTCAGCCATTTTTTTCACTTTTAACTATTCTTATGATGTAAGAAGATAGTCAATATAATAATGCTTTTTTACTTGAATGCTATTATAGAAAAAGTTGTTCAAATAGAAACGAAAATGAACACTTAGTAGGGGAAAGGAGAGGAGAGGATAATGGATAAATGGAACAGACTCACTGATGGTAGATGTGTTTCTTCGCTTTTTTCCTGACTCCCAGTCCTAGTCGTTTTCAGCTTGCTGCTTCTGTCAGTTTACTTTGACAATGTTTGACGTTATACTTTTCTAAAAACTTTTAGATCCGGCTCGAAGGACCATGAGGGATTTCGTGATATCCCGAACGTTGAAATAATTATAAAAACTTACCATACCCCCAACAAATATATGGTGATTTCGCCATGAAACTTTTGATATACAAAGTATATGAATACGTAGGATCCGACAGCATCTATCAAAGAAACACCTGGTGAAGCCCCTGGAGTAGGTGTATAACAAGAAATCCAATCCGAAATCTTAACATAACCTCACTTTTGTTTCGGTTTGGTTGCGAGCGTGGCGGCTGCTTGCATAGTTTGAGCTCTGGGCTATTCTTCAGTAATTTTATATACTAGTTTTCTATAATTCACCCCTAGAATGACTCTAATAATTCCTAATAAGCCTTCAGCTACTTCGAATTCTATGTGTCCTGGTTACTTCTAATCAACCCTGGTCACATTATTGACTTCTATGTGTTCGTAAACCCTTGTCACATTATAGATTATATAATAATAATAATTTATTCACAAAAAGTTACAAGATAATTCAAGCATTTACAGTAAGGTAGTGAATAAGGGGATATACCACGGAAGCAGTAGGTTCTGCTTGTATGTGGACGTATACAACAAGAGTATTACAAACAAACAAAAATATGACTAAAATTAGACTAAAAAAGCATTGATGATGATACACTACATATTTCATTTTGGGTAATATTAAAATACGGATAAAAATACAAAATTATAAATATATATATATATATATATATATATATATATATATATATGGAACTAGTAAATAGTGGGGCTTTGCAGCAAAATCAAAGAGTACTACTTTAAAGTTTGTCCAAGCTTTTGGAAATTTAATAAATCATTTCCATCATCAGGGATAATCTTTGTTGAGATTGTGAGACGCGATGTTATTCAACAATAAGTGATGATTACATGTTTTATATCAACTTTCATCTTGCACAATGTGTCACTTATTGTTGAATAACATCGCGTCTCACAATCTCAACAAAGATTATCCCTGATGATGGAAATGATTTATTAAATTTCCGAAAGCTTGGACAAACTTTAAAGTAGTACTCTTTGATTTTGCTGCAAAGCCCCACTATTTACTAGTTCCATACCTAACTAGTCAGCAACGACTACCCTTCCTCCCCTCCTATATATATATATATATATATATATATATATATATAACTTTCATGGTATTAGATGTATAGATAAAAATTTCAAATTATAAAAAGCTGGAGAGTATAAAGATTCAAACTAAGAAAAGTCCAAACAAAAGAAAAAAGTACATGATGTAAGGATGTTAAAATGTGGATTTTCAATTGTAAAAATATATGATGTAAATATAGTTAGATGTTAAAAATGATATAATATATGTCAAAGAAAAGGGTTGTTGCAATATAAGGGAACAGTATTTGTAATACTAATTTATAATAATTTTTCACATTTACAGAATCTATCAGAAAGTTCAATGGAGACCTGAAAATACCACTTAGGCTCTCTGGGTGCCCGTCTGCGATTAGTTACAGTCCTTCACTGTAGCTAATTGATAATTTTTACATATTTAAGCTATAGTTTAATTGAAGCTTGAAAAGATACTATATTTCCTTGCAAGTTGAAAAAGTACACTAGGATTTATATTATATTTACTCGATATTTAATTTTGGAAATCAGTTCATAAGGTATTCTATATAATCAATTAAACTGCCTACAAGAATCTAAGAGCCATTGTTTGACACTCTTCTTGTATACATTAATATTGTTAATTTTTTTTTAGGGTGTATGGAATAAGGTTATAAATCCGTGGTGCAAGATAACTGAATGTTCTCTGACCTTGTTTGCTTTTGGTGTATAAGCATGAGCTGCCATTTGAGTTCTAGTGTTGCAGTTGTGCTTGATCACCTGTAGATATGTCTTATTTTTATAAACAAATATCAGAGTATTCTTAACGAATAACTGTCTTACGCCCAGTACATTCAGTTCTGCATATAATGCATCTGAGGAATATCTAGAATTTTTGAAGTACAAAATCTTTAGAATTTTTTTCTGCAATTTGGTTATCTGATCTAAGTACGTTTTGAGTATACCTCCCCATCCGATGATTCCGTATTGCAATAAGGATTCGAACAACGAATAGTAGAGTATTTTGAGCTGATTTAAACCTACTACGGTACGGAATTGATAAAATTTAAAAATAAGACCTCTTAACTTATTTTTCAGATTCTGCGCATGAATATCCCAACGTGGGTAAGAATCTATGTGAATTCCTAGATATTTAGCAGAAAGTGAAATTGTAACAGGTTGGTCATTTATCATGAGAGAATTGAAGTTTGGTAGGTAACTTTTATAAGAAGTGAATAGAATTATCATAGTTTTATCCACATTGACAGTTAGCAAGTTACCTTGCAACCAGTTCAGAATCTTTTTCATGTCATTTTCTGCCGTTTTTCTCACTTCGTTCCAGCTGTCAGCTTTAAAAAGAACAACGGTATCATCCGCAAATGAGATAATTGATCCTGATATATCAAGCGAGAGAAGAGAGTTCAGGTAGATCAGAAATAATATCGGTCCAAGCACTGTGCCTTGCGGTACCCCACATGACACAGTTCTTTCGGAACTTAGACATTTTCCAATTCCAACTCTCTGTTTTCGTCCCTCTAGGTAATCCTTAAATAATTCGTCCACCGTACCTCTCACACCAATGCATTCTAATTTCTCCAGCAAAAGTCTATGACTGACAGTATCAAAGGCTTTTGCCAGATCAAGAAATATACCAACGCACGGTTTTTTTCGATCTATTGCATCATATTTAAATGATGTGACTTTGGCAATTGCATCCTGTGTTGAAATCTGTTCTTGGAATCCGTATTGTGCTTCGGATATTATTCTGTTTTTATTTAGATAGGAAATAAGTCTTCTTTTTATTATTTTTTCGAATATTTTTGAAAGGGCGGACAAAATCGATATTGGTCTGTAATTATGAGGATTTTTACGGACACCGCTTTTAAATATGGGGACCACCCTGGCCTCTTTAAGTTGTTTTGGAACCCTTCCACAGTCTAAACATCTGTTGATAATGTGGCACAGGGGTAGAGATATATATTTATTTGCTGCTTTCAACATTTCATTTGTAATTCCATCTAACCCAGGTGATTTATTATTTTTGAGTTCAGATATGATTATGTGACTTCAATCATAAAGCTGGTAATCATTTAAGAGCGTTATATGGAAATTGGTAAAATTATCTATACAGGGGGCTCAGCATTCATATGACTGGCGCCCGCACTTTTGATATCACATGACATTTTGTTTTGTTCGACCCACTCCCCTTTTCACTGGAGCTTAGCCGCGAGCCTAAAAGTTTTTTAACTTTGTAGCAAATTTTAATTTTAAAATAAAATTTTTGTCTAAACTCTACTTTGTTGAAGATATCGAAAGTTATTCTTCGAGCTCCACAGGTTCTACCCAAACCATTCTCTTAAAGTGGTGGTTGTGATCATAGGGGTCCTTGATGGAAATTTCACCGGTTTTCCGTGACGCGAGAGAAATCTTAGCCGGAGGTCGTCATCCTTGGTTCACTCTGTCTACTCAGGGCACATGATTTTCGGACTCAGTAGTCACTCACCCCACGGACGTGGAGAGTGACTAGATAGATAGATAGTTTTTTTAACCATGTTATATAACAAGTACATTTATGGCAAGTCATAACATATATATAGTAGTAATCATATTAATGAATAAAATAATGATGTAGATATTTACAGTCAAAAAAATATAAAATATGAATATAATTAAACAATCATAATCATCTGCTCTCTTATAGCGATAAAGCCAGTTATACGGAAATACAAACGGACAGAAATTTTTATTTATAATACATTACATAATCATTTCATTGGTAGCACGACACATTACAAGTAATTTAAGTAATTCAAAATCGATCTAAAGGTACACGATAAAAAATATAAATTAGAGAGTAATTGATCAAAGTACATAAAAATAGTCAAAGCCTTCATAGTAAAAATATTATTTGAATGTACACAAATTTATACAAAAACATACCAATATCAGTAAAAGTGCTCCAGGTGTTGGGTATTTTCAAAAAATTTGTAATCAGAAAAATCAAAACTGAGATATTCTTCTAATATAACTATCTGGGTAGATGACACCAGCGCGCCCTCCAGATGTATTGAAGGAAAGTGAATGATCACGAGTTTACCAACAAAACACGGGGTTGTACGTGGTTATTTTCCTGTGTGTTCCTATAAGTAGCTTTACACATCGAAATCGTAACAATATATCCAAAATTGGGTAAAGAAGTGTAAACATTTTTACATGGAGGGGTATAAACAGATAGCATACAAGTAGTCAGGTCAGACTTATGAAATTAAACAATATAAAATATACAACAGGTTTATCCCTCTTTAACACGATTTTATTAGCTTCACTTTTATGTATGTATCTATCTACGCAACGGAATCTTTGAACGCAATTTTAGTCTACTTCTTGACGTCCAAATGTTTTGAAATTTGGCAGGTGTTCATATTTCCGGTGACAATGCAATATGACATTATAGAAAAAACTAAATGGCGAAGGAGATTTGTGATAATGGTCCGATTTGATTCGAAATTGGTATGTAAGGATTTTCAGGGTCAGATATTATGTTTTTATCAAAATTCATAAATTAAAAATGGCGGCTCCAAGATGGCGGACGATGTTTGTGATTAGGGTCAGATTCGATTCAAATGTGGTATGTTGGATTTTTTTAGGTAGTAGATTTCGAATTTCTTGTCGAAATTCATACATTAAAGATGGCGGCTCCAATATGACGAACGATATTCGTCATTATGGTCTGAATCGATTCAAAATTAGTATGTTCGGATTTTCGAAGACAGAGATTATAAATGTTTTGTCAAAATTCATGAATTCGAGATGGCGGCCCAAGATGACAAACGAGTTTTGTTATTGTGATCCGATTCGGTTCAAAATTGGTACGTGGGGGTTTTCAGGCTCAGAAATTTCGACTTTCGAATCATAAAGAAATAATAGTTTGAAAAAACTAAAGAATACGCTCTACTTCCAAAATGGAATAAAATTTAGAGAGTAATTGACCATGCAATTACTCAAATTTAAAAAAAGCATGGGGTGCTTCAAAGTTCTTTCGAGCTCTTGAACGCTCAATATTTAAAATATGAGAATACAGATCGGTAGCACCCACGCTTCTCTTATATTTGAGTAACATTGTCAAGTATTATTCACTTTCATTCCGTGTTGGAAATAAAGCATGTTCTGTTTTTTTAAAATATTATATCTCATTGAATAACTACTTAAATAAATACACAATTCAACCTTTTGGAGAACTGTGTGTTAGTACTATTGCACTGGTGAATTAGCAGCGTCAAGAACAGGAAGGAGGGTTTCCAGTGTTCCCGCACCCGATTTGCAAGTGCAATAGTATCAAGCAATCAACTCTTCTTTCTGATCGTTTTCTACGAGTTCGTCAATAGTCGTATAAGCAATCCATATTTGGTACTTGGTGGCTTTCCTAAACCGTGAGTAGACTCTTGCTCAGATAAATCCTGATTCTGCACTAATTTGCTCTATATGAAGCTTATCTATAACATCCCGCCACAATTTGTCCTGTATACATATATGACGGTGCAACCGTTATATCCTGCAAACATTTCAAGGTTGAACGAGAAATCCAGGTTAGCTGCATCAATAGGTATTCATATCGCATTTCGGTTTCGTAACCAGACTTCATCTACACGATCCATTACAATATTGGCTATACTGGCCTTTGCAAGCATTGCATGTGCCATGTCTGCGTTTCAGCCTACCATAGCAATTAGTGGGTGATATTTCTTGATTATGGATCCCGCTATTCGATAAAATTTGCCCAGATGCTCAATATGAGCTGTCCGAGGGATTTGAAAATGGATATAATATTTTCATTTCTCGCCTCTCCAGTCCATCGGGTCTTTGTCACGAGTCGTGAAGCATTGGCATTCTCAGTGGAGAGCTGCTGATGAGCACGTTCAACTATATGGAACATATATAGGGTAACACCTAGAGCCTGTAGCAAAAGACGTGCATCTCTGTAACGCCTATCAAACCAGTTGGGCATAATTTTGCCGTCATTGTCAGGATCAAGAAGTACAGTTGGTTTCACAAGGTGTCGAGCTTTATGAAGTAGAATTATCTGTCTGACCAAATGACGGGAGTAGAGAAATGCTCTAGTGACCCATCACTTCTGTAAGGTCGTTTTTCGCCAACCTTTTCTGGTAGTAGAATTACGAGGCTGATGGATGCAGTTTTACTGTCGCCGTTGTATAGACCCTGGGACCATACATATTATTGAAACTAGAAACATATGCAAGCAGACATTCAAATCTTCGAAAAAGGCTTACAGTACCAATATACCATCAAACTCGTTTAGGGTTCCAACAGGTCCCGCTCATTTTGGTCAGTTCCTAAAACTGTGCGAAAAAATATCATTTTCAGCTCAAAGAGAGAGAGAACCCAGAAAAATCGTAATATTTGCCAACATATTTGCTGCACATTCTACTTCAGAACTTCACTCTCACTGACAGTCATAGAACTGGGATTACCTTTCGTTAACACACTATCAGATACTTTCTAGTGGGTCTTCTCAATTATTTCAGTAATTGAGTTATTCTTACCGCTCGAATTACTACACACCGGGTTAATCAGTTATTGAGAAAAATATATTGAAAGATATAATGCAGGTATTGAATTCAAAAAATTATTAAGTGGGTATATTTGTGTCATAACTCATGGAACGTTCGTCGTAACCTTCGTAATCTTTGACAAAGATTTATAAAATTTGTAGGATCAATAGATGCATCAAAAGTGAATGAAATAACTTGGAAAGTGTAATTTAAAGTTATATTCAGTACATGTCAGAAGCGATGGAACCACTAACATTTTCGAAAAATTATTGTTTGAGGAAAAATTGGTGGAAAATGTCTTCGGATTCGTAATCAGAAAATGTTGCTACTAATTCACTTTGTTTCTGAAAAAAATTAGCTTCTGAGAAATCTACCAAAATGTTCTCAATTCTCGTAGAATCACCTTCGTAACTTCCGTGATTTCTGACGTAGTGAATTAGTAGTGGAATGGTTACGAACCCGAAACACAATAATCCGAAAACATATATTGCCGCCTACTTGAAATGCCAGTTTTTCATCGATGCGGGCGTGCAGTGTATATCTCTAGAAGGTCAGTTCTAGCATTCTAGTTCCAATATATTTTATATTTTTAAGGTAAAAAACTTAAACGGGATTTATGGAAGATTGTTTATTCAAGTTAGTCATCACCCTTCATCATGCTTACTTTGTTGGTGAAACGTACGTCAAGTATATATATGAAGTGTTCTGGTAAGGTAGACACACTATACTTTGAAATTTTTTTAAATACTGAACTAAGAAGACATAATGATATCGAAAATACCCGCTCTGGAATGTCCACCACCATCGTGTTCATGTGCGGCTTTTTATAGTCCCCCCCCCTGTTAACTTTTGAACGGTTTGACGTAGAGCAATAAAAAAAAAACCGTTTCGAGGGTTTCATCGGTACTACCTTTTGAAATATAACGCATTGTGATTGCTCGATAGATGGCGCGGGGGGGCATAAAAACCTAATTTTTTTAAATGGCATGGGGGGTCGAGTGACACATCGTTGAAAAGAAAATTGGATTCTCTTTTCAACCATCTATTTTTTTTTAAATTTCGTTAATATGTTTTTTCATAATAAGCATTTGAAGTGTCAATGTAACAAAAAGAAAACAAACTATTATGACATGTAGTATTTAAATAATTAGAAGCAAAATTGTTGTCAATTAACGAAGCAGGTGTTCGAAATATCCACCTAATACTTCTTGACAATGAAAAATTCGATTCACAAATTCCTGCCGAACATTATTCAACATGTCTGCAGTTATACCAGCACAAACCCGTGTTATTCGTTCTTTAAGTTCTTCCAAAGAGTTGGATTGTTGCTCATACACTTTGGATTTGACGTATCCCCACAGAAAGAAGTCACAAGGTGTAAGGTCTGGTGATCGTGCCGGCCATTCGATTGGTCCACGACGTCCAATCCATCTCATAGGGTATGTTACATCCAAATACTCTCGAACTTGGCGTTGGAAGTGAGGAGGGGCCCCATCTTGCTGGAAGGTGATGTGTTCCTGAAATTCGTTCTCATTTTCTTCTAATATTCCAAGTATGAGTGGTTCAACCGTATCTCTTAGTAAATCCAGGTACGAATTACCGTTTAAGTTTTCTTCCAGAAATAAGGGACCTACAATATGGTCTCCCAGAATTCCAGCCCACACATTTACTTTCTGTGGGAACTGTGTGTGACCTTCTCGAAAGATATGGGGATTTATATCACTCCAGTATCGCACATTTTGTGTATTCACATTTCCGTTCAAAAAAAAAGTACTTTCATCTGAAAAACAAATATTCCTAATGTAATTGGGGTTCCTAGCTATCTTTTCCTCCATAATTTCACAAAATTCCATTCTTCGGTCTGGGTCGTCTTCTGTGAGTAGGTGTAACATTACTAATTTGTATGGATGGAACTTGTGTTTCTTCAAAAATTTTTTTACTGTAGCTGTTGAGACCCCAATCGTACTTGCTACACGAGAGGTACTTTGTTGCGGATTTACCACCATTTCGGCAATTATCGAAACCTTTGTCTCTTCCGGAATTGATTTTCGACCAGCTCCACCTTTCCTACGAACACTGCCAGTTCTGTTGAATTTTTCAGCTAGTTCCCCCAAATATTTCCGAGTTATAGGATGTTCAGGAAATTTTTCATTAAAAATTCTCTCCGCTTCGTGGTAGTTACGATGGGCCTCACCAAAATTATAAATTGCTTAAATTTTTTCTTCGAAAGGACGTATACGAACCATGATGATATCAAATATTCAAAGTAAATAATAATTATAAGTAGACAAAACTCCTCAGTGAATATGAATACAATAATTCATCAATCCATTGTACTTTTATAGGTAACTAATTAATTATTGTCATTTAAACAAATCCAATAAATAGTCCTTTCATAGTACCTGTTATTACTTTTGTCATTAAAAATAAATGAAATGGGTATAATTTCGATATCCTAATACCTAATTAAGCTTTGAAAGAAATTCAAAATGAATAATTATTAATGTTGTGAATTGTCTCTAAATACGGTCATTTCGTGGTATTGATTGCAATTGTGAATCACTAGAACCATTAAGGTATTTTTCTTCAAACATTATTATTTTAATATCACCCAAAATATTTTCAAAAGTTATTGAGGTAAGGTAAGGAAACGAATTCAGATCCGCTCATGCCATTTAAAAAAATTAGGTTTTTGTGCCCCCCCGCGCCATCTATCGAGCAATCACAATGCGTTATATTTCAAAAAGTAGCATCATTGAAACCCTCGAAACGGTTTTTTCTTATCTCTCTACGGCAAACCGTTCAAAAGTTAACAGGGGGGGGGGACTATAAAAAGCCGCACTGTATATATTCAGTAGTACAAACTACTTGTCAAAAGGCGTTAAGGTAATCCTGATAACACTTGCTTCAAACGCATTTGTTGTTGTTGTAACTTAGGAGAATCACTGCCTTGTGAGGTGTTTCCTAAGGCATACAGCCTGCAGAACTTCAAGAAAACCAATTCTTACCTAGTTTCCCTTGGTTCTCGGATCATTATAGGATGTTTCTTTGAATTGGAAGAAAGAACATAAAAAAAGTTCTTTGATGACTACATGTGGAAAAAAAATCATCTACGGTGTAAATTCTCAAGGAAATGATAAAACCGTATTGACACATGTTTTCGAACGTAAATTTCCGCATCCACCCGAATCCTCTGTTGCGGCTCCTGGGGTTTGGTATAGTGAGGTCTTTGCAAGTTCTGATACCCTCATTGAGTGACATAATGCGAGCTTTCTCTACAGCCCGACTGCCACGTGGTATATTTGCCACTTTTGTTACTTTAGTAATCAGCTGAGCAGATGCTCTGACATAGCCACAACCCAAAGATGCGGAACATAACAGTTAAGCTTTAGCGCTACGGAATCTGGGTGTCTTATACATTATAATACATGCGTTCTCGCTATGTTTCAATACATCTAAATGATGAATTTAATGATATTCTTACCCTTTTTACAATCACGCTAGTTTTTCAAGAAGAATCCGTATACAAGGACGACGTGGAGAATATTCATATAGAATTATCCAGTTACACTCAAGTCTAACATATTGACAGACGAAAATTCAGGTGATGAAGAATGTGGAGAGAAAATTAATAATTTATCGTGAGCGTCAGCAAAAATCTGAAGGTGGAAGAATAGTCAGGTCAATAGAGGGATAATAGTGAAAGAATGTCATTTCATTCAGTTACAACAAACGTCTGTTGAACTTTGATGATGACTTTTATACATTTTCATGAACATTTTTCTACAAACTAAACTTCACCAAAATACTCACTCTGGAAATTGCCAATGAGACAAATTCCAATGCTTTTTCCATTGTATTTGGGAACATGTGAGCCATGAATTCCCCATCCTCTGCCTTCATAGATGTTTCCATCACCACCAATCTGAAAAAAAATTCTATATTATATCTCCTGGCTTTTGTGTGTGCTACGCTGATGTTTTCTAGCTTCAAAAACTATGACAGACAGACTTTTACATTAACAAATTCATATTGCACTCTACTCCGTTCACGAGAAAGTTTGCCGGAAAATGGAAAACATTTTCACAAAATTTTCCTACCGGAAAATTTACTTCAACAGCTGATCGGCTTATGGGAATTTTTTTTCGGGTTCCTAACGATATTAAATTTCATTCTGTTGATTGCCATAAGCGAGAAAATGCATCAGCATCCAAGTATTTTTTACAAGATCGTGACCTTATTTCAACCCTTTGAGTACGTGCAAACCTTATGGCTTTGGTTTTGCACTATTAGATTGTTATACCTATTGATGTGTGAAAATGCCATAAACGAGAAAATTGGGAAAAAGAACAATTCTTTTCTGCAAAAGGAAAATGAATTTTCTATATGCCTAGCACACATCCAATCGCAAAATTTTAATTTTTCGAGCTCAACACTGACATAATTATCAGTGGTTAAAATCCCTGAAACGAGAAAATGAGTCAGCAAAATATGTCATTATCTGATGGTCTATAACGTTGTTAAATAAATGACCTCATTTACTACCCTTATGTATCACTGTTAAAACATCATTTTACTCTAATACTGGTTGATTTGATTGTTTTTTTTAAACTCTTCTTATTGCCCTGAAGATGTCAAAATAAATTGACGAAACGTCGGCTTTCAAGATATATCGTTTTCTTTAATCTGAGACCTAAATCCCAAAAACTACTCCGCAGTCATCATCAGAAAGGTCGTGCAAAAAATTGCAATAAAAAGAATAATCATAAGAAAACACACTGCTCTCTAATCCGAAAATCATACCGGTTTGCCGTGATGCGGGGTGAAGGGCGTCATCCTTGGTAATAATACCTCATAAGAGTGTACCTCTTGGTAGGGGACAATTATTTATATGTTTTGCTGAGGCGCACTGGAAAGACTTGAAATTTTTTTTTTGGCGAATTCACTTTTCAGTTGTGAAAAACCTATAGAAACAAACACCGCGGGTGTTCTGTGCGTATTCCAAACATCAGACGTAATGATTTCCTTCATGGAGAGTAGGGGAAAATATGAGTAACATAAAGGTTAATTATATGGCAGTAAACTGAAACTGAATTGTACTATATTTCAGTTGTCATTTGTGAGAAACAACACTTTGAAACGCCAATACGCCAATGCGAAAAGTGAAATGGTAGTGCGAAAATTATTCGAATGAAACAATAGTTATTTATAATACAAGTTCGTGAAGAAAGACTTTTTTTATGAGCGTTGAGTTTGATGAATGAGGCGCAGCCAAGTTTGACAAAACACGCGAGTACAAAAAGACTTCTCACGAAAATGTATCTCACAAAGTTTCACATTTTTTATATTGCCAAATCGAAGCAATTGGTATAATTAATTTGAATGTTTTATGTTATGAATTATCGGTGTATTATCAAATGATGACTTATGAGTAAAATTTGACACAAAATACTGTATTTTTCAAAAAAGCATAAATGTATAAACAGTGTGTTAAAAATTACTAAAGGCACTGTTAATGTTTTAATGAACTGTTGATTTTTTCACAGCGCGTAAATACTTAGTTTACGCACTGCTGTAGAAAAACTAATTACTTATTAACCATTCTATAAAATCATGTAATGTTTAGAGAACATCGTAGGAGCCTAGGAAAAGTAGGCATGAATTGGTGTTCTTGAATTTCTGCAGGGTTTTTGCCTCAGAGAACTCTTCCCGAGGAAGTGGCTTTCAAAGCTTTACCTTTCGTTAGATGAACGAGCCCTGGGAAATAGATATTCGGTGTCTCCAAAGTGACGGCATATGGATGTGGATATGTACTGAGCTCGACGGGTTAGTTTCGATGGGACCGCTAACGGTGGAATGATTGATACTTTTCAAAAAAGCATCATCTATGAGATAAGGCATAAAACAGAGGCATATCGCCAACCTTCATGCGGTGTTCCAGAGAAGTGAGCGCGACGAGACAAATGGCTCTTCTTTTTTAGTCAGAATCCCAAAGTTTTATGCGTTTTCAGGTATAAGAGGGGCCTAAGACACACAAACATTCCATGAGATATGTACGTTTCACAAAATGTCTACACACCAAAGATAATTTCATATCCAGTTTGTTAATCAAAATGGGGACAGTGATTAACAGTGATTTCAATTTATTGGCAGTGGCGTGTGTGTGTATAATAAAGAAAAAACACAACCGATTATTGGATAAACGGAAGCCACGAAATAAATGGTTGAAGAAATGGTTGTTGCAGCGTGATCGATTTTCACATATGAATCTACTGGAATAACTTCGATTAGGACCGGATGATTTTCGAAATTCGTATGAATTCGTATGAATGAAGATAGCTACGTATTAATTTTAAATTAAGTAACACCACTTATCCAGAAAGAAGACACGTGCATGAGGTCTACCATATCACCACATGAAAGATTATCAGTTATAAACCGGGAGATGATGAAAGATTTTATGATACGATTTTACTCAGTATGCCTTTTGGAGGACAGTTTTGTCAATATATCCTCATGATAATAATGCATGAGTTAAAGAGTCGTCTAGGTTCTTCATATAAAAAAAAAATATTATTATTATTATTATGCGGGTACGATTTTAATCAGGCTGCCAAGTGTTTCGTGATGAAATAATAAGACTGAAATACTCGAAAAATCATTGCCAGGTCGTAGGGGTGGGTCCAAATGGCTGTATTGTCACGTGAACTTTTACTTAAAAAAGGGAAATCTTCGCCCACTTTAACGGTATGACAATGGTTTTTGAGTATTTCAGTTCTATTATTTCATTACAAAACACATGGCAGCCTGATTGGAATCATACCTAAACACATAAATTTTTGAAAATATTATTATTATTATTTAATATGAAGAACCTACGACAACTCTTTGATTCATGCATTATCACCATGAGGATATACGGATAATACTGTCCTCCAAAAGGCATACTGAGTAAAATCGTGTCCCAAATTATGTCATCATCTCCCGGTCTATTTCCCTTCGATACCTAGCCACTGGGAGGAATTATGAATGTTTGAAATTTTCTAGTACCATCTCACCTCAATCGCTGAGTAAAATAATTCCGAAGACCTGCAATGCTATTTATCAAGTACTACATACAGTGTCGGCAGCGGGAAAAATATTTTATTATTAAGGGATAGCGAGTCTCGTTTTTAAAAACAATAATTTAGGTTTTCATTGATTTTAATTTTTAGTAATTAACTTAACATAACAGGTATTTTATAAAGTGAACATAAGCGGTAGTGATTTGTCAAAAAATTAAAATACATCCAAAGTTGTCTCAATTATATTGGTATCAGTTGGGTTAAAAGTTGTTTAAAACATTGACAACGGTAACTGGCTCGTTCACTTCGTTGACAGACTCGTGAATGGAGATTCCATCATTATTTTGAGACGAAGGTATCTGAAGTGACTAAGTAGTAGGTACCTGCCTTATCGGTTGCATGTCTTGTGTTTTAAATGAATATGTATAAAATTAATGTTGTGACACACGTTGCTGTGGATGATCAATTTGGTATGGATAGGTATTATGCTGAGGATGATAATGAGAAGCATATCTGTTGAAGGTAACATTGGGATTATTTTCTGTTGAATCGACCAGCTTAACAATTTTTGTTGCCCATTTCTGCCTCAAACAAGAGGTCATTGATTAGATTTTCCGTGAATAAGCTAGTTTTTCTTAGAAGTGTCCTCAATTTTCCACCAACATTATTTCCGAAAATCGAGAATTGGTCCTCATTATTACGACTTAGCCTTTCTGTAACAAGAGTAAGAACTTCATCTGTCCAGTCATCCACTTTAGCTCTGCGTTTCTTTGTGGAATGACTTGTAAGTGCTGTGATCGACTTGTTTCATGAGTTCCAGACCTACGATTCGATCGATAATTCAATGGGCTCTGTATTTAACTCTTAATCCAGTCCATCCCCTGACCTTTTCGACTCATTTTTTTTGGCTTCTCTGTGAAATCCAGCACGTAGAATATTCATTTTGGTTGGTCTTTTCAACTTCTTTCCACTTATCCACCAATATTTTATACCCTTCGTTTTTTTGTTTCTATTCCTGTATTTTTTGGATTCGGTTTTCCATAAACAAGTGTGAGATTCATAGAGCTCAATTAACTCTGTTAAGAATTCTTTCGAATAATTTCTAGTGTCCGTCATGGTGGTTATGTGATTAACACGAACAGCACTGATATTATCCCCGATACGTGAATGCGTTTTGCCCACACACGGAGAAATGTGTACGTGCCACATGTACACACGTGCAAAAATTCAATCGGTGATTAAGTATATCTACGATAGATATTTTAGGCAGATGTTGTCTGCACACTGACGTATATGTACGCGCGTATAAGTACGCGCACACAAGGAATGTTCGTGTGTCTGTAGGCCCCTATACAACATAATCAGTATTTTTTAAGTTCTGGTTCCCACGAGAAGGAAACTCCTGTATTTTTCGGAGAAGATCGTGAAAGCCGAGAAAAGTAGGTAGAAATTGGTGTTCTTGAAGTTCTGAAGGATGTGCGCCTCAGGAAACACCTCTCGAGGCAGCGAGTTTCAAAGCTCTGCCAGTCGTTGAAAGAACGAGCCCTGGTAAAGAGATGATTGACATATTTCCAAAATGATGGCATATAGATGTGAGGACTGGGCCCGACGGGCCAGTCTCGATGGAACCGCTAACCGTATAACGATGGATGAGATTGATATGGACGGGAAGCGAAATACTCCTTAGCACGAAACAGAAATCTAAATTTTTGAGAGTTACTTTTGGCGATTAACTTGCATGGTACTGCTGATAGTGATACCTATCATTGAAATGGAAGATTTCATTGATATGGATCTATAGTAAAATAGTTACGTTGGCCACTTTGAGATCAGTCTTTCTAGAGAAAATAATTGCTTGGGATTCGTTCGCATTAAATTTTACCAAGTTTATTGGATCGTATTCTAAGATTCCTGTATTTGAATCATTTATGATTATTTCCATTCAATTCTGTTTTGACTGGCTGATATCGAAACTTTGGAAGATAAAGCGGTAAACCTAAAGGGTACTCCCATCCGCAAAGCTGTGCACTGGACATGGAGTAACACCCAGCAAATCATTGATATGACGGAGAAACAGTGTTGGTTCTTGAACGGATCTCTGCGCCCATTTGTAGTGTGTGGGATGATACTTCATCAACCACCAAGTGAGGAAATCGGTCTGAGAGAAAGCTAGATAACAATAAACACAACTGAGGGGGGAGGCAAGCCTTAAGATGGAAGTTTAGCAAGGAGTATGGTGCCAAACGCGATAAAATATCTCGGATATATGTAATGCAACGGCCAGAGTTTCATCATATTTTTTGATAGACTGCTGCCAAATATGTGAGGCATGAGCAAGTAGGTGACCAGTTGAATTTTGATGTTGGAAATAATATTATCCATCATTCATAATTCCTCAGCATTCTGGATGTTTCATAAGCTTGATATTGATGGGTTTTTCCATGACCTTCGAGAAGAAAAAACACATAGCAGTGCCACAAAAGATTCATATTTGTAAACAAACCATAACAACCAACATTACTACTCTATCTATCGGTTGATCTGAAATTCGTTGGGTATACACCAAGCATATAATTGAAATTTCTCCTGACTCTTTGAATTTTAGTTTCGTGTCAAAAAATATTGTATGATTCAATTGTGAAAAGTGTGCTTAAACACTGGTGTGAATTGCACTTTTCACACTTGTATCAAAAACAGCTAACTTTAAAATTAGAGTTACGATGTAATTGGGTCTTGACGCTCGTTTTAGACTTTCAGAAAGGTCCATAGAGCCAGGGCTAAAAGACCAGTCTATGAATCAGTATTGTCCGAGCCGCCGTATGGGTCGGACGTGCTATCTATCCTGCAAGTGCGTAGGTGCAAAGTACTACGTAGTGTAGCGATATTTTATTGTTCGTATTTGAACCTTATTGAGACTACCATCCACTTTCGATATGAGCGACAAATTCAGGAGTCCTCGTCGAAGAGGTTGCCACAACGCTCCCCCGCTATCCAAGTGGCCCGGGGGAAGCAAAAACTCCGAGAAGAGTGCCACGTCAGCCCTTCAGCGGACGAGCCAGAGCCCCTTCCTCGTTTCTTTCAGTAGTATCCGGTACGGATGCCACTTCTGGAAGTGATGTTGGGAGAAATATGAAAAAGAGGAAGCAGCCACCCCCACCTCCAGTGATAGTGACACTTATATCCCTCTACGTGACAAAGACACAGTTATCCCGCCCAGTGATACTGACACTTCAATTCCCTGTGTACAAATTACATCATCCCCGAAAGTGCTAGCCAGGAAGGAAAATCCCCTCCTGACAAGAAGTTGAGATATGAGAGTGACCCAGGTGAGTCATCAACTTCAATCAAGGGTGATAACATCTCAAACGAGGATTCTTTATCCTCCAATAAATTATCAACAAATTCAGGGAACGTAACAATCGAGAAACATTCTGGAATTATCGAAAACAAGGAAGCGATTACAATCAGTCGTACATCACCTGACCTTGAAAAATCATTCCGGATATGGGATAATATGATCGTGGAGGAACAACGCCTGAAATTCATGCTCGAACAAGAAAAGAGCAAAAATCTAAAGGCATAGCTAGCACTCCGCTGAATCGAACAGCGGAAATGGACAAGAATAGTATTAGTCCAATCCCAGAAATTCCCAAAATTATAATAACTAATCCAGAGCCTGATGACGTCGGCGTGGTTGCGCCAACCCAGGAAAGCGGATCTATTTCCCCAGCTGATTCTCCTCCATATACGGTGAATCGAGTAGCTGGAGACATTGGAGGGGATGACGCCCCGGAGATAATCCATTCCGAGAAGAAGCGTAAGTCGACGCCCGGCATCAACCAGATTTCGCAGAATATGCAAGTGCCAAAGGTGGGAGAAGATCACAACCCCCACCACCAACAACAACAGGCGGTACATGAAGTTCCGCCCCTCTCCCACCAAGATGACGCTGATGCTGAACACACTAGCGAAAAGGAAGAGGAATTCGCAGATGACCTGCGCCCCTCTCCCCACCACCAGCACACGCCTTCAGAAGTGGAAGATACTCAGCCTTTCCCCCAATACTCAGAAAGTAATGAAGATCTGAAAAATCGTCAAGTAGAACTTCAACAGAAAGTTACAACCGAAGATGAAGCTTCTACTTCTAACTCCGCCAAGGACTTTGAAAGCTGGGCTATAAAATACTCAGAAGCCAACGAAGGTTGGGACGAGCTTTTCCGTAAGGAAAGCGAGAGGTAAAGCTACATGGAGCTTGACGCGCAGACATCACAACTTTTGTTCGATGAGCTTCAAAGACGCTTTGTTGAAAAGCAGGTGAATGTACCGCTGGACAGCACTTGGCAGACGTGGTTGCAGTTCTTAAAGGACCAAAGTCAAATACAGAGTGAGTACACTAACATCCATCCTGAATTTGAAAGTGAATATTCTCTTGAGTCCTGCAAGAACAAAAATCACGTTCACCACACTTTCGATTCTAAAGCAAATAATTCTTTTAAGTCCGCTATAGCCGATGTAGCAAACCAGAGAAATCCTCTAACAGCCAAGGCACAATTACACTTGGAAGAATTTCACTAGTCCGAAAATCAAACACGTAGCCCCTATATAAGCGCAACTGACACGCACCCACTTCCAATTCCTACCGAAAATATGTCTTGGCTAACGAGAGTGAGCAATTGGAAAGCGAGTGAAGGCACTAAATAGTACTAAGTCCAGAAATAATCAAGAAGATTGGTATAAAATTGAAAGTGTGGTGACCACCACAAAATGGGAAAGTGTGGTGAATCCGAAAATTATTATGGAAAGTGTGGTGAATCTGGAACTATACCGAAATTCCGGTCAGGATTTGGAAAGTGTAGGTAATATGCAACTTACAAAAATACCAGCATTAGAAAGGGTGGTGAATCACGGACTTCATCAAAATTTCTTCACGGATATGGTGTGGTGAATACCGCACTTAAAAGAAATTCTGCCGAAATGATGGAAAGTCAGGTGAATGCTGGACAGAGATTGGAAACTGTGGTGAATCCTGGAGATTTTTCAGAGTTTTAGAAGGAAATTAGAAGGTGTGGTGAATGCCTCAAAATATATGGAAAGTCAGGTGAATATGGTACTTTGCCGGAATTCCAAAGATTTTTCGGAAAATACGGTGAAAGCCGGACTTGTACAAAAATCAGCTGAAACTATGAGAAGTGTGGTGAAAACTGGACTTGTCCAAAATAATGTAGAAATTTTGGGAGGTGTGGTGAATGCCAAAGACAAAATGGATAGTGTGCTGAATCCGGGACTTAGCCAAAATTTCACACCAATCGAAGAGATGAAGGGTTTTCAGCTCGCTGTAGCAAAAATGCTAAATAATAAGCTACAAAATGAAAATGCGAAAGCTCAAAGAGAGAGAGGGAAAAGGCAGAGCAACAGCAACAACAATTAAAACAACAAAAAGAACAGCAAGAGTGAGATGAGAGAATGAAACAAATCCAAGAAAATAAAAGGCTTTTGGAACTCAGAAATGCCGAATTAACCAAGAAAAATTCTTTGTCATCAGAGGAAAAGGATGACCGGAATAGGGTTGAGAGGAAAAATATTCTTACAAAAAGAAGATCGAAAAATTATTCTTCGAATCAAAGTGTAGACAGGAGACTACACGAAATCAATTCGATCATCAAGGCTAAAGTCGAAGAGAAAGTGGATCAGTACCAAAAGCTATACAAGTCGCTCCCAGAAATGCCCGGTTTACCCGACACCATGATCGTGAAGGCTGCAAGCGAGCCGAAACTTCCTGCTCCACAGAAGGACAATGAAGGTTTCACTGTTCCAAAAGTTACCGGTAAGCCGATAAAGGTCACGATGAACGATCCAGTCAGTACCGACAATTCTTTTGAGGTACTGGAGGAGGATAAACCTCTTACTAACGTAGAGAACGCTAGAAAGGAAGGTCAACCGAGAAATTTGAAAAAGGCAACTACCACACCAACAGTTAACAAATATTCTAACAACGAGTCGAAAATGTCCAAGATGCTCCCGCCAATTGTGATTCAAGCAAGGTTATCACTCAACAGTGAATTAAGTAACCAATTGAAGTCAGAACTAAAAGGGGACTTCAATATCAAATATACCGGGAGCAAAACCCAGATGTTCACCAGCTACCCAGAAGATAGAGACATCATAGGAACTCTTAGAAAAATGGGTGCGGAGTATCACACATACACCTTGCCTCGGAACAAGACACATGCGTTCGTACTCAGAGGGCATAGATCAAGAAGAACTAGCTCTACAAACGGAGAAAGTATATAGCATTACCGTGGACCGGATAATGAAGATGAACACGAAGTTCAGGCCTCTCTATCTCGTGACGACCCCCAAAAATGTTACTCTCAAGCAGTTGAGAAAAACAGTCAGAGTTCTGTTACACATTAGAGTGACTTGGGAGTTGCGGAGAAACGAGAGGCCCATCGTACAGTGCCACCCGTGTCAGAGATGGGGACACGCCACAAGTAACTGTGCTAGGCAGCCCAGATGCCTCAGATGCGCAGAAGCCCATCAGACGAAAAACCGGTCCACGAGCCAGCAATTTGTGCCAACCAACTGTAAAGGTCCGCATCCAGCGAACAGCGTTGAGTGCAAGGTGTATAAATCAAGAATCGAGTTCCTGGAAGAAAGGAACGCCAGGCAGCAACCAAAGGCTAAGCCCACTTCCGTACCAGCCCCAGCCCAAAAACCAACCCCTGGCAGAACAGAGGCCAGAAACTAGCAGCAGGAGTAGCAGGAGAGTAGCAAAATCAGCAGACTAGTCACGCCTCAGCACAGGGTGGTCAAGCCACAATACAGCAAGCTAGCCACTCCCACCAAGAGGAGGGTAACGCCCACCGAAATAATGCTGGAGAGCAGAGAAGAATCCAGAACAACCCAGGGTCTCCCAACATCCCTTACACACCACCAAATCAGACTTCGGTCCAAAAGGCACACCCGGGAGGGTAAAGCCGGTCTTCAGAACTTAGCAGGGTTAACCGGTAAGATTCACAAGGTTGCTTCGATGATCAATCTTTTGGAGCTGTGCAGAGCCTTAGACGATTTGATCGTCAGGCTCGCACAGGCGAAATCTCCGCTGGAAAAGGCTATGACTGTCCTAGACATTCTAGGGGATAACCAGCGGTACAAGTTTTGAGCAATCTATGAAGGTGTGCATGTTCAACGCCAGTTCAGTCAATAATAAGCTTCCGCTTCCAGGGAAAGCGCCGATTCCAGCCATGAAGAATGGGAACGATACGCTAGCGACGGACCCTCAGAAGACAAAGTTATTTGGGAAATACTTCGCAGGCGTCCACAAAAGGGTAGCCTGAAAAAGACCCCTTTGTTTAGGTTAGACATGATGCAAAACAAAGTACTTCGTATCATAACCAACAGCCGAACATACGTTCGATTGGAAATTCTTAGGGTGCTGGCTTGTCTTACAAGTTCTATAAATACTACATCGATAAAAGTCCTCTCACCAAGGACATTACTAAGCTCAAGGTGTACGATAATGAGCCTCGCAAGCACGGCGGGCTCATCTATCAAGCGCTGGATATCTTCCAGGAGAGACGGGAAGAACCGGTTCCTTAGAGAACCAAGTCGAGAGTTAACTCTTAAGCGCGAATTACTTCGACCCGGTTTTTTGCTTCAGCCTTTGCCGGGATGATCATCGAAATAGCCAACCTCAGCAACTCATAGCGAACATGTATCTACATCGAATACTATCGATACGATACGCATAAGCAATGCAGGAGGCGTGTGTCTTACATGTTATCACCGCAGGTAATGAAATATCCGGCTTTATGTTAACACCAGCGTGGCCGGACAACGGCGCCCCGCCTCGGGGGGTTCTAGGTTCGGTTTGGCAGGGCGCTCTCCTGTTCTCCTGATCGAGTGCAGGAGAGTTGCTACTTCTGCGCCATCTCCCACTAATTTCTTTCCCCCTTGGTTAGACGGTGTGGAATAATGAGATATGTGACATGTAGATACTTGTGAAATGTAGTTCTAATTGTATAAAATAAACCCTATTTTTTAATTTATTTATTTAGTCTACGAATCCAAAGGTTCTTGGTTCGATTCTCCAAATGAGATATTTTTTTCTTTAATTTTCTGAAACATCGAAATAATGTAGTGTAACGAAAATGAAAATGAATTGAAAATATAATAAATATACGAGAATTGATGTATATCTACAACGCAGCACAGCAGAGTGAATCATAGCATAATAGAATTTAATTTTGATTACATTTCTTCTATTCACGGTTGAATACTTGGATAAATATTCATAAACTAACTGGTAGCGCCTCTGTCGAAATAGTTTGTCAAGCGTGATCAAACAGCAACCTTAAGGTTTTCTGTACTTCTCATAAATTTTTCAGCATGCTATGTTAGATTATGTTTTACTGATGTTATTCCTCATTTCATTGCAAGATTCGGCTCTTATATGGATTTTCTTGTATCCCTTCGTTTTGTTGAAAAAGAAGTATTATTCATTTAAAACATTTCCTGATAATATACACCTTTTTACCTCATTAACAATAAAATCAGACTTTGTATAGAAGTTTTATTAACGTTCTTTCATTGAACAAGTGTCTAAAGGAGTTTATAAACGCATAACATACCGTAAGGTTTCATATTCAACCAACTAAATTAAATTTTTCCAAGTTAATATCTTTTAGGTTATCATCATGCAATTGACAGACGGAGACATACTCACAGGTTGCTTTTCAACTACTGAAATAAAACAGTAATGATAGTGGTTATTCAAAGAATATGCCTAGTTGCCATGGAAATGTTTTTAAAAATTTTCTTTGTACACAGATTGTGAATCTGTAATTGATCATTCAGCGCGGTACATATCCGTACGCTGAATGCCAGTTTAGTCATGTGAGTAGAAAAAGTTAATTTTTAGTGGAGTCAGATTCTCCATTTCTTTACAAAAATATGTTATTAAATACGGTTTCAATGATTTCATAGACTTTCTTTCTCATTGTTTTTATTTCAGTATATTACTTGTAGCAAACTTATAGAATGGTGATTGATGTATACCGAACACCCTATGTTTCAAGATAGCAAATGTTAATCAAAAGAATGTATGGAAAATTGCATTCAACTCTGTCAAATAAAGATCTTGTTATTTCCAAACCGCAATTCAAATACAGTTTTCAGAGTCTTTTCAAGTTTTGATAACGGAGGCAGTTTCCGAAACATCAACATTTTTCGAAAAACAGAAGTATTTTTTGGTTAATTTTATCTGATTTTTTTTCATCTATAGGCAAATTCATTGTAGGATACGTTACTGACAAAAATTAATTTCATTCAAGACAGCAGTCTTGTAAAGGCAATAACTTATCGGGCAAATAAATTGATTTGCCCTTCTGCGATTGTACAGATTTCTTTGGAATAACATTTTTTTCCTTTTCAGATTGTGGAAGATTACAAACCCAAAAAATTATGTCAAGAATCGAATTTCCTCTACAAAATCACACTTTCAATCAATATAATTTGTGTTCATATATCAAATAATATCCTATTTCTTCAAGACCCAGTCGAATAAACTCTGGGATGTTAGATATAAAATTCAGTGATTTATTTCCTTCAATTTTGTTTCATAACAGAAAAATAGTAGTGTTTATTATACTCACCAAAAAGTTGTATCCTATGTCTTCCCAGCCTCTGTTCGTCATGTGATCATTTTGTATATTTTTAATGCGTCGCTTACATGCTTCCATAGTTTGACAGACAGGAGTTTCCGAGTGGTGTATGACTATAAAAGGAGGTGGATTTTGTCTCAAAGTTTTCCTACTTGTGGGTGATGCTGCACCCCAATTCTGTCTACTGATAATATTCGGACACGTACCTGCAAAAGAATGCATTTGTGATTGAACACACAGACACAGGATGCAACGTTTTACTTTTTGAAAACTGGTATGTTTTTGTTCGGTAAGTTCTTCTGGACAAAAAAAGTGCGGTAGTTCACTTCCTAGGTGTATGGAGGGGGTAGCTATAACGTAGCAAAGGTGGCACTTGGGCCTATTCTATTGAGCGCTATTTTTAGATAACTACTGGAATGATTCACTTGATTGAGGTGTCAAATGAAAGATAATTCATTGCATATTATTTTATTTTTACATTTGTTTATGTTAAACATCAGCTTTGCTTTGAGATGATATCAGTTCAAGTTCAGAAGCTATTTCTCTGGTAAAGATGTTACTTAATATTTCGTTAGCTTGGTCGAAAGTTTTATTTTTTCAAATGATTTCACAAGTTTTTGCACGTCAGCGTCATCTTTTTGAAGGTTAGGAGTGAAAGTCTTATCACAGGATTCATCGTGTTGAACTCCAAGATGTTTTCTTCCTTTTTCAGATAAATGGGATCGATAATTGAAAGTTAAGCACCATCGATTACGTGCGGTTTCGTTTCTAGTGATTCCTACAAGACCACCAGCAATTTTATGGATCTTGTTAACGTATTCAAGTTCTTGATCTAGTGATTTTTCATTGAATGCACTTCTAGTTTCTTTCACTACGAAATTTTCATTCGAAAATTCATCGCATTGCAGTTTCTGACAGTGCTTGCATATCGACAAGCGTGCATAATTGGTATGATTGAAAACGAGAAACCATGACATCATCTGTGAAACAGTTTCAAGGTGCATTGACGAGTTTCCTTCTCGTTCTGCTCGTATAAAATTTAACACAAGACCGGCCAAGTCCAGATATGATCTCCAAAACAAAAACATTTGGTTTGCCTCGTTTTCTTCATCCAACTCTTCAACAAGGTTGTGTAAATAACATCAGCTTTCTTTTCTAGGGCATCCCAGTTGCATATCAATTCCAAACTGGGTTCATCACAATTACCTGAGGTTTCTATTTGCATGATAATTTCTGCAGAAAATTTTTCCTTCTCATAGGCCTATTCATTAATATTATGAAACAAAACTCTTCACAAGGCATCAGTTGTCAATTTTAGGGCTCGTACTGTACGATTATAGTGCCTGCCAACCATAATACGTATGGGCGGTAGATTCTCCATAAATACCAGTCTCAACCCAAATATTTGACGGACCTGAGCTGCCAAAATGTTGGCCAATTACACGCAAAAAGTTCAGAATCCATTGAAATTATTCAAGGCGTACAATGACACCATTAAAATTATCAGAGTACCACTGAACTTGCTTAATTTTACAATAAAAGGCCTCGTCACAAGTTGAAACTGCGTATTTTTGGCCTTGGGCCTTGGTTATATTATCTATGCAAAGGTAAAATACTGCTACAAATGTGTCTGTTTCATGCGCAAGTTTGTTAATATTAGGAGTATAGCCAACAGACGTAATTTGGTGAGATTTTTCAGTTAATATTTTATCCGTGGCTGTCCATGATGGTATCATCTGATCTTTATTAGGAGATAAACGACATGTAAGCCAGATAATATCACGGTTATTCAGCTGGAACCTTCATCACAGGTTTTCCGATATCAGGTAAAGGGTCTACTTTGAAAAGTTTGTGGGGTACATTATGGAGAACGTTCAATCTCCCTTACGCCACTTCAGCGTCTATTATTTTTGGACGACCACGTGGAGAAGGTACTAACTGTGTGCCATGAGTACCACGTCCGTCAATTGTCTCTTCCAGGATATCGATTTTATCTGTAGCAAATTGGACAAAGTTTGTTCATTTTGGGTTTGACATACATTTTCCAAAATGAAGAGATTTCTATGACCTTCAAACGTTTTCAAAAGGTCTAATAGTTGATAAATTCCCAGCAGCATGTACCAAATCTACAAGATACCGAGATCTAGTAGCCTGATAAACGGCTAGTCCAATACCAATGTGCTTGGGCGTAAGATTTCGATTACTGAAAGCGTATACTTCATCTTGTTCTAATGAAATAACTTCATTTTCAACATCGTCTGGGTTTTTATCATTATGAAAAATGGGAAAAGTAAATTTCTAAGTTTTTGTACCACTTTATATTTATAACCTTTAGTTACTGCAGATTCATGGGAGTTCTAAAAACTAGCCTGTGGAGTCTCGTAAAGAAGACAGGGCTAGACAAAGAACTCTAAATGATCTCGAGGACAAACACAATAGATCTGAAAAGGTCGCGATGTAGAGGCTTGAGCACGAAAGTCCCTAATATATAATCTAATCTACTGCAGTTTCGTCCTATATGGACATTTTCAAAACTATCATTCAAACTGATGATTGACTATGTCAATACACGCCTTTTATACCGGGCACCTCTTACAAATAACAATTTAACCCCTAATTATATCCTTATACCTGATGAAAATGTGTTTATGCTCGACAATGTGGAAAGGCTGCATTAAATACAGGCGAATATACTAAATCTACCTGGTCGTTCAATAGATTACAACCGTAACATTTATGTTTATAAATTTCTAACGATTCTAAATAATTCATTTCGTTAGTATCCTTAGAAATTTATAAACATAAATATTGCGGTTGTAATCTATTGGTAGATTTAGTATATTCGCCTGTATTTAATGCAGCCCTTCCACATTGTCGAGCATAAACACATTTCCATCAGGTATAAGGATATAATTAGGGGTTAAATTGTTATTTGTAAGAGATGCCAGGTATAAAAGACGTGTATTGATATAGTCAAAAACTTAGAAATTTACTTTTCCCATTTTTCATAATGATCTCCTACCACATAGTAACGGCTACATCCATCAATTTATTGTTTTTATCATTGTCACCTAAAATTAAATTTAACAGTATTTGCAAACTTTCAGGGACTATCTCTTTGGCTGCTTCTTTCGTTATTCAGTTATATAATGTAATCCTTTTGAACATCTTAGGTCAATTTTCATTTTTTGAGAAACATGGTAGGATATTCTAGTCATAAACAGGTCTTTCCCTATCTCTCCAACATTAGACTGCGTTGGGAGATTTTTACTATGTTCCTGGCGAATATTCTGCAGTTGTTGTATAACGTCAGCGACAGTTATTTTTGGGAATATATAGGTAGACATGTTTCGTCGACTCGAAGAGGCAGTATCAATGCGGTTTCCCTAATGATCTACTATCCTTTTCAATAACAACTTCTTAGGATATCTAGGATCTTCTACGCCCATCGAAAGTAAGATGATGAAACGGCACCATTATTATATTTTATTAATTTGATTTGGTATAGCAAAATGCATAGAGACACTCAGTAATTGAGTAATAGTTACAGTTGTCATAAATACAAAAAAAGGAGTATTGTCATCATTGATGAATCTTTTGAATTTATGATTACAAAGTATCACATTAATAAAGAAGCTTTCCATTTCCATAAATACTACCACGGTGAGTGAATCTTCTAATTATCCTTGAAAGATATTTATACATTGTCACTTTCTCCTAGTATTGGTGACGTGGCCGAAATCTGGAACTCAGATTTTAGGAAAAACAGTTATTAGCTGGGTTAGTGAGAGATCCAGAATCTTTGGACTGTCCTATTCCGGTTTGCATGCAGATATTGCCGAAACCAAGGGTTTCATTGATTATTGGTGAGAACTTTCCATTTTGTTCATGAGTCAAGAAATGTATACCTGATCAGAAGAATCTAGAGAACAGTAATATTCTGAGTATTGGTCACGACCCTTGTTAAACACGTGTGAAACATTTGTTTCAAAAAAGAACATGATTCAGTTATTAAGATTTCGTTCTATTAGTTATAGTACTCATTTCATCTCATTCATCTAAAATAGAAATTTGTTAGGCTTGCGGTTCAGGCAATATTGTGTCGAATTGAGTTTCAGTTCCAAAATAATCTGTTTTGTTAATTAAATAATTCTTCTGTTTCTGATGGATACCTTTATTTTCTTACGACCCACAATTCACATTCATATAATTTTCATCCTGTTTTATGAATAAAACAGGGACGTAACATGTTTAATACATTTTACTCAGTAGGTATTTTATTATATCATTCAATGGAAAACCAGTCCAATTACCTACTTCAATTCGAGATTATTCGTACCAAACCAAGGGCTCAGCTCGCTTTAACGAATGTAGCTCCGTTGTTTATCATTTGATTCCGATGATTCAGAGTTCATTCAATAGGTAATGAAAATAGCAATATGTTTTATATCGAGCTAAATTTCCATTATTTTTACGGTAATCGAGCTATTCGCATAATAAAAAAGTAACATTTTTTGAAATATTGTTTTTTGTGAATATTTGATCAAGTATTAGTTTTACATGAACAAATGTGCAATAAATTACCTTGACACCTCAATCAAGCGAATCGGTCCAGTAGTTATCTAAAAATAGCGCTCAATAGAATAGGCCCAACCGCCCCCCTCCATACACCTAGGAAGTGACTACCGCACTTTTTGTGTTCAGGAGAACTTACCGAACAAGATCATACCAGTTGTCCGTATGGCGGAGCTGAGTCTCACGAAAATCGTTATTTGAAGACTTTTCCACAAATGGGTCTTGTACTATAATAGAGTAAGAGGCCAGGGCCCCCAGACATATTTTATTTTCCGAAAAACAAAATGTGGGACCTCAAGTAGTATTCATATGTTCATTGAATGCCCGCATACCTGCTGATACGGGGTGAGCAAGGTAAGTAAAAATAGGATCAACTTCTAATAAATTCTGACAGCTGATTTTTATATAATATTTCATAAAATACTATTACAAAATAATAATGAACACTGCCAGACACTTTTCGCCAGCAATAACTTCCGCTAGACAATATAAAGCTTCAAAAAAATGTTTTAACCCAACTTATATTCTGACACGTGATTTTTATACAGTGAGTTTCAAAAATTTTCACCATATGGAAATTTTTTTTATTATGTATTTGTCAGAAAATTTCATTCGTGATAAAATTTTGTACATTGGGGAACTACCCTTATTTTTCATCTTATCAAAGAAGTTTATTGAGAAAAGTTGTTAAGAATAAAAAACAAAATTCAGATTTGAAATTACAGCCAACTACGCAACAAAAAAAATCCAAATTTTTCATGGTTCTAGCCTCATGAAGAGTAATGAAGAGTACTAGCATCTCATATGCTCCTACGGCATATTCCTACGACATTGCATTGCAAAATTTGGTCAAATTTATCATTGGTTCTAGAATATCGACGTTTGTTGAAAATTGTTTAAATTTTTAACAGATTTTTGGTGCAAATTTGATATTTTTGGCGTAGGTGGCTATTATTTTGAATTTGAATAATGGTTCCGATTCATTCAACTTTTCTGAATAAACTTTTTTGTTAATGTCAAAAATGAGGGTAATTTACACTTTCAAAATTTTGTTCTTCTTTGTATACCGTTTAGAAATTTAATATACAACCTATATGCAAGTTTTCTGCAATGACCAATTTTTATGGAAAATAAAATTTTCTGGCAAACGGATGATAACCAGTCTCCAAAACCGTTACAGAATTGAGATTAAAAAAATATTTCACAACCTTTGCTGCCTTATTTATTTTGCGTGTATTTCATGCAATCACTTGTTAAAGGATATTATTCTAACATTGCTGTAGCAATAATAAGATTATTCTTGACAAGATGTAAATTAAAATGTCAAATTATTTTTTGTTGACTTTCCATTTGATTATATGTGAAATTTGTGGTTGTGGAGAAAGCACAGTCTGTTACTCGGTTAGAATGAAAGTTGGTTATGCTCGTTTCCACTCGCATCGAATTTTCATTGTAACCTTGTTACAGAATATACTATTCCATATGGTGCAAAATTTTGGAAACTCGCTGTATATGTTACTTGGGGACTATTTTAGGTATATATTTCTTCAGCCAGAAAAATAGTAATGGCCAAACATGCCCCCGAAAAATTTTACGATGATTTTTTTTTCTACTTTTCTCAATACAAGTTCGGGAATTGATTCGATCTTTTCCATATTTCCTCGACATATACAGATGTCCGTAGTTTCTGAAACGGATGGGAAAATGATTTCCGGTAATTTTTTTCAAAAATTTTTATATTCTGAAACACGTATAAAAACGGAACTGAATTTCAAAAAATTCGAGCAGTAGAGGATGAATATACCAACAAATTATACCACCTTGATATTTCCTTTAAATAGACCGGAAAACAGAAAAAAATCGAAAATACCAAAAAACTACATTTTGGATAATTAGTCGGAAACGTTTGTTATTATTCCAATTCACCTAGACAACATTTTACTGCCTTTGGAAAATCTACAAAAAGTATTATTGAATTTTTGTCCTCAAATCAAGAGTCCGGGAGTTATTTCAAAAAATCTGCAAAATAAGTATACAAATTGTTTCTTTAATTAAAAACGGAAAAATCGATTTATTTCCCGAAGTAACGAAAACATTTGAAATTTTTCTTATGCAAAAAATAGCTCTCAACGAGTTTTATCGACTCTCTGAATAATTTTTCTGAATTCATTAACAGAGTGGGGGGAAAATATAATCAAAAAAAAATTAGGGAAAGCACAAAAATCTCAAAAACCGAACGAGATATTGAAAAGTGTTAGAACAATTTCATTGTACTCGATCAGTACTACAAAAAATATTTTTGAAATAGATACAATACAGTGACCGGCAGAAAGTACGCAGCATACGGGTCATTTTTTTATTAATGAATTTTGACAAATATCGATATGCTTAATCGCTTCTGCATCAATAGAAACCCCTGAAGACGTTGTACAGTGCCGTTCATCTTTTCGTGTTTGGCAGGAAATTGAGTTGTCTGTCTCATTTTGACTCAGCGCACTATGCTTTCAATTCTTCCAACATTGAAAAATATTCAGGATGTTGACAAATATTCCAATATGTTGTGGGGAATAAAAATTATGCGATTATTCTATAAACGAAATTACGTGGCTACTCAGGAAATATCTTCTCAATTATCTCAGGCACTTCAACTTCCAAGCACATGGAATGTTATTACTTTCAGATCGAGTATTGATGAGCCTGACGATGTCTATTGCTCAAAATATGTCCATTTATTTGTACAAAGAAAGTATTAAGGAAAATATGACCACATACCATAGTAACTTCGCCACTGGTTCACGAAAATAAAAAATCATGACGTCAAACTATCACGTCGATAAACTTTGATTAGTGTACCAAGTTTTTTCCCTCAGAAGTTCAGGAAAAAAAAGTATATCTAAATTTTTATTACTTTGACACCCTGTACCTTAGAAAGAATCAGGACATACCTAGATACAAACTTTTCACCTCGAAATTAAGTGAGGAATTTGTATATTCAGGATGCTAGCACGCGTGGTGATATTATTTATAGTGATGTTCGATATTGAAATAGAATTGAACATTCAGTACAATCTTTTTCAATAATAGGGAATTACACTTTAATAGAAAATAAAGTTTTATTTGTAACAAATGATCCTATCAGCATATATGATGCAAGTAAACTCCACAAACCTATTTATTTATTTCATATCGGCTACAAACCAATTCAAAAGTATTGCAAACTAAGATAGATTCAAACGCCATATTTTCGCGCGCTGATGTCACCTGTGCTGTCCTACATACATTTGAACAGGAGACGTTGACGTCAACCGCACTCGTCCAATGAAATACCGGTAATACGTCGCGCGAATTTAGCTAGTGTTTGAATTCTCCTTCAATATATTTTAATCACTCTGGATCAAATACAATCGAAAAAAAAAAAAAAAATTGAAAAATACTTTTTTACAGTTGGACTTGTTAATCTTTGAAAAAATAAATAAAAATTGACTAGTGTAATTCCCTATTCTTGCACTAAGTTGTAAAATAGAGCAGTCTTGTATCTATAGTTAGATATTTTTAATCTGTTTGAATTTGGGATATGATATTGTTGTTGTTAAAATTGTTTTTTAGCTGTCGTCCCCTTACAAACGGCAGACCTCAAAAGTCAAAACTTTCTTTTACGTGAGATTCCTAGCACTTTCACGGGCCATCAGAACACAAATCTGTAGTTGATAGTATTTGAACCTAACCCGACCAGCAGCATTAATGGCTTGGAACGCGACAGTTCTAACCACTGAGCTACCTGGCACTAATATTCTGATACACTTACTGGTACAACGCCAAAAAATGTTACCTGTTTTCAAAAGCACACGAAATTCAATTGACTTAGTTCATTGATGACTTTTGACATCTCTGAATCGTGTTGATATTATAGACTTACCTTCGACATAATATAAATACAAAATAATTGGAAAAAGGAATATATAATTCATTTCAGAATATCCCACACTGACGAAGGAACGAATGAACTACACTGAACGAACTGTTTTGCTCATCTTGCGCGAAACCAGTATATCAGCCAACAGAGAATACAATAAATGGTAATTCCCCTCTAAAAGGTCATAAACTCATTAAGATTATCGCAGTGTGAAGAACGACATAACAATAAATAACCCAATGTTTATCAAATCAAATATGAACGCGGCATTTTTCAACACATAAGAACACTTAGGAATTATTGAACTACGTGCATTTCTCTAATGTAATGGTTCTGAGTAAATAATGATTTGTTCGACAAATTCCTTGAAATTGAATTCCTTGAAATTGATCTTAAAATAATTGAAATATCACAAATATTGGTTAGTAAATAGTCTGCTGGGGTCAGCCGACCAGAGCAGGTCTATTCTTTTATAAGTTTCATAGGTGAGGTTCAATTTCTAGCAAGGTGAGCCACTTTTGCTGAATAGGCCCAGCCCACCAGGGTATCTTATGGAAGTTAATTGGACGGAACTTATAAATGGTGAATAAGACCAAAAAACACAGATTCGTTTCCTCATTTCGAGGTAAAAGTTTTTAATGTAAATGTATAACCTGAAATGCATCTCCTCTGACATACAGGGTGTTGAAAGTTGGAAAAATTAGTATTTGACTTTTTTTCAAAACTCTCGATGAAAAAAAATGTAACTTACTTCTATCTAAGTGCAGGGGGGATTTTATCCGTGCTAGGTCTTTCCCTTTTCTTTCAGCTAATTTTGTGCTAATATCTATGGTGAATGAAAAGGGATCTATAATATCAACCTTGGAGATTTTTTTGCATTTGATACGCCAACAACTGTTTGTGATGGTCACTCACATAAAATGAAATGTAACAGACAAAATCCTATTATTGATTTTATTTTTTAATTACTGGGTTATTTTTTAAAATACATAAGTGTACAGCAAGACCTAATGTATACATATATGTACTCTGCTAAATTACCCTTGAATCCAATTGGCAATATTTGTGACAGTGTGAAAAAAAAACCGTTTTTGAACAAAATCAAAGAACGTGCTAGGGAACACATAATCGTACTTACTAGATATTTATGATTTTACAAACAGGTTTTAGTGAAACCAAATTCTGCAAAAACCATAAAAATTATTCATTTTTCTGCAAATAAGTATTTTATCTTGATAAACAACTGTCACTTCCACCAAACAACGGGGTCCAGTGCAATTAGTTTTTGATAGATGGAGCCAGGACTTCTGTTCAGTTGTTGTGAATTCAATATGGATTTTATTATTACAAGTATATGACGGTAACATATGTAACCGCCAAGGCCGAACGGATTAATATTAACTTAAATTATAGTAATGATTTATCGGGTACTCACACTACATAAAAACAAAAAATGAATTGAAGCAAATGTTCAAATGGACGACCATTTTGTTCAATACACAATTGTCATCTCTTTATCATTGATTGTTGCACACTTCGGCAGATACCTGGTGTAACCTATATTAACATACAGGCTGCAAAATCATTGCAGTTGAATCTTCCATAGATAAGTGGATTTGTTCAAGCGTTTAAGTGACGCGGAATTCATGCTGAACTGAGTTGAATGTTCATTTTCCAGAAAGCAAACGTAATGTTTGGGTTGAATTTTAACCCCATTGGGATATAAACCGGATAAAAAACGCATTCAGGCACTCCAATATTATGCTATTATGCCAATCCTCGGAATAAATTAAGAGTTTCTGGGACTTACCAATTACGATGTTATTTTTTGTGATAATTCTTTCTCATTGGCTGAACCTAGTTGAAAAAATTAGTATTTGACTTTTTTTCTTAGACTACGCTTAAGGGTTCAAGGGGAGGCCTGGAATTCTTCCGGGCGTCCCAACGCTACTCTCACCACCACGTGGTGAATCCTGGGCAACGGCATGGATTGACTTGACAGCTAACGAGAGCAAAAGGGAAACCCAGGGGTGGCTGAGGCGCCGAAGTGGACGGGCATAGCGACCCGATATCTACCTTCATGCATTTTTCTGTCCTTATCAATGACCAGAAATCTATATTGATCCTCCGAACATTTAACACACATCAATTGAAATTGTTTGAATGTTACATCGGGTGACAAGTGATCGGAATAAATATGGTGTAGATTCGTTTCATCTTGCTTGAACATTACGATGAAGTTGGTATTATATTGCCCTAACTGTGTGGGCACCCTTGAATATGTTTGACCAAGATAAAAACAGTCAACATCTTCATGACGTCCAATACAGAAATAAGCTTATGATTGTCTGTTTTCCAAATATTACATCATCAAAAATGACAACAGAATTGGGTTTAGCATCGGACGGTTTTACTATTTCAGCATTATTACTGAAAGTATTGAATCCCAACCCCTTTATGGGTTCTAATCAGCGGACCATACCGCAACACTACCTGTCTATTCAATCCACAACCGAATTCTTCATCTAGATTATCTACAGCAAACTTTTTTTCGGCTTTACAAAGCGCATCGAACCGTGGTTGGAGATTATGTAAGCGATGATATGTCGTGAATGTTTCATTTGAATGAGTACCATGAAAATATACGGATGTGTTCGTAGTGGATGCAGAAAGAGCGGGAGTGGATTTGTTAATAATTAGATAAACAAACTTCCGTTTAAATTACTTGTTCCCGGAAAATATCAGTACTATGGACCCAGTACAAAACTGGAAGAACGTTAAGCTTGCAAAGACCCTGTAAAACAATAAATCAGATATTGAATGCATACAACACCATATTCAATATTTGAATCATCTAGCTGATCTCACAGCGAGACATAGAGCAGACAAAGAACTAGAATACACAGCTTGGAATAGGGTTGAATCTGAGGACGCTGGTATTGAAGGAAGAACAGCTGCCTTACTCGTTACCAACATTATGAAATCAACGAGACGTTTTGGTATGTGTTGTAGTACAAGAATGGGGATAAAGAAGAAAAATCAACCGAAGAAAGTGAAAAATCATCTCGGAAAAATCATAAAGTGGAGAATGTACTGAAAAAAACTGCGGGTGAGTAATTTGTGACAAATAATATAAAAAAATCTACCGTAGTGGCATTGCATGCGGCACGTATATATCTCATAGCTGCCGGTGGAAAGAAAACAATTCGCACACCCAACGTAATTCCATCTCCTAAGGTCGGAGGAATTCTACCATCAATACCGATTTCTGCTGGATTGTCCACGCTCTGAAGTTTAGCGGGTGATGTTGCAGACATCACCAGAGCTGTGAATTCTGTAAAGCAAGCAGAATCGCCCTGATCGAAGCATGTCGTTATAAAAAGAAAATGGAAAGTGTAGAATTGGGTGGAAGTGGTAGTGGTGCATACCTTTAACCATACCGTAAAGGACTCTATTTGAAACTATTCAATCCAAAAAACTAGTTGATTCTCTACCTCAAAGATCTATCCCCGACATCAATCTCAATTTACAAGGTCGGAAAACTTTGATAATTTTGGAAATCCACCCCACTAATGAAGTCGATTCAATACTTCCAGAAATGTTCGAAAAAATTCTCTATAACTTGCCACCGCCATACAGTTGAAGTATTACAGTGGGCAAGATCACCACTTACGCTTTTGACAAGTGTCCAAAAGCTGTTAGAGTGACAGGGTAGGCTCGCGGCTGAGCTCCAGTGAGGAGGGGTGTCATATGAATGCTGAGCCCCCTGTAGAGATAATATTACCAATTTCCATATAACTCGAATAGTAATAATTTAGGCAATTGCCACACTCTTAAATTATAACCAGCTTTATGATTAAGTCATATAATCTATAAGGTAACAAGGATTTTATTAGACAGTACCAGGACACCTAGAAGTCGAAGTAGCTGAAGGCTTATTAGAACCTATCAGAGACACCGTAAGGGTGCAGTAGCTGAAGGCTTATTAGAAATTATCAGAGACACCGTAGTGGTGCAGTAGCTGAAGGCTTATTAGAAATTATCAGAGACACCTCAGTGGTGAAATATAATAGAAAATATTACATAAATGAACCTGAGGAATAGCCCAGGGGTCAAACTATCTAGGGGTACTTACCCACAGTTATCTTGCTCAACACAATATACCCCGTTAGGGTAGAATAGTAAATGAACCCGCTTAAGTTAGGTGCACCTTACCTGTAGCGTTTACAGAATCTCAAGGTAATTATTTTAAATAAACAAAAGGTAAAAAGGTATATAGTATTGGTTGAACTGGTTAACTTGCGTGCAGATTGGTTTCAGCCAGGCAATATGGTGGAATCTACCAGGTGGAAGGATACTAGTAGTGAAGGTGCAAGGTAGTGTCAGCCTTCAGGGCAGTGACACCCACACGACAGATGAGTCCTCCAGACTAACGATAAAAGATGAGTTCTTCAGTCGAACGGTAAGTAGACCAAGACAACAGATGAGTCCTGCTAGTACGACTAGTACTCTGGGATGAAATATACCAAGACCAAAGATGAGTTCTTCAGTCGAACGGTAAGTAGACCAAGACAACAGAT
Source organism: Chrysolina haemoptera (assembly GCA_958298965.1). NCBI lineage: Eukaryota > Metazoa > Arthropoda > Insecta > Coleoptera > Chrysomelidae > Chrysolina > Chrysolina haemoptera. The sequence goes on from OY282594.1 coordinate 17,086,191, forward strand.
GAGTCATTCCAGTAAGACTAGTGCTCTGGGATGAAATATGCCAAGACCAAAGATGAGTTCTTCAGTCGAACGGTAAGTAGACTAAGACAACAGATGAGTCCTTCCAGTATGACTAGTGCTCTGGGATGAAATATGCGAAGACCAAAGACCCTGAAATTGAATAATTGACTGTCTGATACCAACTTGAATAGACCTCATACCTTTGTCTAGGAAGGCCTGGTGCTAACTGCGGGAAAGATCCTGTTAACGGGCTCCTCTACAGATGTTATGTCCAAATATAATAGTCCTAGTCAAAGGGTCAACAACTTAGGCTTGATTTTCACGATGATCAAAATCATGCCTACAAGATAAATAGAATTGCCAAAGGCTCAAGGATATAGTCGAAGGATTCTGCTTACCCGGAGAAAATGTGGCTAGAAAGTGAGTTTATAGTCCCCTATTTGGGTATGTTTTCCAAAAAATAATCAGCTTCCCATCAAATCACCAACGTGACAAACTATGGAAAACATTAATTCAGTTGAAAGAATAATCCTATTGACTGGATGATTGCAGAAATCAATATTCAAATTCAACTCAAAATTCTCATCACTTTCTGCTCACAAATAATTTCCACAGTAGCCGGAAATCAGAAATTAGAAATCAGAATAGACTTCTTTTTCTTTATTGAGCCCGATTATGAAACCATCTCCTCTTTGACATATCCAAGACCGATATCTAGAGCCTTAGCGGAGTTGCCAAGTAACTTCATTCCTCGACGTGTCAAAATATCAACAAAGGACTCTAAGATGTTTCGTACAACATTTCATGACCTAACATCATCTAATACTCAAACATACGGGAATTCGTCAGGACAGATAACTATTATCACGATATGGTGTCTTTCCGACACCGACACCGACGGCTTTTGAAGGTCATCACAGATGTGTTATATAGTAAGAGTCGCATCTACCTGGGAAAGTATTTTATGCCCAAAAGACAGTCACTGAACTGAACCGCCAACTGAACAGCTGTTCTCTGATAATAGACACCGCTGGAAATACAAATAATTTGAGGGAGTATAGATAATGAAAGATGAGAAATAGCTGTAAAGTGGACACACTACGGAAGAAATAATGTTTCAATGACAATTAGATTTTATTGAGGTAGGGAAATTCAAGCATCGATCTAATAAATACAAATCGAATTCAATTTTATAACTATGACTCTGAATAGCTGATAGTGGAAAAATAATAATGTAACAAACTATGATCGCCAGCAGAAGTTTAACACACTTGCGGTCACATGTGCCTGAAGTTTCTCTCTGATTTATTATGAAATAGATACAACTTCAGCAATGACTTGAGAGGCTATTAATGGAATGAGATTTCCACCCAAGATGTATTCAAAATATCGGACCTTGACGAGGATGGATCGAGTGATACTTGAAAATATGTCGAAGTAACTGATACTCGCACTTGCTGCACATGAGATTGCTTCTGTTTGGAAAAAGTTACCAAAAAGTCTTCAAGATGATTCTGATGTGAATGATAGTGTTATACCTCGAAAAATATTCTGCCATTATTGCATTATGAAGAATATGAATATTGGTACTGATAAAAATGAAATGGATGTTGATGAACCATCTTCGAAGAAGCGTAAGTTGTCTCGAGTATGCTCTAGATAACAATGAATTGAAGTGGAATCTACAAAATGTATCAGTCATGTCACGGAAGTTCGAACTACAAGCTGTCAGGGCTAGTGTCTTGAGTGCAGACTTTTTCCCACCCATTGAATTAAATTGAAACAGTCGTTATAGATTGGGACTTAAAGGATTCTATGGATGCAACACATTCAATGATAAAACTGAAAATAACAATGTGATCAGTTCCAGAATCACACAACACAAAAAAAGAAACCCGCAGTTTTCCCATAACCAAGATTTAAACGTGGAAACGATTTCTCGCGTCCCCTCAGCAGAAGCCGGCCCAAGAATATGAAGAACACAAGAAGGGACTGGGCTACAGTATTCACATACTCTGATGTGGAAGCCCAGAAGAACACGGCAGTTTTAGAAGTGGATAGAGAGTTAAGGCGCTCAAGCACTCAAGCACTCAAGCGCTCAAGCGAATCGAATACATCGAGGAGGCGATAAGTCTCAGTTTGCACCGTGTTACTATTGTTAAAAATGCCACAAAAAATTGTGTTGTATATCAATTTCAAAAGTGCTGCAAACTTAGTAGATACATAGAAAAAATATTCCGAACAGATCTAAGCATGAAAACTTAAAAACTCTCAATTAAGAGAAAAAACAACCGGGTGTTCCAAACATCCATCAAGAGAAAAAACAACCAGGTGTTCCAAACATCCATCAAGAGAAAAAACAACCGGGTGTCTCACATCATTTTGGAAGAAAAACAGCTTGCTAAAAATCATAAGGTATGCAGGGTGTCTCTTTACTTTTAAAGAAAAAACATGGCAACTGCTTGTCAAATGCCATACCGGTGTACCAAAAACTTGTCATTTGAGAGAAAAAAAATGAAAAAACACAGGGTGTTACAAAATATTCATTACAGAAAATATACCTAGTGTCGCAACATCTTTAAAGAAACAACATGGTGACATACCGGGTGTCTCCAAGATGTGTGTCATATTGGGTGTTACAAAATAGGTTAACGGAAAAATACAGAGTGTCACCTAATAATCATTTCAGAAAATATACAGAGTGTTTCAACATAGATCAATTATGAAAAAACACATACGGATTGTCCCTAATAATAATCATTACAGAAAAGGCACAGAGTGTCTCAACATCTTTAAAGAAAAAACATGGTGACATACCGGGTGTCCTGTGTCATATAGGGTGATCGTTAAAGGAAAAAAAATAAGGGATTCCCACTGATACAGATAAATGAAAAAAACAGAGGTTCTGCTGAGTTGACAGACTCAGATTGATAAAATGACATGTTTCACATGACATAACTTTGGCATAACATGTTTAAGTTGACATAACGTGGATATAACGTGGTTTCAGTTGACATAAATTTGACAGACGTAGATTGACAAAAATGATATCACATGACATAACTTTGACATAACATGGACATAACGTGGTTTCATTTGACATAAGTTTGACATGAGTATGACATACTTAGATATGAGATAAAATGTCAAATATTTCTAAACCTGAAAGTGGTTAGGTGCAGACCAACAAAACTTCAAATTCAAAGATTACAAGAAATACATACACTTTTGACATATACTTTTTCTCGATGTTCTTCATTCAAAATGAGTCCAATTATTTGCTCGGCTCGTTCAATACGTCTGTGGAAACAAAGTCTATCCATAACAAAATTCTCCCAAAATCTACTGTGTGATTGTTTGTAGGCATATTTCCACACAAAGATGTAATGGATTTCGTTGTAGTCAGAAGACTACTACGAGAAGTATACAAACCCTTTTCATTGTGAAATTTGACTTTTCAACTTGTACGCAAATTTAACGAATATTTTTGGAAGTTGCACCAGCGACATGCTTGTAATGGAGTAAATCGAAACCTCAAATGTTCTCAAGTCAGATTCAGCACAAATCTTCAGTTGTTGTGACGGCTGCTGCTGGATACTAACTGATTTCCAATTTGGTAGATCGCCAAATGTTCTATCATTGAAGAGAAGCCTCAATTTGTAAAAATGAGATTTTTCAGTAATTTGCGAAATCAAAACGCGCAAATGGTCTCCTCTATTGACTTGAGATGGAACCATTTTTGTCCAATTCAATGGACACGTTTCATTTCTATGTCCTGTGGCATTATCAAAAGTTATCAAAACTTCATTAACATTATGTGGACGATTTATATATAGAATTTTTGAAACAACAGCTGACAAGATAATATAAGTTGATGTTAACACTGCCATTGCTCGGAGATGAATGAATCAAACATTCAGTCTTCAAACATATTTATTCCACTACGATAGGTACAATCCTACGTGAAGGTATAGTATTGAATTTACATCTATTAGGATTCGAAAATACAGCCGTCCATGCTACCAGGGGGGCCTTATGTCATCACATCAGATGTTGAGAGACCTAATCTCATATGGCGAAACAATGCTTCAAACTGCAACGAATGTTAGCGCCTTTATAATTCATGCACAACGACGTTCTATTCTGCTCCATCAAATTGGGGGCACTGTGATATTTTTCAATGTTTACTAGGTGTGGTGTTGTTCGCTGCTGCTGCTGCTGCTGCTGCTGCTGCTCTATGCACGTACTAAAATATTTGTGTAGAATATCAAATTTTTGATGACCTTTCACATAAATGTTATCGATATCTTGGTCGTCGAGCATCTTCCAAATATCATTTAAACCGCTGTATTCGACATACCCATCGGAATTTCTTAAACCATGGACATTCTTCTCTTCATATCAGCAGCAGAAAGTGGAAATGGGGGTTTGAGGAAAAAATTATTGGTTCTTCGTCCATCGCAAATAGTTATTTTCTTGGGGTAGGACCCCCCCCTAATAATTGAAACATTGCATGTCTACAGCTACGATCTTCATCTTCGGAGTTTTCCAACACAACTGACTGGGCTAGCAAGGTGTTATTTAAGATAAATGTCTGACTATCTCGGAAAGAAGTAAATTTTCCAAAATTATGTCATGCACAATCAGGCAGAAATACAGTTATGATGTATCGAGGACTCTCCATAGCAGAACAAGTTTTGACTGCACAAATTTCCTTGGTTGAGCCCTCTGTTAATGCAGGCAATTCGTGCAACTTCCATTTTCTACATGGAATCACCATAGGTATGTCAGACTTGATAGATTGCAATAAATCCAGATGTATTTCATCATTGGGGAAAATTTGCTTCACCTTCAGTTCGATATTATTGATTTTTAGTTCAGCTTTTGTCGCAGCATCTTGAATTATCATACAATTATCATACATTGCGAGATCTGACCAATCGCACAGACTGCTTTCCACACGTAGCAAGGGTATAGTCATTGAAAATTCCCAAGAGATGTTTCAGAGGTACGTGAAAATTGAACGAACCATCGACATCGTTTTGTAGGGATCCATCGGGGTAGTTCCATCCGGCAGTGCAAAGATGACTAGTATCGTCTGTGATATAACATAAATATCCTCGGAGCGTACTCACCACTCCGGGATTTTACACAGAGTCCAATTCCTTGCCATTCAGTTCGTAGGAAATGGAATCGAAGAAGAACGCTGGTGCATTATTCACGAAATTGATCGCCCCAGCTCCAGCAGTTTTCAGCAAAGTTCCTTTGATGCTAATAACCGCATCATACATGAGTAGCCACGCTTCACTTTGCTGAATGCAGATTTCGATAATATCATTATTCTGAAAGGATTTCAAATATGGATAATGAGTGCGAGTTTCCAAACGTTGAATTGATCCATCAAATTTGGGGCGTCTGTACACGTCGAACACACTCTTTGACATGATAACCCAATCACTTTAGAAATTTTCTATTGGAAGCGGAGAGCACAAGTGTTCTGCGAGATGATCGCTTCAATACTGAATTCGCAGTCGAATCACCATTGTCTTTATAATCGAATATTAGACCCATCACTCACAGCTTCTTCAACACTAATCTGATGATACTCAGTTCGCATCGGAAATTGACTTGATTGAAATCTTGATCGAGTATGTTGACAGTAATGTTACCAATATCACCTGTGGCAGTTACGGGCAAATAAATCAAATTCAGTGGCACTTCGTCTATGGCGTATCCTGGATTATCTCTGGGTGCGAATTCGTATATTGTATGAGAAGGTCGTCTATAGAAAGAAGGTCGTCCGTTGAAAGAAGGTCGTCCGTTGAAGTAAGCTCCAGCTGTTATATTACAATCGAGGTGAATTATTCTAACTTCAACAATTTTGACGGGAAGGTCAGATTTGTGGATTATTCCAGGCTGCAACAATTTTTGTGAGAAACCCAAGAGTTAACCAATACAGTTGTCTGGTCGAAAATCAATTTCGTGTATTTTGCTGTATATTTCACACTGCAGAGTATTGAGATTGGCTTTCAGCGAAAAAATCTTGTTCGTTATATCTTCGTCAGCACCGTCGTCAGCGTCGTCAGCCTCGTTGGAAGATTTCTTGTTCTCCTTAGGTTTATCGATATATTTCGAGAGGAATTTAGCAATGTTATTCAATTCGTAGGAGCCTGTGGCAATAGTGATTTCCAGTTCCTGTCAGCGTTCTTGAAATAATAAAATCTCCTATTATTTTTTTCGATATTGGGAATTGTGTTGTACGAGTGGAATTCAATCAACGCCAAGCTGAATCAGAGTCCAATTAAATGGGATTTGTGAAATCACTGAAGGCCGTTGAAGTCCTAGTTGTCAGTGTGAGTATCTGAGACATGACTGACACTCAACCAGTTTGTCTTTCACTGTTATACAGAAATTCCAAACACAAATCTCCACAATTGTATTGATTGAAATTTTGATAACGATCGTTGTTGTAGAATATTTCAACATTTTCTCCAAGATATCGAACCAATTCCGCCGGTGGTTTCAAATTCCCAAAACTATCGTAATATTCCACTCGGTTGCCAATTTTTCGGTAAGCTACCCAGTGTGTTCCTTTATTACGTTGAAGGTCCAAATTCACAATGGCACACTCTCGGAACATGGGCTTAGAACGTGGCAATTGCTCACGCATAAATACACCTTGAAAATGGCTAATTTTTAAACGTTTTGCATATTTGATCAACTCCACGTCATACAAGGATCTATTGGGTAGCTTCAGTGGGAGTTTTTTCGAAGGAAAAGCCCATAACCGCCTCGAGGACTTTTCTTCAAAAACAAACCAGAGCCCTCTTTTCCGATGGCTTCCATTTGTTTGTTATGTCGATGATCTTTATTCTTTTCTTTTTTTTACGTCCACCCAAGCCTTTGATTTGTTGTCGAGCCGAACGCAAAGCCATCACCGATGCCTTGCGTAAACCCTTCAGACTCCCATCATTCAACTGCTTGTTGTCTTTCAAAGTTTTCCGACGAGATTTTGAAATTTTGCTTAAAATGTCTCGTTTGAATAAAGATGATTTCTTCATGCCCATTCCCAGATTACATTTGGTTTTCATTGTTGTCGTGACGAACCAAGAAGCTGCTTTTTCTCCAACACTCGAATCTCACCCAAGCTCTGTTCTTCAATTCCAAATCGGCTTTATGTCGATCTTTCACAGACCTGTTTTCAGAGTAGGCAATATCGTGTAAGCGACAAGCAGAATCCAAACCGTTTATGCCTTTTTGACCGAGTGCAAGACGTTTTTTCAGATGAGTACCAGGTACGCAAAACTGGCAAGTGCAGCTCGATGGGTAACTTATTATTCACAGAGTTCACGATGCCAGCACCTTCTCGTTTGAAAGTTAGCATCATACTGGAACAATTACTCACACATCTCTCATATAAGTACATGAAGGTATGGGAAATATTTAGAAGCGGATTTTTGGACCATGGCTTTGACCGCCATGGTCGAAACAGCGAAAATCTGACACATGCTCCTACGATGAATGAACAAGTGGATTACAAGGCCGAATTGGCAAATTCAAAAATGGTCAATTTTGGAATTAAACGTTGAAAGGTACACACAATAAAAGTGAGCATTGGGACGGTCTCAAGGTGAATTCAGAGGTCCAACTTGAAACTGGTACATATAATGAGTTGGTTGCATATGTTTCAAAGTAGTCGGAAGTGGCACCTCTCATTATGAAGGTCGTTCAACAAAAAACGTCACTTCCCATAGAGAATTTAGATTTCAAGGTTCGTGGAAAAGTAAACACTGCAAATTGTTACCTAATTCTTTCCGTGCCATTTTTTGTGGGCCTAGTAATTGCGGCAAAACTAATGCCATGTTGAGTCTATTATTTGATCCGAATGGTGCCAAGTTCAAAAATGTCTACGTATACTCCAAATCGTTGTATCAACCCAAGTATCGATTACTGCAAGAGGTATTGAAGAAAGTTCGAGGAGTCGGTTTTTTCCTTTTAAAGAAAACGAAGACATAATCACACCTTCAGAAGCAAAAAAATACTCTTTTATATATATTTTATATTCGATCACGTTGCCTGCGATAAACAAAATAAAATCAGAGAGTATTACGTAATGTCCAGACACAAGAACATCGATGTAGCATACCTGTGTCAAACGTATTCGAAAATTCCTAAACAACTCATACGTAACAATTGCAATATGATTGTGTTGTTCAATCAATCAATTGAAACACGTATTCGACAAGCACGTCTCACCAGACTTTTCCTATGAAGACTTCAAAAAAATCTGCACTCAATGTTGGAACGACAAATATTGGACTTTGGTCATTATCAAAGATTGTGATTTGAAAAATGGCCGATATCGGAGGATGTAGTATAATTTCACATACAATGCCGTTAACACGACTATATGAGGGCATTGCCGATGCTGAGATGAAGCTGAAAATCAAGCAATTATTCAAAGCTGTCAGAAAAAAATATTTGGCTGTGAAATTGGGGAAGGCTGAAGATGACGAAACGTTGTAAAATTATTTAAACCCATCTCTAAACCACTGATACGTATTGTTTCATCGTTAGCACCGCAGCAACAAAAAATTACAGTCAAACAAGTGACGCCTGCTGCGGAGTCAGATTTTTCTGATGGGGAAGAGCGACAAGAAGAACAAGAAGAAAATGAAGTATTCGAGACTGCCGACGAAACTGTTGGACTGAGTGGAAAATATCCTCAGATCGCACTTCCTTACATACACGATATATTGCAAAAATCTCCGGAAATCGATACTGTTTATGGGCCTAAATTTGATTCTGAACTGGGAGAATGGAAACTTGGAATTAAAGTTCTTAACATGGACAAACGAAGTGGAGACATTAAAGTGGATAGAAAGATTTTCAAAAGAACTGTGGGTTTATACAACCTCATTTTCCACCAAAACCCCGAATTTGATGAACAATCTGATTTACCTCGGTACCAGCGAATTTTGAAAATGACCGATGTGCATAAAGACGGTGCGAACCGATTGAAACCATCTAATGTACCGAAATATTTGCATGTTATTCGAAGATTATTCTTGAAGAATCCGCCTTCGATGGACAAAAGTTTCGCTCCTCCTAAGCCTTAATCATCATCATCAACGAGTAAAGGGGGTACTGGCTATGACGCTGCTCTGACGTACCAAACCTGTTGAGTATGTATATTGGAATGATGTGAACGAGCTTGTGGATCGACTGCGACTTTTGCTTGCATCTCAGGCAGCAGGTAATACGCCTGTTACGAACGAAATAATTTCCATCATCAATGAGTCAAAAGAGGCTGGTGTTGAAAAAAGGAACATTCTCCATGAAAATTGAGAAATGAAAAATGTGATTTTCAACATGAATACCTCCCAAGAGATTATCTTGAACGATGGAAAATAGCGACTAAAGTTTGTCTTTCAGTCGCAGATGATTCCACAACAGATTTTATGAATGCCCTATTCATATTTTTGAACTAAAAGGCTGGTGTTATTCGTTAACATGTCAGTTTCATCATGAGCATCAACAAGTTCGGTCATGCATATGCCACCGCAGCCAGTGATGACGATGACGATGATGATCAGAAAAGTGATATTGATTTGATTTTCAGTTATACCAGTGATGGAAATATCGATGCGAATAACCTGAAAATATGTCATGTACAGCCACCAACCGATGCCGAAGATGCAGTTAATAAGCTGTGTGTGTCTCAAATACTTGATCACTGGAAAAAAGATTTTAAACAAACGATCAAAGAACTTGACTATGAATATGACTTGCTACAAACATTTTATATCATATAACGTAGTCAAATAAAATATTCTATTCTATTCTATTCTAGGTCGGATAACATTCTGGCCCACCCAGTGAACGCTAACAACCAGAGCTCAAGAACTAAAATCACTCCTCAGCATCACAAAGAGATGTGGAATTTGATTTTGTCAAAATTTTTGGTTTCATTTATTTGTAACTCTCCGGCACACTTTTCGGACTTTGTTCGAATTCATGCATTAACTCTTCCCGGAGCCTGTGATATTGAGGAGTGCTTCTAGTTTTCGAGTTTGGGGTGTAAGCGTTCATTGGGTAGGCCAAGATGTTGTCCGTCCTATCCTTGCATTGATAAGTGGTAAACAAACCATAAAACATGTTATGTCTGCAGGTGGTCATTCCCAACCGATGGGGGATAATATTTAATTCCTAATTGCAATTAGAACTTGCAATTATTGTGACCTATTGGAGAAACTTTGCACAAATTGATGTCAGATGTAATTCAATGTTCGGAGGGGAAAGTAGTTGTTTTCTGACAGATATTTGCCTCAAGTTTTTTACACTTTTTGGGATAATGTGGAGAGATGTGAAATTCGACTTTTTCTAAATTTTTCGTTTCATTTATTTGCAACTCTCCGGCACACTCTCAGACTCTGTTAAAATTCATGCAAAAACAATAATAATAAATTAATTCCGGGAGTGTTGTTATTACAAACCATATATTTTTAATGGTATTCTAAGCAGTGGCGAACTAAAATAAAAATCTTAAGCTATTCTCAAATACCACCACCGCATACATTATAATAATTGTGCGGTCGATATAAGTGTGGCTGCAATCAAACAATATAATGAATTGCAGATTATTAGCATTTATTAACAGAACAATAGTTCATAACATAACTTTAAAATTCTCAAAATACCAGAATTATTTCTCGTCTATCATTTGCAACGACTTAATTTCTCCTGGTATATTTGATATGGGCTGGGTCGTAATAATTGGTTTGCCGTATACAAGTATTGCTGCAAATATCAAACGGTATTGATTTCAGTATATCACAGAAAGGTGAATTTGTACAGTCAACATTGTTTCAGCAATAAGCAGAAGTCCTCTTTGGAATTTTGATTATCGTTTTCCAGACCGTTCAGTTGTAGAAGGTTGAGATGCTATCCAGTCTAACGCCTTCTGGATATTCGGTGGAATAGGTGGAGGAGTTGGAAGATGAGCTCCTTGAGGCTGGAACCCTCCGTCGTCATCGGCAGTGTAGGTTAGGGATATCTGATTTCCTTCTTTGTCAGCATAGGAATAGGCACCTTGAGCAACGATCACTTCAGGATTTTCAGGGTCGCTAGTTTTTTTCAGGGTTCCCGTTTCATCAGCTTTGATTCCATTTTCTGATTCAAAACTACAACAAGAAAAACTAATTCATGTACCCATATAACTCCTTTTGAAAGAGTAGGGCGAGCTTCCGATTTGTTGAAAACCTTCTTCAGTGCAAATAAGGAAATATGAGAATATGGATTTTATGTTAAACCAATAATATGGATTATTCACAGCGATTGATGTACGAAAATAAAATTATAAAATACTAGTATAGGCTCGCTACTCGGAATGCGTGGACTTCAGAATTGTGCTCATAACGAAATGAAAAATGTATTATGATAGGATAATGTGAAGAAAAATGTCTGTAGGTATTTGATATGGTTAACTCGTAAAATTGATTTTGTTTTTTTACGCACATATTTTGAGTTAAATAAAAAGGTCTATTGACTGACCAGTTATCAAACTCTCCAGAATTGATCAAGTTTTCAAGTATTTTACCTTTTATAGACTGAAAGGTTACCAAATTAAGTCATTTAACACTGCAGTTTTCCAAACATAATTTCAGTTCGGGTTTTCCCTGCTTCGTTCAATCCTTCCCAGGATTTTAAAAATTATTGACCAAAAATTGCTCTTGTTATCAATTAAAACTTCAGAAGCTATAAATGTAGACCTTGTTCTAAAATTTTGATTGAGGATGAAACATTGAATGCCACCTCAATTGAACGCAGATACCTGAAACGTAAATGTTCATACAATAATAATATTTCAATATCCTCTACTCTACTGAGTGGCTCGCGACATTGGAAATGACACCGGAGGTGATCGTTCTACTTTCGTTAGGGAAATATATCAATCCTTTATTAAAGTCACATGTTCAACACAAAATATAGCAAAACGTATCAAACAGTGAAAAGTGCTAGATAGGCAGAAAGGAAAACAGGTCTGAAACTAAAAAAAAACTATACTGGGATATCTTCAGGGAACTGATCACATGGCATATAGAGAGGAATGGGAAGGATATCGTTATCGTAGTCATAAACATCAGTAATAGAGAAAGCATATAGAGGAAGCCTAAAGATGTGTTGCGGTAAAAGGACGAGTGTATCATACTGGTGAACTAACGCGATAGCTGAAGAAAGGAAAAATTGTCTCAAAATCAGAAGGAAATACACCAGAATGAGAAAAGGATAGAGATTCAGTGACTCTGAACTGAACGAAATAAAAGAGGACTACAAAACCCCCAAAAAAAAAACAACTCGAAAATGAAATACAGATCGAAAAAAGTGGAGCTAAACGAGGATATTTGAGGAAACGCATACAAAATTGTTAGGAAGGAGACAGGAAACCACCTCTCCATTTTTCTATCGCAAGAGAATAGATACTTAAAATGCTAACCAACTGCTAACAAAGCAAATATTTCCGGTCGAGTGGAAAACAGCGAAACTGATTCTAATACCCAAAGGAGACTCCTTCGCAGAGAACATTAAGGTGAGACCTATATGTCTGTTGGATAGCATCAGCAAAGTCTAAGTCTAAGTGGAAAAAGTGGAGAGAGATCAAAATGCGAAGTCAGCATTCTCAACAAAGAATATTTTTTGTGGAATTCGATGACGTCACGTTTTCCTGTTACAGCAGCACAAAGTGCATGTACAAGATATCGTATTAAATGGGAGCTAATGAGGTCTCGTTTTCGAACATATCAGCATTTTTATCGAATGTTTTAATTGGTAGCGTTGTAGAATTATATTTATTATTTCAATATGAAGTGAAAATTTCGTTTCCGAAGTCTGATTGTGTTGGGTGTTCGAACACCCGAAATTGACAAATTATTAAATCAAAACACTTCGCTTGTCTTCATTTAATTTTATTTCTCACACACGTTTCCCGAGTTTGAGTCTGTATTCTTCATTGTATTACTTATTATTTTGACCGAATATACTTCTCGACGATCT